>OZ017738.1:251789823-252257323 GCA_963969285.1 Odontomyia ornata
GTTGCGATTCTCGCCGGTTTTTAGTATGGAAATCACTAATTTTAGATTTCTGGGTATATGTTGTAATATACGAGTACATGTAATATTGACTGGAAAGTAACGAGTCAACTCTATAATTTGCAATCACTCAATCCTTATTATTTCTTCGGGGAATTTTATAATCCTATATGTAACGTTTGCTTCTAAGGATGTAAGAAGGATCCTATACCAAGCTCATTGGTAAGCAAAGAATGAATGCGGAAGAGAAAAGCATCCTGAAATGTTCCCTTTAACTATTGTTGAATTGTACTTATACCTCATTAGAATTAATTTATTGGTTATTTCCGGTACAAATGATGGACCAAAATGTACCGCTTATGTAGAAAATTAGGGATACTGATCATTTTTATCACCCGTCACCAAAGGACTCGGTATCTCGAAGAAATCCTTGAACAGTGCCAACTAGTTGGCACTTTTCGTACGAAATATCATTTAAATTCAATTTCTCCACATCAATGTATCATATTTAACTGTTAATATCTACAGAGCCCCTGAAAGGATTTCAATTCTGTTCCGAAACATTTTAGATCAATATGTTATCCTTCATTTGAAACCTCTACAACTAAAATCCTTACACGCGTCGATCAGTTATGCTGAAAAATCGGGGCGAAAGTCGGAATTTTTTTAATTTTAACGGTAAGAGCCCTTTTCCGTTACTTGAATTTCTTATCCTTTAAACGGGACCTAACTGGAAGAAAGACGTATAATTTGCCAAAAACAGGACTCTTCTATCTATCTCCGTTTAAAAGTTATGCGTGAAGATACAAAAAAAAACAAAAAAAAAATCGGCTATGCATTTTCATCTTCACATGTAAAGTTATGATCAGTTATAGAAGGAAAAGTATCTCTTTTTAGGTTGTGATTTTCGCCGGTCTTTAGTATGGAAATTACTAATTTTAGATTTCTGGGCATATGTTATAATGTATAATATTAACTGGAAAGTAACGAATCAACTCTATAATTTGAAATCACTCAGTCCTTATTATTTCTTCGGGGAGTTTTATAAATCCTATGTGTAACGTTTACATCTAAGGATGTAAGAAGAATCCTTTACTAAGCTCATCAGTAAGCAAAGGATGACTTTGGAAGAGAAAAGCATCCTGAAATGTTCCCTCTAACTATTGTTGAATTGTATTTATGCCACATTTAGAAGTAATTTATTGGTTATTTCCGGTAGAAACGATTGAATAAAATGTACCGTTTATACAGAAAATTAAGGATATTGATAATTTTTATCATTCGCTACCAAAGGACTCGGTATCTCCATCAAATCCTTGAACAGTGCCAACTAATTGGCACTTTTCGTGCGAAAAATTATTTAAACTTAATTTCTCGATACCAATGTATCATATTGAACTGATAGTATTTAGAGAGTCCTTTGAAGGATTAAAATTCTGTTCCGATACATTTTAGACCAATATGTTATCCTTCATTTGAAACCTCTACAATCAAAATCCTTACACGCGTCGATCAGTTATGCTGAAAAATCGGGGTGAAAGTCGGAAATTTTAGGTAAATTTCTCGAGAGAAATTTACCTATTGCGGAGAGCATCATATATATATATATATATATATATATATATATATATATATATATATATATATATATATATATATATATATATATATATATATATATATATATATATATGGGATATAACGAAATTTGTGACCACGATAGAGGTCGCAATTTTGCTTCGATTTTCACCAAATTTTCAGGAAAGGTGTATTGAGTAATTATCTCGGTTAAGTTCGTGAACCAGCTATATCGGCCCGGCAAAAACAAAATGGCGGCCATTTTAGACGAAAAATCGTGATTTCTGTTCTGACCAAAGTATAGCTCCGATTTGGATGAAATTTGGTACAAAGGTTCATTGCTATATGTGATGAATCTCACAATAAAAAATCCAAAGTCGGTACGGCAGAAACAAAATGGCGGCCGCTCAAATGTCGAAAAACGTGCAAAATTTTGTTGTTGTAATAGTGGTCAAAGCTTTCGACAGATTTTCATGAAATTTGATAACTTGATAGGAATTATAGGTATCTAAAGAATTAGGTGAAAAAATTGGAGGTCAGGTTGCAAAAAACAAAATGGCGGCCAGTTAAAAGTCAAAATTTCAAAGGCTTTTTAAAGTCGCAATTTTGATCCGACATATACGAAATTCGGTTTCAAGATAGCCATTATTTAGGCCTACAGTCTTTGATATTTTGGTGATCATGCATGAGCAAATTTCAAAATGGCGGCCGTTTAAATATGCGTTTTTTTCAGGTTTTTGTGGCCCTCTAGCGGTCACATTTTCCGGCGGATTTTGATGAAACTTGAGATTATGAATCCCTGTACTATGTTCTTGTATTATGCAGGAAATTATTAAAATTGAATGAAAAATAAAAAAGTCGAAAATTTCAAGCCTAATATTTTTAGCTGCCATTTTCTTTAAAAATTGAATTATTTTGCCCTGTCTAGAGTGAAACTTCTATTTGAACGAGATAGTACATTGATTGATGAGTTCCTAGCATACAAAGATTTAAAATAATCCAAAATAAAATGCATGCATTCAAAATGGCGGCCCCCAAAGGTCAGAAGGCAAGCGCAATTCGCTATTTTAGTGCCAACTGAAATAATGAATATTTTTCATGATAACGTTTTAAATGACTTTACTTGATAGAATTTATAAACCAGACCATTTTTAAGATATTGTAAAATCTTTTTAACAATCCCCTAAAAAAATTATAAAATCGCGACTTGTCTGTCTGTCCGTCCGTTTGTTCGTGCGTCAAAACAAGTTTTCTCGCAAACCACATGAGCTAGAATGAGGAAATTTTCTACGTGGGTCAAAAGTGGTGCCTCTTGAAATTTGCAGTGCAAGAAAATATTTTAAGGTATTTTAAGGGGGGTCTCCCCATACAGGGGGGTGGCATACAATTTTTTTTATTTCTGTAGCAGCCAAGATTCTCAACAGATTCCGTTGAAACTTGAAATTATAAGTTATTAACGCAAGTTAATTTAATTTAATTATGCAAATCGAATGACAAATGAAAAAGTCGAAAATTTACAGCTTAATATTTTTAGCAGCCGATTTCAATAAAAATTGAAATGACGGCCCTCATAGTTCAGAAAAAAATTGAAAATGTATATATTAATGGCAACGCAAGTGCTGATTAAACTTTCATGGAAATCTTTTGAAATTAACTATTCGAGCTATTTAAGCCTTCGTGTGGTTACCACTGTGAACTGTGTAAACAGCAAATGCGAGAAGGGCGAAACCGGTATTTATATGTTTACAACAATTTATGATCCGCCGATTTTCAATATGTAATCCATACGTATGCAACTCAATTTAATTAGCAAAATATTTGCGCCCCGATAAAAGGTCTCTAAGAACGAACGTGGCCAGATTTTTTTTATGTTAATAAATACCCATGTGGTACTACGAAAATTGCAGAAAGAAGTTGAGTAGTAGGCAAGCCAAATTTTTTTTCGAAGCTTTATACTACATACGAGAAATTTACCTTTCCGGCTGGTGCTGCCAACGGGGATTTTTTTAGTTTTAGGGATAAAAGTCTTTTACCGTTACTTGAATTTCTTATCCTTTAAACGGGACCTAACTGGAAGAAAGACGCATCATTTGCCAAAAACAGGACTCTTCTATCTATCTTCGTTGAAAAGTTATGCGTGAACATACAAAAAAAAAGCACAAAAAAAAATATACGCGATGAATTGATAACCTTCTTTCTTTTGGAAGTCGGTTAAAAACAAAGAATATCAAACCAAAAAACAGGTAGTCGTTACATCAATTTTGAAAATTACTGCTTTGAAAATTGCTATTTTCAGGGTTTTGTAAAAAAAATTGTTTACAATACCCTACTAATATCGCTACATATCTGTCCATTTCTGTATATATCTATCCTTCCATTCATTTACCCGTCCGTCTGCGCATCCATCCATCCGTCCATCTTTCCGTTAAAGTAAGTTTTCTCAGGAACTAGAGAAGCTAAAAGCGTCAAGTCTTGTGAGCAGCTCAGAAGTTTTTGGTTAGTAAATGTTTTACAGAGGAAAAGAATTTAAAAAGTTTTAAAAGGGGTTTCCCCATATGAGGATGTGACATCTTAACAACAATTTCAATTGCATGAATCCAAAAAATCCCAATTGCATCTATCCAAACCGCAGTCCAGGTTCAGTCAGGGTCGTTGCCTGTCATCTCACGGGGCCCATATCCTCGGATTTGTGGGGGTGGCGCTACCGAAAGAATGCTAGCCTCCAAGAGTACTCCTGTCGGCCGGCATTCCCCCCGTAGGAATTTCCTTGGGTACGTGGGGGCAGCACTCCCCAAAAAATGCTAGTTTCGAAGAGTATTCCGATCAGCCAGCATTCCCCCTGCGGGAAACGAAAATCTTAAGCCGATCAAAGAAATCAAATCAACCAACAAATTGAACGCCTAGGAGGGGCTGGTTATGTCAAGACAACCACAAGAGATTCCATTATATATGTATCTAGGTAGCAATTGCTCAAGCTTTATGAGGGTAATTAGTTGCAGCAGCAACTCTAGAAGGAAACTAGTACAGTGAACAAAATCGTTGAAACTGTAGAGTAGTAGGTATATAAGTAGCTTTAAGAAAAATATAAAATTACTCCTAGTTATTTTCTCACAGATGAAGAAGTAAGTGTGTGGATCGTAACGTCAATGTCTGATTAAGTAAATTTCCAGTCCAGTGAAACAACCCACAGAATTTATTAGTTTATTACAGTATGTAAAAAGAGATTTTATTTCAGGTTGGGTAACGAAAAGTACAAGAGTAAGACTTCTTATAAAGCAAGATGGCTAGAACAATTCGATTTTCACTTATTCGATGAGGATCAAATTCTTTATGTATCACTGTGGACTAAAAGTTTATTAATTGGACAGTGTACCATCAACCTATCTGACTTGAATAGAGAAACAACACATGGAATATGGCAGAAGTTTGACGATCATCAAGGAGAAATATTTCTTATGTTAACTATCAGTGGCACAACATCGTCAGAAACTGTTAGTGATCTCAACTCCTACAAAGAAAACAGACATGAGATACAAGCAACTACTGAACGGTATGAGTGGTTCAAAACATTTGAGAAAATAAGAGATGTTGGGCACTTAACAGTAAAGGTTTTCTCAGCGACTGGTTTAGCTGCAGCAGATATTGGAGGCAAATCAGATCCATTTTGCGTTTTGGAACTGGATAATTCTCGCTTACAAACACAAACTGAATATAAAACATTAAATCCAAGCTGGAATAAAATATTCACATTGTAAGTATTTTTGAAAAATTACATTTAAGTGACCGGTATTAACCAGCTCCTTTTTTAGTAACGTTAAAGACATCACATCGGTTCTAGAAATAACAGTTTATGATGAAGATCGTGATCATAAAGTGGAGTTCCTGGGAAAGGTAGCAATTCCGTTGCTCAAAGTATGTAGTGGAGTTAAACGTTGGTATCCTTTAAGAAATAAAGAACACTTTAATACAGCCAAGGGAAATAATCCACAAGTAAATGTATAAATATTTCCATGAAACTTAATTCAAAACTAATTGGCATACTAGATCCTCCTGGAAATGTTTATTATATGGAATCCCTTGAGAGCAGCTATTCGCATATTTACACCTAAAGAAGAGAAGCTTGTACAACAGGAGATGAAATTCAAGCGCCAAGTTTTTCTTCGAAACGTCAATCGATTAAAAGTTATTATTACGGAGCTAATACATGTTATTAGATATATTAAGTATGTACTCTTATGAAAAAAAACGAAGTCAAGTTTTCACAAATGTCTTTTATAAGCGGTTGCTTTGAATGGGAAAGTCCGCTACGCTCAGCAGCAGCGCTAAGTATCTGGCTGGTTTGTTCTATTTGGGGAGGACTAGAAATATTACCTGCTTCTATAATCCTAATTATATTAAAGTAGGGGAAGATAATTTTACAAGAAAGACAACAACAGTTATTTTCTTTTTTTGATTTCAGAAATTGGCTAGTTCAATGTATAATGGGTAATTCAGATTCATTTTTAGACAAAGATTGGATCGAAATATCGGATGGAGAAGATGATGATAATATAGACTATGATCAAAAGAAGACCATTAAAGAAAAATTACAGGCTATCCAGGAAGTATCTCAGGCTGTTCAAAACTATATCGGATACTTGGCATCTCTTGGTGAGAGTTTCAAAAAGTAACATTTTTCTGAAATACTCTCTATGTAAATTTTAAATGCAAATATTTTGCAGTGCCCTTAATTTTACTGTTCCTGAGATAACATGGCTCTTAGCAATATTCCTCTCAGGATGCACAATACTATTGAAATTAATCCCAATTCGAGCACTGTTTATTATCTACGGATTATGGAGATTTTCGAAACGGTTAATAAGACCAAATGCGATTCCAAGCAACGAAATTTTAAATTTTTTATCCAGAGTGCCTGATAACAATCAAGTGGTAAGATCTAAGTGAATAAAATATTGATCCAAATCAGCTTAGAACTTTAAAAACATCAAGAATAACAATAAATATTTGAGTTGCTCATCATCTCCTCATGACTTTCCTAGCGATTTCCATAACAGAAATTAAGTTTAGTTAAAAATTTGTTGTGCAAAAAATTAATCTTTTTCTTGAAAAGCCGTCGAACCTTGCCTTTTTGAGTGAGCAGATACGTTTCGACTTCTTTGAGCCATCTTCAGTGTCACAAATTCTTTAGACATTAAGTATAACTCAAAGAAGTCCAAACACGTCTGCTCACTTTAAAAGGCAAGGCCCGACTGCATTTCAAGGGAAAAGAGAAGAAACAAACAAAATAATTAACTAAAAAATTAATCGTTCATAATGAGCCCCACCATATTTTGAAATTAAATTGGGGCAAACATTTTGAAATTAAGTTAAATTTTAAAAACTGCTTGGTTTTGAGTTTATAGTCTGGCCAATGAAAAAGTGCAAATATGGTTGGTTTATTTTTAGATTCATAATAATACTATACTCGTAATATTATTTAATACTTGCAAAGCGATCCCCGTGACCATCCTTGCTAGAGTGCAGAACTATTTACCAGTTTAGAAACCAAGGCAACATAGATGTCACTAAATAGGAGAGGCAAAGGTCTTTCAGTACTTAGCTTTTCGCCAGTTACTGAAAGAGTAACTGGTTTTTCGGGGTTGTGGAACAGAGGAGAGATGAGTTAGGCTGCTAATTCCTGACCTAAAACTGCAGCTAAACTAAAAGCATGGTGAGACTGACTTCCATTTACCTCGGCAGGCGTAAATGTTCTTAATCTTACCTGAACGAGATTGGTAAACCATGGTCTTCTGACTGCATGTTTAACACATGAAGAGTTGATGAAAGCAGCCAAACATTTTTAATTTTGATATGTAATGATTTTAACATTTTAAATCCAACGCGGAACCGACCTCTCATCGGTTCTAGACGTTAAGTCTGAGTAGTGCCAACGGATGGTACCAACCGGTCAACCAATCCGTAAACCGTAACCCATTCACGCGGTGGCTGCTTGTCGGCCAGCTGGTTCGGAGAGGATTTCGGTCACGGGTCTCCGAATGGGTTACGCTCAATTACATAATTCAGCCACCTATACACGCCCGTTTTTAAACGCGTTACGAAACAAAGCCATACGGAGAAGAAACCTACTTTACGTTACTCCGTATTTCTTCCTATAACCAGTCAAAAAGAACACAAGCTAATTTTTATTTCGCGTTCCCAAATTTCCGATGCGGTACCGAAAAGTATGCTACGCTAACTCAACCCGACGAAAACTACGTTAAAGAAAACTCAAAGTCAACTAAGGTACCGCGTACCGCACACGACGCGAAACCGACCTCAGCGGATTTTTCTAAACCCTACCCTCGCGACGGCATACTTACCCTGCACTTCCTTTCCCGCTGAAAAAAAGAAGAACCACTGAAAAGGAAAGTCCGTTGGTTTGTTAGCAATTCATTTTAATGTCAAAGCCTGTAGGTGGTGCACTATACTCGTATTTCAAAAATTACAATAATTTACAGTATGCTTTTCAATTGTTTCAACTAATTCAATGGTATTCCAATCATTCTTTAGATTATTTTAATTTTCTCTTAGTTTAAAGGAACAATCAAATTGAAACCATTTAAACGATATCGATGGTTACGTTCTAACAATTACAAGGATAGAGTACCAGACTGTGATGTTTTTCCTATATTTATGTTTACTTATAATAATTAAGAATTACCAAACTATATAAAAAAATGAAATCATTTAGTTTCAACTACTTATCTCGATCGATTATTATTTATATTATTTTTTTTCATTCAATATAAAACCAAACAGTATTCTTTCAATATTGCCATAACTTTAAATGCCAATGATAATAATAGTCAAGAGCTTTTTTTTTTTTCGTTTAAATTTAATCACAATAGAGTATGTTGCGAAAACAAAAAAAAATAAAGCAACATAATGATATATCTGAACGTGTAAAGCATAACAAAGGAAAACAAAGAAATTTTATAAAAACGATATTTTAAATCTTTTTCTTATCGACGTACAATTTTAATTTTAAACGAACGATTCTGTTCACTTTCAAACAAAAGGCAAAATTTGAAAAATAAATATAAACTACAAGAAAAATATTTATTCTGACTAAGCGATTAATGATTCTTTAATTTTTGATGAAGAAAATTAATGCAGCTAAATTTTGAAAATGTTCACTTATCTATTAGAAATCCATAAAACCGATTATGAAAGTTTTAAATTTCGTTTAAGCTATTTATAAGCTATTTACCAATTTCGAAAAGAAAATAATTAAATAATTATGAATTTACGTCTTTTTATTTTAATCTAGAATTTTATTAATTCAATTATTTAATTTTAAGCTACGCGCATATCAATTCATTATGCTAGTTTTTCATAATTTATATTGCTTAATGTGTTTCCCTTTAATATGTTGCTTAAAGTATAATGAAAGAAAAATTTCATTTGATTTAGTTCTTATTTTCATTGTTTCTGTTTCGATAATTATTTTTTTTTTATAATTTGCAAAAATTTAGAAAATTGGTTTCCCTTTTTATTTACTATCTAATGTTAATAACCTAAACCGTTTACTAAATCGCGATGATAATTTTGATTATTAATTCATTGCAATGTGAGAAGATATAATGTGACGATACGATTTCCCCACTACTAAGATATTCAACCGAAAATGCAGACTTGATTCTGCAGTCGAATCCAACTAGGTTTGCAGATGAAAATCAAGAAGGGTTTCAACCGGACCACAATATCCGTCATTAAGAAGTATCACGGCACTACTTCACAACATAATAGAGTGATCAATGTTAACAACACAATGATCCCAATCGAAAGGCGATAGAATAAAGATAGATTTTAGAGCCAATTCAGTTCGATTCAAGTATCCATCAAGCTTTCACTCTAAATTTACTTCAGGGTTGAACAATTTTTGAAAAGCACTTTCCGAACTACAAAAATTCGTAACCACAAATTGAATGAACTCAGTTCCTAAAAAAACATTCTCCACTTTAAAGACGGAAAAAAATCCAAAACATGACACAACTCAATCCAAAAAACTAGCCAATTCCATTTCTTTTTTATGGTTAAGATTTTCAACCCTATTCTGACTCAACCTATTAAAACCTATCGTTTTTATGACTGCATCGCCAACGTTTTCAGAGTATACGCAACATTGTATTCCGTAAAAATTGTAAGCAACATTCCCTAAAGTTAGACATTAGAGAGCAATTCCATTTTAACCTGCTTCTCTTCATACGATCATCCTCGGAGTGTGTTCATATTTTATATCCTAGCAGCTTATCCTCAACTGACCCAAAACCAATGGTTTCAATGTATTCCCAACAAATACATTCATATTTAATCTCAATCCGATTCACCATACCCGTAATGGGTTTGTAATAGAAAAAATAAAGAAACGAAATTGTCTTATTTCATTATACACACACGTCAATGAACTTTGTGCATAACATTCCTTATCTCTTACTAATTGTTTAACTAAAATTTTTGTTATTATATATGATAAAGTAATACGACATTGCCATAGAACATAATTTTTTGACTTGTTTAAATACGATTCGCGCTGCTTTCTATGAGACATTTACAATTACACGTTAAAATCTGCCTTGAGACAATTTTGCTTTGATTGGTCCATGTAACCAATTGACGACAAAGATCAGGGAAAACGACAACCCTTTGTTAGTTGGGTTACGATTACTCTATTTTATGCTGAACTTTAAAACGGTACAAATCTCTTTTACCGTTGTTTAATTTATATGTCCCTGAGATTGGAGTGGATTTGACTGGTATGCAACATACTCACTGTGATATGGCTTTGTAGATCCGGGGTTTACAAGCAAGCATAATGTTTCCAGCTTTTCGAGGTGCCAATTCAGTTTTTCTTCGCGGATGGTGGTTCAATTTTAGGCCGATGCAATTTCGATGGTGTCCTTTTCTTCATAAGTTGATCAGCCTTCCGTACTCCCTTCGAGTTAATATTTTTTTGCCGTGTTAAACGGATTCAAAAGAACCAGCTTCTGCGTAACCCGTTTGGATTTCGACATATGGATTTCCTTTGCTGGGGACGTACATAATGTCATATGGCAGCAATTAGTCTCGGCCCCGTGCGCTGGCTTTACCGCCATTAGTGTGTAAAAAAATGTATGCCAAGGCGCGTTTATATCACCAACGTAGACGTGCGAGCCCCATGCACTGTAACCTCGCGGAGCTCCACACCAGTGGCAAATGCTACAATGTTGCATGATGAAATCTTACATTTTGTTTATCTTGGATAGGAAGTCAGGAAACTCAACTCCAGTATGACACAGATCGTTTATTTTCCATCAATATAATCCTGGATACGCAGCTTCTGGTGGCGTACAAACTCACTGTATTTCTAATATTGAATGTCAGGGGGATTAACCAACCCTATTTGACTCTATTTGGATCAGCTCTCTGTACACTCTGGAAGTTGTAACCCGAATGACACTTTGAAGGTTATATCCAGAATGACACTTCCAACCAGTTTCCACTTTTCTATCTATTCGATGTTTTGATGGCAACTGTGGGCGGCATTGCCAGATAGATATGCCTCGAAATGTATCGGTGTTTAATTGATATTATTTTTCAAATATTTATATCCACAGATATAAATATTTGAAAAAAAAAAATATTTTCTTGCACTTCGAAGACATACATATCTGGCCGGTTGCCAGGGTTCGGGATCGGAATCACTTCGATTCCCGGGCGTAGGCGTCACATTACACATTCCCCCCCAAAATCGCAGTAACTCCGATCCCGCCTCCTATGTAAAAGGTCTTGGTTGGGGCCGTGGCGGGTCGAAGGTCGATTTCGAGGAATAGGCTACAACAATTTCAGTGAAGACTCGATAGTGGCTATACAGTAGGGAGTCAGGTGTTACTCGGAGGTCTTCGTCCAGGCAGAGATTTAGGTAAGCCATGGTTTTTTTTTCTTTCGCGTGACATAGTTGCACTTCATCGTCGAAGGTCTTTTGCATGGTAAATTCCCAGGGTTTTACCAGCCATGTCCGCGATGAGGTATCGTGTGGGGCTTATTACTTGTAGGACTCAACACTTCACGAATTTCTTGTCTAGTTTGGCATTGTAATGTCGGGTGGCATCGCTCTGCCGGAAGTTTCGACGATATATTTCGTCGCCTGCCTTAAAGCCAGAAGGATGGGATCGCAAGTTGTACCGCTCCTCCCCCATTCGTCTACTTTCTTCAATCTTCTCCCGCAGATGAGCTCGCAGAAGTTGGAGCTTTTCGTGCGGTTCCAGAACCACGATTGGGTCCTCTAGCGATTTCAGCTGCCGCAATAGCTGGTAAGCGCTTCCATGACGGATCATGTACTGGCCGAACAATGCGAAATACGGCGAAATGCCGGTAGTGGCGTGGTACGACGAGCGCAGAGCACTAGTGATGGCGGACAACTTGCGATCCCAGTCCTTCTGATTCGGGTGGACATAGGCGCGAATGGCCGCTATGAGCGTACGGTTCAGTCGTTCGGATGCGTTGGCTTGTGGTGAATAGACGGCGGTTCGTTGTTGAATGATGCCGTATTTGGACATTAGGTCTCGGAACTTGCTTGAGGTGAACTGGACCCCGTTGTCGGAGACAAGTTTCTCTGGAACTCCAAACATGTGAAAGACTCGGTTCTCCAAGAAGCTGAGTATAGGTCCAGTGTGCATGTTACGTAGTGGTTCTATGATAGGGAATTTAGAGAGCTGGTCCAGGACCACGACAGCTCCCGTGTGATCAGAAGCAGATCGAGGGTAAGGACCGATAAGATCAATGTACAAGCGCTGGAACACGCGTTCGGGGACCTCAACCTTACCCATGGGAGGCCGAAGAATGGTGTTGGGCGCTTTAGTGCACTTGCATAGCTCACAGGAGGCTACGTACGCTTTAATCTGTTGTGCCATCTTAGGCCAAAAGAAACAGGGTTTCACCCGCCTAAGTGTACGACCGTATCCGCCATGCGCACTTGATGGGTGGTCATGAGCCCGTCTGATAAGATCAGTGGTTAATTCTTCGGGCACCCACAGCTTCCACTGTTCTTCTTCTTGTATGGGGTCTCCGGATGCGTGTCCCATTCGCTTATAAATAAATCCATCCGTCAACCGCAGTTCAGGAAGCTGGGACAGTTGATTCTGGATAGTGTGAATCAGTTGGGTGTAGCTGGCTGACTTGAAGGCAGGATGGTCCAGATCGATCAATTGGGGACTGTCGTCCTCCTGGACCAACTCGACTCCTTCAGGGGCGAACATTCTGGATAAGGTGTCGGGGACTACATGCTGGCTTCCTTTTCGGTGGCGAATTGTGAAGTCAAATGCCTGTAATTTCAGTGCCCACCTGGCCAATCTGCCGTTGAGATCAGTCTGGCTCATTAGCCATTTCAGAGAAGCGTGGTCCGTAACGATTTCAAAGGTGTGTCCCTCCACATAGGCTCGGAAGCGTTTCACTGCCAACACCGCAGCTAGACATTCCTGCTCGGAGACCGTGTAATTTCACTGGGCTGTGTTCAACTTGTGAGACATGAAGGCTATAGGTCTCTCCTCGCCGTCTTGTGCAACCTGGACTAAGACTGCTCCCACCCCATGTTGACTCGCGTCACAATGGATTGAGAACGGTTTGTCAAAGTCCGGGCTGTGCAGTACGGGGGCTGTAGTCAGACTCTTCAAAGGCTCGCAAGCTGGGCTCTTCCCAGACGAATTTACGTCCCTTACGCAGCATGTCAGTCAAAGGAGTGGTAATGGTGGCATAGTCACGTACAAAACGCTGGTACCATCCGCATAAGCCTAAGAATCGGCGTAATTGCTTGGTGGTCTTGGGTAATGGAAAAACGTCAATCGCTTGAGTCTTGTCCGGATCGGTCTTGATATGGCCATGCCCAATGATGTGACCTAAATACTTCACCTCCGTCATCACGAACTGACTCTTCCGTATGTTGATGGTAAATCTTGCCCTCCGTATGTGCAGAGCCACCTCCTGAAGCAGGTCGATGTGTTCGTTAAAGGTCTCGGTGATAAGCAGCAGATCATCCAAGTAAACGAAAACTTGGTGCCGCAAATGAGGTGGTATCACCTTATCCATAAGGCGCGTCATTGTTTGGGGGGCATTGCACAACCCGAATGGCATGGTCACGAATTGATACAGGGGCCGGCCGGGGACTGTGAAGGCTGTTTTCTCCTTTGAACCAGGGTCCAAAGGAATTTACCAGAAGGCGTCCTTGAGGTCTAAGCTCGTGATGAAGTGGGCTTTAGGCAACCGACTCAAAATACCTTCAATCAACGGTAGAGGGTATGCGTCCTTGACAGTGATGGCGTTCAAGCGTCTGGCATCTAAGCATAGCCGGACCTTGTTCGGCTTGACAACTAAGGTGACTGGGGAAGCCCACGCGCTCTGTGATTCTTCGATTACGCCTAATGCTAGCATTCGATCCACTTCGGCATATAACGACTTTTCCTTCGCCGGAGATATGGCAAAATGTCTCTGTTTTATGGGTTTAGCATCCCCCACATCTATAGTGTGGAACACCAGTGCAGTCCGCCCGAGACCTTCCTTCTCATGCGATGGAAAAGCCGATATAGCCGAGTCAAGTCGCAGTTGCTGATTTACATCCAGTGTATGTCGTAATAAGTGAGTGGTTTGCGATTGGTCAGGAACTGTGGTGACGGACTCCAGGGTCGTACCGGAAAACAGTGCTGGGGCCAAGTTAAATTTTCGAACGAAATCCACTCCTAGATAAAGATTCTGGGTTAATTGAGGTATGATGTAAAATTTCAGAGGTTTAGTTACTCCTTTAAAGGTGACATCCGTCGTAATTTTTCCCACTACAGAGTGACGAGTTCCGTCCGCCGTGCTTAACCAGGAGGTCAAATGACGGATTTGGTCCACATGCGTTGCCAGTACCTCCCCTGCAAAATCGGCGGATATGCAATTCACGCTGGCTCCCGTATCGGCTAAGCCTGACACTCGTTTTTGCAGGAGGTGTACTGACGCATATGGCCGAACGTCATCCCTCAATAGTTCGTCTAGGTGTATGTCCTTCAGCACCTTCGTCGACTGCCTTACTTTTCTCCAGAAGCTCCGCATCCGACGCGTGGCTCGCTTTCTTCGCGGTGGGACATTTGTAGCCAACTCCTCATGGAAGATGCGCTGTCAAGTAGCCAAATAATTCCGCAGCCTGACGTGGAAAGGTTTAACACGCCAAGGAACTTTCGCCTCGCTATCATTTCCTTGCGCATTGGCTTCGGCGAAGGATGGCGTCGGTTGTGAAACTTCGAGAGAACTGGGTTTAGCGGTGCGAGTCAGCAGAATTGGAGTCATGTCGGGAGCTTGGTCATAGCTAGTGAAAGGGTCAGGATTGGTTCGTCCGGGGTTTAGGAGTGCCGACGGGTGGTCGCGACACTCGGTGGCAAGTTTTTTCGCAGTTTGCAATTTGCGCAGTCAGGTGCGTATGTGTCAGCCTTCCCGCATCGGTAACAGAAAAGCGTCGGCTCCGCTGGACATGCATAGAACCGATGCCCCGTTTGTCGGCAGTTCCAACAGACCGTCGGGCTTGTAATTGCTTCAAGGGAGGGTCGATCAATCAATGCTGGGCCCTCAAGCTCCTGTGGTGCTCCGCTCCTCGGTACTGGTACTGGGTCAGCAAGCAGGTGGTCCGCTGCCATCAACTCCGCGGTATGATGATTTCGGGGATTTGGTCCCGTTATGCGAGGTTGTGGACGGAAGGTGCCTTGCCGCTCATCCAATTGTTCTTGCCTATGGGCATGGAGGCGCAATCCCTGTATGGTGTTGATGGGAAAATGCAGAAGGCTGTTCTGAAGATCCCAACGCATATTCTCTCTGATCTACTACCAGTTCGTCCTCGGGCATGGTTGTTCGCAAGCGAGTGCTCAATCTCACTATACTTGTGTAGTACTGGTCGAACGGTTCGTGAGCGCCTTGTTTCCGTTTCTGAATCTGTTCCCTTAGTTCTCTCTCAGTGAAGCCATCCTCAAATTGATTGCGGAAGGCTGCACTGAAAGAGTTCCAAGTGGGACGTGGCATCGATTCCTTAAAACTCCAGAACCAGTCGGCAGCGTCACCGCTGAACAAAAGATGTGCATGCCGGAGGAAGGCCGAGGAATCACCTCCCAGGGTGCTGGATACTAACGCCTGAATCCGGAAAAGGAACCGGTCCGCCGATATCATATCGTTGAAACCCGTAAAGTTCAGGTGCCAACTCTCCATGATACGAGGCGTCGGGTCTCGGAAAGGTGTCAATGCGTTCCCGGGGGGGATCGCATCCTCGATTGACCTGTTGTACGGAACTGCCTCGGGGACTAGAGGTACCAACGGAGGTGCGGTGCTGTGTCGTGGTCTATACTCGGGAGCTCTGGGATCCATTCCCGAGTTCCTTGGAGGTGGGGCCCATTGCTCGGATGGTCGAGAGTGGGAAATAGCCACACTGGGATTGGGCTCCCAGCCAAGCGGACCCCTCACGCGGCTGGGTGGTTGGCTCATGGGGAGAGTCTGGAGCTTTCCCTCCAGGTTGCCAATCCTCTCCGACATATCTCGCATCAACGCCACGAGGGTGTCAATGGAGTGGGCGGAAGGCATGGGGGTCACCTCGGACACGACAACTGCGGCCGGAACTTCACCGCCTACGGCTCCTTGAAGGTCTAACAGTGGTTGGGGCGGTTCGGCCTCTGGAACTCCTTTCGCCACTGCCCCACGCGTTGGGACGGGCGTTCCGAGGGGGACGTCTAGGGCGGTCCGCTCAATGGGTCGCCGGCATAACGGGCAAAGATCGGACGTGAGGAGGAGCTGTTGGACACAGGCACGATGGAATAGATGTCCACAATCCAATCGCACGCTGTGTACCCCCTCCACTACGTCCTCGAAGCAGAACCCGCAGTTAGCTGGTTGGACCGTTTTGGATCTGGTCCAACGCTTGTCTGGGGTCCGCTTCGTTGCCATCTTTGATTTTTGCTGGGTGTGTTGCCAATGGGAATTCCTAAAAAAAACAGCAAGGTAGGTTACTCCTACTACTAACTTAATATATATGGAAACTTAGAAATATATATTAGTGGCCGATAGTGGCGAGCTATTTCTATAAGATAGAGAAAAAAAATTCTTTGAATACACACTTTCCTTTCCAGTAGTCGACTCCTCCAACGGGAAATGAGAGTGCGTGGTAATCTGCCGAAGAAAGGGTGCTTTTGGTCGATTTACGAAATTTAACCCCATACCCACCTACATTACAAAACCCGTCTCTAAACTACGTTAAATGACTCGACGAGAAAAGTGGTAGAGCTACCGTAACGATTTTGTACGCGGTCAAAATCGGTCCATGCTGATAGGTAAACCCATCAGGCTGGCAGTTCCATCAAGAAAATAGAAGGTCCTTACAGGGGTTAGCCTGGGACAACACATCGGAAGGATTCTTTCGCGAAAACAAAATCAAACAAAGGAGAGTGGAAGCTACAACTCACGTGAACCGACTGCTAGAGTGTATCACACAACTCTACTGCTCCTGATAGTGGAACTCGAGTACCAAAGTACCTTACATCCTCCATAAAGGACCAACTCGTCAGAAGACGCAAATTCTTTCCCCCTTAGGATGTTTTAGGCCCCACGTTGGGCGCCATTTGTAATGATTTTAACATTTTAAATCCAACGCGGAACCGCCCTCTCATCGGTTCTAGACGTTAAGTCTGAGTAGTGCCAACGGATGGTACCAACCGGTCAACCAATCCGTAAACCGTAACCCATTCACGCGGTGGCTGCTTGTCGGCCAGCTGGTTCGGAGAGGATTTCGGTCGCGGGTCTCCGAATGGGTTACGCTCAATTACATAATTCAGCCACCTATACACGCCCGTTTTTAAACGCGTTACGAAACAAAGCCATACGGAGAAGAAACCTACTTTACGTTACTCCGTATTTCTTCCTATAACCAGTCAAAAAAAACACAAGCTAATTTTTATTTCGCGTTCCCGAATTTCCGACGCGGTACCGAAAAGTATGCTACGCTAACTCAACCCGACGAAAACTACGTTAAAGAAAACTCAAAGTCAACTAAGGTACCGCGTACCGCACACGACGCGAAACCGACCTCAGCGGATTTTTCTAAACCCTACCCTTGCGACGGCATACTTACCCTGCACTTCCTTTCCCGCTGAAAAAAAGAAGAACCACTGAAAAGGAAAGTCCGTTGGTTTGTTAGCAATTCATTTTAATGTCAAAGCCTGTAGGTGGTGCACTATACTCGTATTTCAAAAATTACAATAATTTACAGGATGCTTTTCAATTGTTTCAACTAATTCAATGGTATTCCAATCATTCTTTAGATTATTTTAATTTTCTCTTAGTTTAAAGGAACAATCAAATTGAAACCATTTAAACGATATCGATGGTTACGTTCTAACAATTACAAGGATAGAGTACCAGACTGTGATGTTTTTCCTATATTTATATTTATTTATAATAATTAAGAATTACCAAACTATATAAAAAAATGAAATCATTTAGTTTCAACTACTTATCTCGATCGATTATTATTTATATTATTTTTTTCATTCAATATAAAACCAAACAGTATTCTTTCAATATTGCCATAACTTTAAATGCCAATGATAATAATAGTCAAGAGCTTTTTTTTTTCGTTTAAATTTAATCACAATAGAGTATGTTGCGAAAACAAAAAAAAATAAAGCAACATAATGATATATCTGAACGTGTAAAGCATAACAAAGGAAAACAAAGAAATTTTATAAAAACGATATTTTAAATCTTTTTCTTATCGACGTACAATTTTAATTTTAAACGAACGATTCTGTTCACTTTCAAATAAAAGACAAAATTTGAAAAATAAATATAAACTACAAGAAAAATATTTATTCTGACTAAGCGATTAATGATTCTTTAATTTTTAATGAAGAAAATTAATACAGCTAAATTTTGAAAATGTTCACTTATCTATTAGAAATCCATAAAACCGATTATGCAAGTTTTAAATTTCGTTTAAGCTATTTATAAGCTATTTACTAATTTCGAAAAGAAAATAATTAAATAATTAAGAATTTACGTCTTTTTATTATAATCTAGAATTTTATTAATTCAATTATTTAATTTAAAGTTACGCGCATATCAATTCATTATGCTAGCTTTTCATAATTTATATTACTTAATGTGTTTCCCTTTAATATGTTGCTTAAAGTATAATGAAAGAAAAATTTCATTTGATTTAGTTCTTATTTTCATTGTTTCCGTTTCGATAGTTATTTTTTTTTTTATAATTTGCAAAAATTTAGTAAAGTGGTTTCCCTTTTTATTTACTATCTAATGTTAATAACCTAAACCGTTTACTAAATCGCGATGATAATTTTGATTATTAATTCATTGCAATGTGAGAAGATATAATGTGACGATACGATTTCCCCGCTACTAAGATATTCAACCGAAAATGCAGACTTGATTCTGCAGTCGAATCCAACTAGGTTTGCAGATGAAAATCAAGAAGGGTTTCAACCGGACCACAATATCCGTCATTAAGAAGTATCACGGCACTACTTCACAACATAATAGAGTGATCAATGTTAACAACACAATGATCCCAATCGAAAGGCGATAGAATAAAGATAGTTTTTTGAGCCAATTCAGTTCGATTCAAGTATCCATCAAGCTTTCACTCTAAATTTACTTCAGGGTTGAACAATTTTTGAAAAGCACTTTCCGAACTACAAAAATTCGTAACCACAAATTGAATGAACTCAGTTCCTAAAAAAACATTCTCCACTTTAAAGACGGAAAAAAATCCAAAACATGACACAACTCAATCCAAAAAACTAGCCAATTCCATTTCTTTTTTATGGCGTTGCAATTACTAACTAAGATTTTCAACCCTATTCTGACTCAACCTATTAAAACCTATCGTTTTTATGACTGCATCGCCAACGTTTTCAGAGTATACGCAACATTGTATTCCGTAAAAATTGTAAGCAACATTCCCTAAAGTTAGACATTAGAGAGCAATTCCATTTTAACCTGCTTCTCTTCATACGATCATCCTCGGAGTGTGTTCATATTTTATATCCTAGCAGCTTATCCTCAACTGACCCAAAACCAATGGTTTCAATGTATTCCCAACAAATACATTCATATTTAATCTCAATCCGATTCACCATACCCGTAATGGGTTTGTAATAGAAAAAATAAAGAAACGAAATTGTCTTATTTCATTATACACACACGTCAATGAACTTTGTGCATAACATTCCTTATCTCTTACTGATTGTTTAACTAAAATTTTTGTTATTATATATGATAAAGTAATACGACATTGCCATAGAACATAATTTTTTGACTTGTTTAAATACGATTCGCGCTGCTTTCTATGAGACATTTACAATTACACGTTAAAATCTGCCTTGAGACAATTTTGCTTTGATTGGTCCATGTAACCAATTGACGACAAAGATCAGGGAAAACGACAACCCTTTGTTAGTTGGGTTACGATTACTCTATTTTATGCTAAACTTTAAAACGGTACAAATCTCTTTTACCGTTGTTTAATTTATATGTCCCTGAGATTGGAGTGGATTTGACTGGTATGCAACATACTCACTGTGATATGGCTTTGTAGATCCGGGGTTTACAAGCAAGCATAATGTTTCCAGCTTTTCGAGGTGCCAATTCAGTTTTTCTTCGCGGATGGTGGTTCAATTTTAGGCCGATGCAATTTCGATGGTGTCCTTTTCTTCATAAGTTGATCAGCCTTCCGTACTCCCTTCGAGTTAATATTTTTTTGCCATGTTAAACGGATTCAAAAGAACCAGCTTCTGCGTAACCCGTTTGGATTTCAACATATGGATTTCCTTTGCTGGGGACGTACATAATGTCATATGGCAGCAATTAGTCTCGGCCCCGTGCGCTGGCTTTACCGCCATTAGTGTGTAAAAAAATGTATGCCAAGGCGCGTTTATATCACCAACGTAGACGTGCGAGCCCCATGCACTGTTGTAACCTCGTGGAGCTCCACACCAGTGGCAAATGCTACAATGTTGCATGATGAAATCTTACATTTTGTTTATCTTGGATAGGAAGTCAGGAAACTCAACTCCAGTATGACACAGATCGTTTATTTTCCATCAATATAATCCTGGATACGCAGCTTCTGGTGGCGTACAAACTCACTGTATTTCTAATATTGAATGTCAGGGGGATTAACCAACCCTATTTGACTCTATTTGGATCAGCTCTCTGTACACTCTGAAAGTTGTAACCCGACTGACACTTTGAAGGTTATATCCAGAATGACACTTCCAACCAGTTTCCACTTTTCTATCTATTCGATGTTTTGATGGCAACTGTGGGCGGCATTGCCAGATAGATATGCCTCGAAATGTATCGGTGTTTAATTGATATTATTTTTCAAATATTTATATCCACAGATATAAATATTTGAAAAAAAAAATATTTTCTGCGCAATGATATCCGCACGAAGGATGAAGTCCGCTTGCACTTCGAAGACATACATATCTGGCCGGTTTTCAGGGTTCGGGATCGGAATCACTTCGATTCCCGGGCGCAGGCGTCACATTACAGATAGGAAAGCAGCGTGATGGTCACTCTAGTGAAACTGGAGAGCTCTCTCTAAAAATCATAATCGGAGATTGTTCGAGATTTTTGCTTTTCAGTATTATAGTTACTATTAGTCATAAGGCATTTTTCATTACCGCGCTTACAAATCATTTAAAAGAGAAAAGCCATCTGCATGACACCTCTATGTCAAGACAAGAATAACAGCTATTTGATGTTTGTTCAAGAAGAAACTTTGAATTGACCATTCCTGTACATATCAGTCTTGCCAACACACCGTAACTACTCAGCACGTAATAAAGCAGCACGTAATTTAATCCTAAACATTGTCCGTCGAGCCGGATAGGAAATTAAACAACAATACAAGTGTAAAGTGCCAATTAGGTAAATTTCTCGAGAGAAATTTACCTATTGCGGAGAGCATCATATATATATATATATATATATATATATATATATGGGATATAACGAAATTTGTGACCACGATAGAGGTCGCAATTTTGCTTCGATTTTCACCAAATTTTCAGGAAAGGTGTATTGAGTAATTATCTCGGTTAAGTTCGTGAACCAGCTATATCGGCCCGGCAAAAACAAAATGGCGGCCATTTTAGACGAAAAATCGTGATTTCTGTTCTGACCAAAGTATAGCTCCGATTTGGATGAAATTTGGTACAAAGGTTCATTGCTATATGTGATGAATCTCACAATAAAAAATCCAAAGTCGGTACGGCAGAAACAAAATGGCGGCCGCTCAAATGTCGAAAAACGTGCAAAATTTTGTTGTTGTAATAGTGGTCAAAGCTTTCGACAGATTTTCATGAAATTTGATAACTTGATAGGAATTATAGGTATCTAAAGAATTAGGTGAAAAAATTGGAGGTCAGGTTGCAAAAAACAAAATGGCGGCCAGTTAAAAGTCAAAATTTCAAAGGCTTTTTAAAGTCGCAATTTTGATCCGACATATACGAAATTCGGTTTCAAGATAGCCATTATTTAGGCCTACAGTCTTTGATATTTTGGTGATCATGCATGAGCAAATTTCAAAATGGCGGCCGTTTAAATATGCGTTTTTTTCAGGTTTTTGTGGCCCTCTAGCGGTCACATTTTCCGGCGGATTTTGATGAAACTTGAGATTATGAATCCCTGTACTATGTTCTTGTATTATGCAGGAAATTATTAAAATTGAATGAAAAATAAAAAAGTCGAAAATTTCAAGCCTAATATTTTTAGCTGCCATTTTCTTTAAAAATTGAATTATTTTGCCCTGTCTAGAGTGAAACTTCTATTTGAACGAGATAGTACATTGATTGATGAGTTCCTAGCATACAAAGATTTAAAATAATCCAAAATAAAATGCATGCATTCAAAATGGCGGCCCCCAAAGGTCAGAAGGCAAGCGCAATTCGCTATTTTAGTGCCAACTGAAATAATGAATATTTTTCATGATAACGTTTTAAATGACTTTACTTGATAGAATTTATAAACCAGACCATTTTTAAGATATTGTAAAATCTTTTTAACAATCCCCTAAAAAAATTATAAAATCGCGACTTGTCTGTCTGTCCGTCCGTTTGTTCGTGCGTCAAAACAAGTTTTCTCGCAAACCACATGAGCTAGAATGAGGAAATTTTCTACGTGGGTCAAAAGTGGTGCCTCTTGAAATTTGCAGTGCAAGAAAATATTTTAAGGTATTTTAAGGGGGGTCTCCCCATACAGGGGGGTGGCATACAATTTTTTTTATTTCTGTAGCAGCCAAGATTCTCAACAGATTCCGTTGAAACTTGAAATTATAAGTTATTAACGCAAGTTAATTTAATTTAATTATGCAAATCGAATGACAAATGAAAAAGTCGAAAATTTACAGCTTAATATTTTTAGCAGCCGATTTCAATAAAAATTGAAATGACGGCCCTCATAGTTCAGAAAAAAATTGAAAATGTATATATTAATGGCAACGCAAGTGCTGATTAAACTTTCATGGAAATCTTTTGAAATTAACTATTCGAGCTATTTAAGCCTTCGTGTGGTTACCACTGTGAACTGTGTAAACAGCAAATGCGAGAAGGGCGAAACCGGTATTTATATGTTTACAACAATTTATGATCCGCCGATTTTCAATATGTAATCCATACGTATGCAACTCAATTTAATTAGCAAAATATTTGCGCCCCGATAAAAGGTCTCTAAGAACGAACGTGGCCAGATTTTTTTTATGTTAATAAATACCCATGTGGTACTACGAAAATTGCAGAAAGAAGTTGAGTAGTAGGCAAGCCAAATTTTTTTTCGAAGCTTTATACTACATACGAGAAATTTACCTTTCCGGCTGGTGCTGCCAACGGGGATTTTTTTTTTTTCGCGCAATCGCCAAATATTGCCGAGTATCCGCCGCGTGCTTTTCCGCGAGCGCGCTCCATTGCAGAAGATGTTTGCATCTGTAATTTATACGACGCAAAGGAGTTTGGCTCGTGCGTCAAAACTAAGGGACGCTATACCACTTAGTCACCAAGTGCATTTCACTTTGATCAGCAGGTGTAAAGACCCGTTTCAACAAGAATATCTTCATCTAACAAGAGATACGCTGCAGCAATATTATAGAAAGGCGTTTGGAGCGTCTATTATATCTAGCCTTGGACTACCGGCGTGCAGTTATTTTTCGAATTATCAGTTCGCAGAGTGTCACCTCTTGCACGTCTTTCGCATTACAGCGCATCTGGTGCCGACCATCGCAGTCTGTTCTATACAACTTTCAAGCATTCAATTATAGGAAGACGTGTGGCGCGTCTATAATATACTAATCAACATTTGGAAATCTAACTCATCGAAAGTCAATTGCATAGTCTCGATATTTTGAACAACCACGATTGTTCATCGATAGATGTATAGAAAAGCGTTTGGCACGTCTATACTATCTATAACATTGGGTTGCCGGCGCGCAGCCATCTTTGCAAGCATCAAGGAGAGTGTTACCCCTCACGCGTCTCTCACTTCACCGCGCGTATGCCGACAATCAAGGATATTGCTGTTACGTTATCGGTTCTATACATCAGATGGTAATGCTTTTTCGTTTCTCTCAGTGGTCTCGGCGTTTCTTATAAATGTCAACACGTGCTAAGTTCTTAAATTATAAGTGCTCAAAATTTTAAATACATATTGAATTTTTTTTTCCTGAAATCTTAATAGCCGTAAAATATATTCTTGCTTTGAATTGGATCTAGTCTCGTGACATAATAAAATAAAATCATAGCGTAACGAATTAAAATTCGGGGACCATTACATAAGTGTACTGTCATTCAGTTTTAATATCGAGATCAAACGTAAAGATAAGTTAAATTTTGTGAGACAGATAACAAAGAAAGTCTTCGGATTATGGACTCAAATTCTAGGTTACGTGCTATCAGCGAGCGGATTCTTTTGTTCGTGACTGGTGTTTTGATTGTGGCAGCGAAAATATAACAAGTATTGGAATCAATAGCAGCAAATTGCCTTGTTAAGAATATCAAAACGATATTACTTCACTAAAATATCTCCCTACATATATTAATAAACTTTGACAAGCTGATCATAACTCTTTGCCATATTATTTGTGGTGCGGTTTCCTTTTGTATTTTCATTGAATAATTTTAGTGCTAGACTTCAATTATATTCAAATATTTTTCTAAAAATACATGAGAAAATTCTTAAAAATAAAAACAAAAACCGCAGAGGATAAATATTTCATGGAGGATATTCCTTCACAAGCTGAAGATTCCTATTATAGGACGAAGAATAAATTTGATAGACTTTTAGCTAAATTTACATCCAATGAGGTTCATACCGAGTTAAATCAATCTAATGGCTCCCAACAACACATAGTACATTTGACATCATGACTACCTGTGGTTAATGTCCATGAATTTTTGAGAAAGCAAGCCGATTAAAAAAACTTTTGCGGTTTATATTGTTCTGTTATTCATCAAAATGAAACATTGAATAATGTTGAAAAATTCCTCTATTTAAAGTCTTACTTACGGGGTAAGGTAGTAGATCTTATGAAAGATTACGATATCTCTGGGAATAATTATCTCACTGCATGGGAAACCCTGATAGCCTTTTACGAAAATAAGCAACATTTAACCAACAAATATTTCGATGATCTTCTATCCGTTAAGCCTATGAAAGTTGCTACATCTTCCTCTTTGATCAAACTACAAAAAGGTGTAATAGATCCTAGCGAATCACTAGAAAAAATAGGTCGTACAAAAGAGACGTTTAAAGACGATTTGGCAGTGTACCTCATATCATGTAATTTTGATCCTGCAACACAAATGGATTGGCATAAGGAGTTAGGTGATACGGTTGAACCTCCTACTTTGCAGTAACTACGCAAGTTTGTTCAAAAGCGTATTGCGAAATTAGAGTCTACTGAACTCACGTCGCACACAAATAACCCTGACCCCACTCCTGTGCCAAAAATGGGCTTCAAGTCTGGCCCTACCAAGACCCAAACTAGTCATACTACTAATGGTAATAATGAGAGAACTTCTTCAGATGTGTGTCTTTTTTGCAAGCAAGGTCATCAATTGCATCTATGTTCTTCGCTTAAGACCATTGATGTTAATGAGCAAAAAGACTTCATTATTAAACAACACCGTTGTCTTAATTGTTTCCGCAAGCATCTAACTAAAGAGGGTACATCAAATTATAATTGCCATTTTTGCCATAAGAGGCACCACTCATTTTTGTACAAGAAGAAGTACCCAAGGCTCACATGCTTACGCCTGATGAGCAAGAGCTTACAGCTCACTTCGAGCAAACTAACTGTCATACTGATGAAGGTCGATATGTGCTGAGATTACCATTCAGAAAGTCAATATCTCACAATGAAATAGGTTTTACTCCTTCGTACCACACATCTGAGAATATGTTGCATAAAGTAGAAACTCGTTTTCAAAACGATCTCAAACTCAAAGAAATGTATAATAGCTTTTTGAATGAGTATGAAACCATGGGTCACATGACCACCGTATCATTTGATACATCTCTACAACGTAACTTTATACCGTATCATGGTATTTGGAAGGAGAAAAGTACGTCCACTAAATTACGTACGGTGTTTAACGGATCTTCGAAATTAAACTGTGGTGTATCATTGAATGATCTACTCCAAGTAGGTCCCAATCTGTAGCCCATGCTGACAGATTTACTCATAGGGCGACAAAATTATCGTTATGTCTTCGTCGCCGACATGGGAAAGATGTATCGTCAGATATTGATACATCCTGACGATCGCCATTACCAATGCATGATCATCCATGGGGTGTATCAGTTCTTCATGATGAAATTTACATGAATGATGTTTTGTCTGTTGGGCATACTGTTCAAGAAGCTAAGGCCAAATAAAATGATTGCACTGCCATTCTCCCTAAGAAAGGTTTTCCTTTGAGAGAATATCAATCATATAATCCCACAATTCTCCAGGGTATCGTTGATGATTATCTTGCTGAAAGATCAAAATCATTTGCGATGCAAATCTTAGTTTCGGGTCTGTCACGGAACCCCTATGAAGATAATTTTTATTTCAATGTTTTTAGTTTGAAAACACCTAAAAATTGACTAAACGAGTCTTTTTATCTCGGATAGCCAAGCTGTTAATACACTTGGATGGTTAGCTCCCATCATTATCCATGCAAAAATATTAATGCAGCTTTTATGGCAAGAAAAGAAGGGATGGGATGAAGAAATTTCATCGGAAAATCAAAATTTTTGCTTGAAATGGGAAGCTGAGTTTTCTCAAATAAATTGTTTCAAAACCCCACGTTGGAACAGCTACTCGCCCCAAGCAGAAATCGTTGAAATTCAGGGGTTTGCCGATGCGGCTAAGCTCGCATATGGCGCTTGTTTATATCTCAGCGTTGTGCATGAAAGTCAAGCTTTCGTAACACTACTAACTGCCAAGAGTAGGGTAGCTCCATCGAAACAATTATTGATCCCACGTTTAGAACTCTTAGCTGCCTACTTACTAGCCAAATTGGCGAAACATTCTCTGAAAACTTCTAAAATTGGTATTACATATTCGCATTTATGGAGTGATTCACTGATGTACTTCAGTGGCTTAAAGGTCACCCTTTACACTGGAAGCCTTTTGTAGCGAACCGATGCTCTAGCCTCCACGACGATATGCCTGAAGCTCGATGGCATTACGTAAAACCCAAGGATAATCCCGCTGACATTGTATTGCGAGGTTGTACAGTTACTCCATTTGCCCATAAAGATCTATGGCGAAAGGACCATCTTGGTTATCTCAATCCACAAAATCATAGGTATTGTCTCAAGATGAACCCCTAGAATCAAGAGAACCACCTCCTGAAGAAAACTCTTCAAAACCTGTTGTCCATTTAAGCACACGACCTCACTATGAATTCGACTTGATTCATCGTTTTTCGCCTGTCAATAAACTCTTAAGAGTCACCTTGTATTGTCTAAGATTTATAGTGCGCCTTTTAAGTTGCGTGACTAACAAAAGAAAATCAAAAGCTTCTTAGAGCGTCTAAAGAATTATGTCACAATGAAGCAAGACACACTTTGATGTCTAACGCCGAATCTCGTCTGATGAAAAACCTATCGTCTCAATTTTTCACGGTATCGATCATGAAACCCCCTTTCATTTATTCATCAAAAAACATATACCCTGATGAATCAAATAGTGCTCGCTTGTTTACTGTCTATCTTTATCAGAGTCTTCATTTTGCTGAAGTGCAATCTTCACTGAGAAAAGGGTTGCAAGCACAATTCCAGCCAAATTTTAAGGTTGAATCCGTTCATGGATGGTGATTTAATCGGAGATGGAGGTCGATTAGTAAACTCTAACTACCATATGAGAATAAATTTCCCCTTTTACTGCATCATAATGATGAATTCACTAAAATGCTAATTCGTCAAACGCATTTAGATACCTTCCACGGTGGAATCCAGTTAACCCTCGGCACATTGCGTTTACAATGTCGGATCTTAAAAGGTACGGGTAGCTGTGAATTTATGCATTAAAACCTGTCATAAGTGCATACTTTACTCAAAAAAGGGTTGTACGCAACTAATGGGAAATTCACCTCTAAGTCGTTCATTACCATTCAAACCCTTTAATATCTGGTCAATGCTCTGAATTACATAGTGACCAGGGAACTACGTTAGTCGGTGCAGATTCAGAGCAGGGCAAAAAACCAACTATTCATAAGCGGCACAAAACGGCATTTCAACCCTCCAGGTTCCCCTCACCTCGGTGGTTTGTAGGAAAGTGCGGTGAAATCCATGAAGTGCCATATGCACTGAATGACTGGAGATCAAGTTTTGACTTTTATCGAATACTCTACCTTGCTTTGTCATATTGAAGCGATCTTGAATTCAAGACCTCTGTTACCATTCAGTGATGACATAAGCGATTTAAGTCCGTTGACCCCAGCTCATTTTTTGATACAACGATCTTCGTATCTTATCCTGAGCTTAACCGACGCAATGATAGGATCTCAGTGAGTAAACGATGTGAGTTATTAACTCAGCTGAGTATCTAACTTCACTTCAAAATTGTACTAAATGGACCCAAAGGCAAGATTATATTTAGGTCGGGGATTTAGTTCGTACACAGAGCGATACAACCTTCCCTGTGTAATAGATCGAATTCATATATCAAAACACAACAATCATAATAATATTCATACATACGAGTACATATCGTAAGAAACCTATATACACATGTTCAATTGTACATCATTCAATTCATTTGCTTACTAACAAGATTCATTTCTTTACCAACAAAAGTCCAACCTAAGCAAACAAAAAAAGACATTCATGAAATATCAATCCTATCCTGTGGCTATATGCAAACACACCAGTTGCATAATCATATAATGCAATTTCTTTTATTTCTTCTACACTCATTCTAAATATCGAGTATACGCATATCACGTTGCATTTCATTTGTTCAGTTTCATCACAGAGATACTAATTTAAGAATTAATACTTACATAAAATTCATTCTGTAATTAAATTCATAACTGGTAATAATATACTTTTCCTTTCATTGTTATTATTTCAACCAGCAAAATTCATTTGCATGCATACATATTGTATCATATTAAATATCCATACCTGTACTTGTCTTCACATTCTATTTCTCATGACAAATTCCAGACGAAATGTGATCAGTTTTAAGTTCAAGATCAAAACCATGTGAAATACTCGGCCAGCGAAATTTCAAACAATTGAAATCTTCACATATGGAAATTGTCGTGAGAAAGTTTGTTTTTGCATGAAAATGTTTGTCAGCAAAATTATACCATAAATACTTTTGACCAACAATAAATTTTCCAAGTTGTTCATTAGCAACTCGCAGTTTCATTTCAAGAGAAAATCGTTACATATTAGCTCAAGTTCAAGTGCTTGGATGCTAAGACGACACAAACACGCAAAATAGAAAATCTTATCAAGTTACATGTGCTTGAGTAAGATAAAGTAATTATAGTAGACCAAGTTCAAGTACTTGCGATCTTACTCAACAACAATTATCTATCCAAGTTCAAGTGCTTGGATAAAATATAAGGAGTCTTTGTGAAGCTACAGTCATCTCATCCTAATTACGCGATATCACCTAGTGCATGTACTAGCGTGATATATCATTATATTTTGCATCTGCATAGTTACAAGTTAAAGTGCTTGCTAACTAATCCTCGCGATATCCCAGTTAATGCGCTGGTGTGATATATGTACTATTATTACTATTGTACATAATTTTTGGTGATCCCCACCGTGATCGATCAACGTAATCAATAAACAAATATCGTGATATTCTCCTTGCTTCACAAAACCAGTGTTAGTGCGTGAATTCTTTTACTAAGGAATAGTTGGTGAATTTGCACAAGAAAAAACCAAAAGAGAAGAAGTTATTAAGTGACATAGAGCAATTGAACATTTGAAGTACTTTAAGAAATCAAGGACAATTAGTTGTGGAAGTTAAAGAACAATAGTGTTAAGACATTCTAAACTAAGAAAATAAGTGTTTACACTGTGTTTTTAAAATCTCAAAATGGACGCATACGCCGTAAAGCAACTGGAATGTGGAAACGAGATTCAACGCATTATTGCGAATTTTAAGAAGGATGGTCCAGAAAGGAAGAAGGCAAGCGGATATTATGAGTCCAGAAAAAGTAAGCTCCACGAACTGTGGTTGGATTTCGAGGAAGTGGACAATAAAATTAGAGAGATTTGCCCACTTGCTACTGACTATGATTATTTCAAAAAGGATTACTATAAGGAAATAAGCGACTTGGTGCAAAAATATATGAATATTTTTGATGAATCCTTGGCATCGCAAACACCACAAGTTATTGATCAATTGAAATCTTCACATATGAAATGCAGATGCAAGAAAATCCACGGCAACAAATAAATTCAAAAGAAATTTCGGAGAAAAATTAAGTTGCTGCCATGATCCGCAAACAACAGGCAATGATAGGTTCACTACAACGATTATTGTCAAGAATGTCGAAAGGATTCGAAGAGTGTACAAGAAGCTATATTGAAGTTCAGCGGCAAATTTAAACACAATTGTGGCAGCAAGTTGAAAATCTGCATTATGGTATTCACGAGTTCACTGGGAGTCCTGAAGATTTAGGCTACGACAGCAATTAATATCTGGAAATCGAGGCTACAGCAAGAGAGGAGCTTGCATTATTGGGCCGAAAAGATCAGCGTATTGATGTCAAACCAAATTGATCAACGGCCGTATCTCTACCGAAAATAAAAATTGAGAAATTTGAGTTCAGTTTTTCGATATGTTTTCGGAGGTGATCGATAAGCAGCCACTGTCAACGATTCAAAAGATGTGGTACCTAAAAACAAATGTGACCGGAGAGGCTGAAAAATTAATAAGCCATTTAACAATGACTGAAGGGAGCTACGAAGCAGCTTGGACTACAACGAAGGAGAGGTACAACAACAAAAGAGTCTTGACATCTGCCCTCATACAAAAGATCCTCAGCCAGGCTAACTTACCATCTGAAAGTCCGTCTGCTGCAGTCATACGGACATTTCATGATACATTGCATGAAAGTCTGCTCGCCTTAAAAAATATTGGAGTAGACACTTCTACCTGGGATCCATTACTTTTATACATAATGAGAAAGAAACTGGATCGCCAAACGCATATTTTGTATGAACAATCGATTCAAAGGCCCAGAGAGAACCAAAATATCGCCGCCTTTCTTAAATTTTTAGAATACAGATTTCAGTCATTGGAATAATTCCTCCGGAAGGAGAAACAAATAAGCGCTAAAACATCTGCTTCTGTTGCTAGAAAAACTGAATTAACGTGTAAATTATGCAAGGCCACTTGCCATGGACTTTATGCGTGCAAAAAGTTCTTAGAAATGACTGCCTCTGAACGTTTGCAGTTTGTTCAAAAATTTAAGTTTTGCATCAGCTGCCTGAAGCTGGGCCACAAATACAACACTTGCGCCTCTCGACCATGCACCAGGTGTCAAAAGAAGCATAATACATTGCTTCACCTAGAACCATCTCCAGTGAAAAATGTGACCCAGAAACCATCTGAAAAAAGGAAATTTGGGTCCCCGTCAACCGACAAACAAATAACTTCATCGGCTATAACAAGTTTGACAGCTTCTAAATCAGCATCGGACAAGGGCTATATTTTACTAGGAACCGCAAGGGTACTTTTAACTGCAAATAATGGAAGATCATTTGAGTGCAAGGCCACTGCAAATCCACGTTTCAAATTAAAACGCTTTTGGCGTTTTAATTCCCGTCCCAACTTTAAAACACTTTTCAGGCGTTTTAATAATCAAAACACCTAAAACATTTTAAATTAAAACGCCTAGACGTTTTAATTTAAAACACTAGGCGTTTTAATTAAAACGCCTAATGTTTTAATTAAAACGCCTACTGTTTTGATTAAAACACTAGGCGTTTTAATTAAAACGCCGTGTGTTTTAATTAAAACATCAGCCGTTTTGATTAAAACGCCTGGTGTTTTAAATTAAAACGTCTGGGCGTTTTAATTTAAAACGTTTTAGGTGTTTTAATTATTAATGCGCATTAAAAGTGTTTTAAAATTGGAAGGAGAATTAAAACACCAAAAGCGTTGTTGATAATATGTATTTGATTGTACTGCAACAGGTTTTACCTTACTCAACAATAAAGTGGACGAGAAAAAATGTAGTATTCGGTCAAGTAGTCGAGAAGTCATTGTGCTTAGATTGTGCCTTTGATAAAAAACCTACGAAACTTATCACTTTTATACACTCATAACACCTTTGCTTGTACTTCACTGCCTTAAACAGGAAGTGTCAAGATTTAAATATCACGTCTACTTTAAATAGAACTTCATTATTTGTTGCACAATTTCCACAAAGAATTCTGTAGAACGCATATTGACAGGCAGATGTAAGTATGTGGACGAGAACTCGAAACCACACTTCCTATCACTCTTATATACTCACAATACCTTTTCTCGCACTTTCCTGCTATAAACAAACAGTGTTGAAGCTTAACTACCACTTTTTCCACTTTAAACGAAACTTCATTATTTTTTGCACAATTTTCACAAAAAATTTCTAAAGAACACATGTTAATAAGTGTGTGTCAATTGACAGACGTGTTTTGACGTGAGCTTGAAAGCATTTTCAATAAAATACCTAAGCGTTTTAATCAAAACGCCTGGTGTTTTAATTAAAACGTTTTCCTTGATGTAATGTCAATTAAAATACTTAAAGTGTTTTTTTCTCGAGAAAACGTTTGAGACGTTTTAATATAAAATGCTTACCATTTTACTTAAAACAATAAGTGTTTTAATTTAAACACCTCTAACGTTTTATTTAAAAAACAACACCATAAGTGTTTTAATTAAAACACTTAAGTGTTTTAATTAAAACGCTTTAAGTGTTTTTTTCAATAAAACGTTTGAAGCGTTTTAAATTAAAACGCTTGGTGTTTTAAATAAAACGGTAGGTGTTTTAAAATAAAACGCTTGAAGTGTTTTATTGAATTAAAACACTAAAAGTGTTTTAATTAAAAAGTTTAGGCGTTTTAATTTAAAACGTTTGGGTTTGCAGTGGCGTTGTTAGATTCTGGGTCCCAAGTTTATCTCGTCACTGAATGTATTAAAAGGTGGCTTAAAATATCAACAACAAAATCATATTTAAGTATCGAAGGCATTGGCAAAGAAAAACGAGACACAAACCGTCGAGTGAACGTCAATATGAAATCCATGTATGGTTAATTTGAAAGCAGATTGTAAGCATTTGTATTGCCATCTATAGTATCGATGCAGCCAACACAGGCTCTAGACATTGCTGCATGGGATATTCCTGATAATATCAATTTAGCGGATAATAATTTCAATCAGCCTGAAAATATTGATATTCTTCTTGGTGCGGAGTTCTTCCATCAAATGATAGTACCAGGGCAAATATCTCTCGGAGATGGAATGCCAATTCTCCAAAATACGGTGTTTCGCTGGGTGCTGTTCGGGAAAATAAATACAAACTTGTACTGTACTTACCACAGAAGAAAAAGCTAAGAATGCAATTCTAGAAAGATTCTGGAAACTTGAGGAAGTCAATGATTCGATGCCGATGCTTACTACTACAGAGAAGCAGTGTGAAACTCATTTTACTCCAAATACATCGAGAGACTTTACTGGCCGATTCATTGTTAGACTTCCATTTTTAGAAAGTCCCAAAGCGTTAGGCAGTTCAAGATATACTGCAGGTTTAAGGCTCTAGAGGCACGGCTATCTAAGAAGGAGGACATCAAAAACCAGTATACGGAGTTTATGAGGGAATATGAGTCCCTTGGGCACATGTCACGGATTGATCCAGAATCTATAGCAGAAATACATTACTTCATTCCACACCAGCAGCAGCACAAAACTGAGGGTTGTATTTGATGCATCTACAAAAACGTCATCTAGATATTCACTAAATGACATTCTCCATTGCGGTCCGTCAATTCAGGATGATTTGTTTGCGATTATTTGTCAATTCAGACTACAGAAGTATGTCTTCACAACAGACATTCAGAAGATGTACAGGCAAATCCTAGTGCATCCAGACGATCGAAGATATCAATTGATTGTTTGGAGAGAAGATTCAAGCCTTCCGCTACAGTATTTCAGCCTAAACACTGTAACATATGGAACACGGTCAGCTCCATATTTAGCCATTAAATGTTTAAAGAAATTGGCCTTCGAGAATACGCAAAATTACACGCTGGGAGCAAATGCATTGCAAACTAATTTTTACGTTGATGATGGTTTGGTTGGTGCTGACAGTATTTCTTCCGCCATAGAAACACCAATAACATTAAAGTATTGGCAAATGTTCCAATGGAAGAGAAGGAAATCAATTTGAATCTGGAAATCGAAGGCAAGGATTCTGTTAAAACACTCGGAATAATGTGGTCTCCCAAAACAGACCAATTCTCAATTCATGTGACGATACCAGCGATTCATCAAATAACAAAACGAACAATGAATTCGGAAATTGCACAAGTTTTCGACCCTTTTGGAATATTGGCACCGGTAGTGGTTACAGCAAAAATACTTATTCAGACCAATTCTCAATTCATGTGACGATACCAGCGATTCATCGAATAACAAAACGAACAATGAATTCGAAAATTGCACAAGTTTTCGATCCTCTTGGAATATTGGCACCGGTAGTGGTCACAGCAAAAATACTTATTCAAAAATTATGACAGCTTGATATTTCTTGGGATCAAATTGTGCAAGCTGAAATCGAAAAGGAATGGATAATCTTCAGAAACGAACTCCCTAATCTGACAAATGTCCGGATTCCACGACATTGCTACTCGCATCAAACTCCTAGGAAGATACAGCTCCATGCTTTCGCAGATGCTTCAGAAAAGGCATATGGTGCAGCAATTTACATTCGATCAGTCATGAATGATGGAAAAATTGTCGTCAGACTACTTTGTGCTAAATCACGAGTAGCTCCAATCAAAAAACAAACACTACCAAGACTTGAATTGTGTGCTGCAATGTTAAGTGTACCACTAACTACGAAAGTAAAATCTGATTTAAACTACAAGGATATTCAAACTTATTTCCGGACTGATTCAGAAATAGTATTGGCGTGGATTAATACAGCTACATCATCATACCAAACATTTGTGGCTAACCGGGTGGCCATAATTCAAGAACAATCATTGCCAGAACAGTGAAAGTATGTGAAATCAAGAGAAAATCCAGTTGATTTAGTGTCTCGAGGAGTCTCCCCAAGGCTGTTTCAATCATGTACTATGTGTTTCTACGGACCAATCTTCTAACATGGTAAGGAATCATCATGGCCGTCACTACAACTAAATGACCTAGAAGTCAAGGGAGACATGGAAAGGAAACAAAAACAACCCACAGTAACAGTGAGCCTAATAATTGGAACAGGTAGCCTTATTTACTTGATTAGCCATGGCAATAAATTCAACAAATTGCAACGCATAATAGCGTATATGCTACGGTTTCATAATAACTGTAAAACCCAAGCTAATGCTTAGTCTAAAGAGATCCTGCTGGGTGAAGATGAACTGGACAAAGCAGTTAATGTCATAATAAGACAAATTCAAAAATCTGATTTTCAAGAGGAAATTAAAAATCTTACAAAAAGTTAGGAAGTTCCAAGGAAAAATCCAATGAAAAGCATGACTCCTTACCTCAATAAAACTGGTATTATCAGAGTTGGAGGCCGTCTTGAACTATCATTGTTAGAAGATGAGCCCAAACATCCAATTATATTGCCTTATAATGATCCGATAGTGAAGATGCTCTTGAAAAAGATTCATGAAGAAAACTTTCATTGTGGACCACAGACTTTGCTTAATATGTCTCGTGAAAGATTCTGGATTATCAAGGGCAAAATAATGGCATGATCAGTGGTTCAGAAGTGTGTTACATGTTGTAGAGCCAAGCCAAAACTTTTTAATCAAATTATGGGTAATCTTCCACATACTCGAGTACAGCCTGCTCGACCTTTTTTGAACTCAGGAGTCGATTTTTGTGGCCCAGTATGGGTAAGTTTTAAAATACGTGGGAAGAAACCTCAAAAGGCTTATATCGTTGTATTTTGTTGCTTTACAACAAAGGCAGTTCACGTGGAGCTAGCTACTGACCTGACTACAGAAACTTTCATCGGAGCATTGAAAAGATTCGTTGGGCGTAGAGGTCTTTGTGACAATATATATATATATATATTGTGACAATGCCACTAATTTTGTTGGAGCTAGGAATCAGTTAGTTGAACTAAAGTCAAGTATATATTCCGGCTATGCACAAGAAATCATTAAAAATGAGTGCTGCTTTAAGAGAATCAAGTTTCATTTCATCCCAGCTCGATCTCCCCATTTTGGAGGGCTGTGGGAAGCTGCAGTTAAATCCGCTAGGCATTTGTAAGTGAGAAGTACTTCCACAACATCCTTGACGTACAAGGAACTTGAAACCGTGATCATTGGAATCGAAGCAGTTTTAAACTCCAGACCTATAGCTCCAATGTCATCTGATCCAAGCGATCTTACTGCTCTCACTCCATGACATTTTTTAATCGGAGAGCCCTTAGTTGCTCAATTTGAACGCAGAAATAATGATGGTGCTAGAGGCAATTTGGCTGAAAGATGGAAGCAAGTTTCCGCTTTGAAACAAAATTTCTGGACCAGATGGTCTAAAGAATATCTTAACGAGCTACAATGCCGTCAGCGTTGGAAGAATCGAGTCACGAATGTTGAACTGGATACAATGGTAGTTCTTCAAGAAGATAATGTTCCTCCTTCACAATGGCCACTGGGTAGAATTGTAAAAGTTCATCATGGGAGTGATGGGGCAGTGCGAGTTGTTGATGCTAAAACCGCGAATGGTATCAGAACCAGGGCCATACATAGACTCGCACCGCTTCCAACAGATGATTTCTTTAAAACAGAAGAAAAATGTGCAGAAGATAGAAATGACTTGGGTCAAGATGAAGAGTCTGACGAAGGCACTAAACGAAAGCGAAAACCAAAGACACCTAGCGAACCACAAATTGAGAACCAGCAGTTTTCAACATCGTACACAATATCTTCTGAAGGCGACAAACAGCGGCTATCTACATCATACAAGGACAACAAACATGAGCAATCTACATCCTACTCAACACGTCATAAAGATTATCAGGAACCTGCAAGAAAAAAGGTGAAGGCAACCATGGGCTCATTATTAACAAGTTTATTTTTGGTCTGTCTAGCAACAATGGCTCACTCAGAACCCATGACTAAAAATGAGCAATTCAATCAAGGGCTTGGACTACATTTTGAACATATTGGTAGATTAGCCCACATCACTAACGAATGGAAAATATTAGTATACTACAATTTATCCACGTACCAAAAGGAGTTGGAAACTTTTGAGCTAGGAGTAAGGGCATTGAAAAATCTATGCACTAAAACAGAGAATAATGATGGTTGCAATCATTTAGCAACACAATTTGAACATTTGCAAAATGAATGAAACCTAGAAAAGGGGTTATTCTCGTCTAGACTCAAACGGCGGGGAGCCTTTAACATTATTGGCAACGTGGCAAATTCACTCTTTGGCGTTTTAGATGCAGAATACGAAAAGAATATGGAATTAACCATAGAAAACATCAGAACCAATGAGCAACATCTTATAAGGTTATTAAAAAATCAAACGTCTATAGTAGATTCAACAATTAACATAATGAAGTCCAATCAACTGAGCACAGAAAAGAAGTTTGCACAAATTGATGAAAAATTGAAATCCATCCTAACTAAAATCAGAAAAAATAGCTCTGATGAGTACCATTCAAGAGTAGTACAGGCATCAACAATCATTTCATTTCAACTTCTATTCGCAAATTTGGAACTGCACCAAATTCAATCGGCCATCGTTGACGTGCTCACTGATACCCATAACGAAAAAATAGCCCTCTGCTTCTTTCATCTCAACAACTAAGAAGAGAACTCAACCTCATCAGGAACAATTTACCAACATCTACTCAGCTACCAGTTGAAGAAAATGATATTGTACATCTGTATCAACTAATGAAAATAGAAGGGAAGTTCATGAAGAACTATCTTGCTGTTACCATTCGAGTGCCACTGATAGACCAAAACAAATTTGATCTTTTTAGTATAACACCAATACCCTTCAAGGTAGGAAATACATTATCGAGGCTGAAATCTAGCAGATATCTTGTTGTAAATGCTCACAGAAACTCATATTTTACAATGTCAAAATATGAGTTAGATGCATGCAAATCGATCACAACAGAATCATTAATTTGCGAAGAAAAGGGTTTTGTAAACCACGAAGGATCGGCTCTAGCTTCCTGCGAATTAAATCTTTTAGTAAATGAAGAACCAATTGCATGTTAGGCAGAAAACATTAGTTCCAAGTATAGTTGGACTCAATTGCATGACAAAAACAAATGGATCTATGGACTAACATCACCTGTCCGATTACAGGCAGTTTGTGGAGACTTCATCCACCAGCTCCGTCTTCATGGATCAGAAATGCTGTCACTACACCCAACATGTGTCATCAAGCATGATCAGTTTACTATTACTGGGGACGACATCGCTTCAAGTGTAGTCAATACTTCATACAATAAAACTAATATCCTAGTATCCCTTCCTTCTGATTCTGTTCAACTCCCTTTCCCAGACAATAATATAACATACCATCCATATATTTCAGAGCTCAATGAATTGCAAGGGTCGTTACCAACGGAAGGAGATTTCAACCTTATTCAGGAAAACACCAGCAAACAAATTCGATATGCTATTCCGGGCTTCATCTCATTGATCCTAATGCTGGGCCTTATCATCTTCATTGCCTGGACCAAACGAACAAAAGGTACACGAATGAAACCAACTCCTGTTCCAGTTCCCAGGACATCTGTGCGACCAGACTATTCAATAGAAGTTTCTTGAACGGCGTTCAAGGCGGGAAGAATATGCTCAGTTTCATCACAGAGATACTAACTTAAGAATTAATACTTACATAAAATTCATTCTGTAATTAAATTCATAACTGGTAATAATATACTTTTCCTTTCATTGTTATTATTTCAACCAGCAAAATTCATTTGCATGCATACATATTGTATCATATTAAATATCCATACCCGTACTTGTCTCCACATTCTATTTCTCACGACAAATTCCAGACGAAATGTGATCAGTTTTAAGTTCAAGATCAAAACCATGTGAAATACTCGGCCAGCGAAATTTCAAACAATTGAAATCTTCACATATGGAAATTGTCGTGAGAAAGTTTGTTTTTGCATGAAAATGTTTGTCAGCATTTGACCAACAATAAATTTTCCAAGTTGTTCATTAGCAACTCGCAGTTTCATTTCAAGAGAAAATCGTTACATATTAGCTCAAGTTCAAGTGCTTGGATGTTAAGACGACACAAACACGCAAAATAGAAAATCTTATCAAGTTACATGTGCTTGAGTAAGATAAAGACATTATAGTAGACCAAGTTCAAGTACTTGTGATCTTACTCAACAACAATTATCTATCCAAGTTCAAGTGCTTGGATAAAATATAAGGTGTCTTTGTGAAGCTACAGTCATCTCATCCTAATTACGCGATATCACCTAGTGCATGTACTAGCGTGATATATCATTATATTTTGCATCTGCGTAGTTAGAAGTTGAAATGCTTGCTAACTAGTCCTCACGATATCACCCAGTTAACGCGCTGGTGTGATATATGTACTATTATCACTATTGTACATCATTCATTACCCATCACGTGTGGAGGTCTTACTCATCAAGAGGTTAGCAACCATACCCAAGTGATGCATACGAACATGAGTAATTGACAAATGAGTGCATGCATAAGATGTGGAATATGGATATCTATCCAATGAAGATAATAAATGCATGAATTTGGGCTTTGTGATCATTGAGACGCGTGAGTTTCTGTTCATGAGGCAATATAATTTAATGGAAAGCATAGGTAGAATTACGTCAAATAATGAATTTTTGCTTACACTTGTAAAAAAAAGAGAAAAACGAATTAGCTGTGTAAGACATAGGTTAAGTGAAAGAAAAGTGTATAAATACTGAAGTGTGATTGAATAAAATCAAGATTTGTGATTGAATCGTCTAGGCGTTTTTATTGCAAGTCTTCTCACCGCGAAGTTATATTTGCGGGTTTAGAAATCGCGGCGTTGTGTACAATGTCCTCGCCATGTTCTTTGTGGAGCAATTTTCCGCTTCCATAGTAATGAAACTCAGAATAACAAGAAACCATTTAATGGCGACCCTACCATAACAATTCATAGGAGAAATTTATAACATGTATAACATTTCAAATTTACTTCATTTATAACATTTCACCTGGGAAATGGCCTTTAGGAATCGTTAAAAAAGTACATCCAGGTACCGATGGCCTGGATAGAACTGCTACAATCAAGACCGCCAACACCGAGCTTAAGCGCCCCATCGTCAAGCTCGTGTTACTGGAACCCGCGGTTTTGAGTACATAATGCACAAGTTCAATAATTATCTACAAACAGTTTATGAATTTATGACACTGATTAAGATATTCGAGAATTGAAACTATGAAATTAATTTATTTTAATGTACAATCATCTTTATGCACTACAACTATTAGTCCTAATAGTCAATTTCTCCCTCACCCATAGAATTTTAGAGCCTTTAATTTTTGTTTTTGTTCATCCTGCGACGGATGAAAATATATGTTTGCTTTTCAGTATTATAGTTACTATTAGTCATAAGGCATTTTTTATTACCGCGCTTACAAATCATTTAAAAGAGAAAAGCCATCTGCGTGACACCTCTATGTCAAGACAAGAATAACAGGTGTTTGACGTTTGTCTAAGAAGAAACTTTGAATTGGCCATTCCTGTACATATCAGTGCTGCTAATACACCGTAACTACTCAGCACGTAATAAACTATATGAAAATACAGTCCACGTTTTTTTCATTTGCATTAGTAATGTTTACTTCTTACCTTTTAATCCTAAACAGAGATATACTTACAATGATTGACAAATGGAACCGTGTGGCATATTATATTCAGGTAGTTGTTTCCACCCTAATATCAAAAATACGCAAGTTAATCTCTATCCGTATTTTATTAACAAGAAGGTACAAAATTTAGTTCTAAATTAACGAAACAATTGGGATGAATGTGAACTAATTACTAAAGGCGTATCTTTTCTAGAAATTTGTTTTCTTTCCTCCTTTCGTATTTAAAAGGAAATTCCTGTAACATAATGATACTCTTAGGCGTAGGCTAACAAATCTTAGCCGAGGTTCTCAGATTGTCAGATGGGATGTCCCACACTCAGTGCATAAGCAGCTTTCACCCCTCTACCCGAAAAAAATGTATATGTTTTGTGAAAAAATCAGTATAAAGCTGACTTGATTTGACCAAATTTGGTTTCTGGGGACAAAGAGGTAGCCCATCGCGGTTCTTGATGGTTATTACTTTTATTCCGTTATCGGGCAAAGAACTTGCCTTCAGCCACTTACATCGCCATAGTGGACGAATAAGTATGATTTAGTAGCAGAGCTGCAGGTGTACTTGCAGTTATTTGTATTTCTCGACATTAAGTGTCCCATGATTGGGAAACCAGTTAACCCTATTCGTAGGGCTGAGGATAAGAAATTTTTGAAGCTGTGGATTGGGAAACGAGGGGACCCCTCCTCTTTTCTCAACTGGGCTTGGGACCATCTATGGTGGAGTTCAGGAGTATTAAATGAGGTGAGGAGTTTGGAAGTAAATCATACAGTACTGCAATACTGCTTTGCTTACGGATTTAGATGAAATTCCTGAAGTTTATTGCAAAACTACAAGAGAATGGGTTTTGATTTAAGATTAGCATTAAATCACCTATGCAAGTGCGGCACATTTTATTGCGCCACACGGTGTACTAAATTTGTGCTAATAGAACATCACATAATTGATTAAATACCTAAGCAATGAATCAACAACGGGCCGCCAAACTCTTACGATGTACCGCATAGCATACAGAAGTTTATCCACGATAAATATGCTTTCCTCTGTATCCCACTGTCAATCATTCACACTGTTTGGCTCTATATATCATCCGTACTCTGCAATACTGCGCATCATTCGCTAGTGAATGAAACTCGATAAAAATAGTTGATTATAGACTTTTACGATCAAATTTTTATTTACGACTTTTAAAGTCGACTAGTCTAGTCGGTTCCATTAGTCAACTAATTTGACTAGTCGGCTTTTATTTTGAACACCAATATATCTACAGAGTGTGGGCTTATATTTTAAGCAGAGCAATTTTCAAATTTAATACGCAAAATTAGAAGGAAGATTCTTATTGTTTTCCTTTTTCAAGATTTCGAAGCTCAAAGCGTTCCTTTTCTTGGCTACATGAAAAAATCCCCGTTGGCAGCACCAGCCGGAAAGGTAAATTTCTCGTATGTAGTATAAAGCTTCGAAAAAAAATTTGGCTTGCCTACTACTCAACTTCTTTCTGCAATTTTCGTAGTACCACATGGGTATTTATTAACTAAATTAAATTAAATTTCTCGAGAGAAATTTACCTATTGCGGAGAGCATCATATATATATATATATATATATGGGATATAACGAAATTTGTGACCACGATAGAGGTCGCAATTTTGCTTCGATTTTCACCAAATTTTCAGAAAAGGTGTATTGAGTAATTATCTCGGTTAAGTTCGTGAACCAGCTATATCGGCCCGGCAAAAACAAAATGGCGGCCATTTTAGACGAAAAATCGTGATTTCTGTTCTGACCAAAGTATAGCTCCGATTTGGATGAAATTTGGTACAAAGGTTCATTGCTATATGTGATGAATCTCACAATAAAAAATCCAAAGTCGGTACGGCAGAAACAAAATGGCGGCCGCTCAAATGTCGAAAAACGTGCAAAATTTTGTTGTTGTAATAGTGGTCAAAGCTTTCGACAGATTTTCATGAAATTTGATAACTTGATAGGAATTATAGGTATCTAAAGAATTAGGTGAAAAAATTGGAGGTCAGGTTGCAAAAAACAAAATGGCGGCCAGTTAAAAGTCAAAATTTCAAAGGCTTTTTAAAGTCGCAATTTTGATCCGACATATACGAAATTCGGTTTCAAGATAGCCATTATTTAGGCCTACAGTCTTTGATATTTTGGTGATCATGCATGAGCAAATTTCAAAATGGCGGCCGTTTAAATATGCGTTTTTTTCAGGTTTTTGTGGCCCTCTAGCGGTCACATTTTCCGGCGGATTTTGATGAAACTTGAGATTATGAATCCCTGTACTATGTTCTTGTATTATGCAGGAAATTATTAAAATTGAATGAAAAATAAAAAAGTCGAAAATTTCAAGCCTAATATTTTTAGCTGCCATTTTCTTTAAAAATTGAATTATTTTGCCCTGTCTAGAGTGAAACTTCTATTTGAACGAGATAGTACATTGATTGATGAGTTCCTAGCATACAAAGATTTAAAATAATCCAAAATAAAATGCATGCATTCAAAATGGCGGCCCCCAAAGGTCAGAAGGCAAGCGCAATTCGCTATTTTAGTGCCAACTGAAATAATGAATATTTTTCATGATAACGTTTTAAATGACTTTACTTGATAGAATTTATAAACCAGACCATTTTTAAGATATTGTAAAATCTTTTTAACAATCCCCTAAAAAAATTATAAAATCGCGACTTGTCTGTCTGTCCGTCCGTTTGTTCGTGCGTCAAAACAAGTTTTCTCGCAAACCACATGAGCTAGAATGAGGAAATTTTCTACGTGGGTCAAAAGTGGTGCCTCTTGAAATTTGCAGTGCAAGAAAATATTTTAAGGTATTTTAAGGGGGGTCTCCCCATACAGGGGGGTGGCATACAATTTTTTTTATTTCTGTAGCAGCCAAGATTCTCAACAGATTCCGTTGAAACTTGAAATTATAAGTTATTAACGCAAGTTAATTTAATTTAATTATGCAAATCGAATGACAAATGAAAAAGTCGAAAATTTACAGCTTAATATTTTTAGCAGCCGATTTCAATAAAAATTGAAATGACGGCCCTCATAGTTCAGAAAAAAATTGAAAATGTATATATTAATGGCAACGCAAGTGCTGATTAAACTTTCATGGAAATCTTTTGAAATTAACTATTCGAGCTATTTAAGCCTTCGTGTGGTTACCACTGTGAACTGTGTAAACAGCAAATGCGAGAAGGGCGAAACCGGTATTTATATGTTTACAACAATTTATGATCCGCCGATTTTCAATATGTAACCCATACGTATGCAACTCAATTTAATTAGCAAAATATTTGCGCCCCGATAAAAGGTCTCTAAGAACGAACGTGGCCAGATTTTTTTTATGTTAATAAATACCCATGTGGTACTACGAAAATTGCAGAAAGAAGTTGAGTAGTAGGCAAGCCAAATTTTTTTTCGAAGCTTTATACTACATACGAGAAATTTACCTTTCCGGCTGGTGCTGCCAACGGGGATTTTTTTTTTTTCGCGCAATCGCCAAATATTGCCGAGTATCCGCCGCGTGCTTTTCCGCGAGCGCGCTCCATTGCAGAAGATGTTTGCATCTGTAATTTATACGACGCAAAGGAGTTTGGCTCGTGCGTCAAAACTAAGGGACGCTATACCACTTAGTCACCAAGTGCATTTCACTTTGATCAGCAGGTGTAAAGACCCGTTTCAACAAGAATATCTTCATCTAACAAGAGATACGCTGCAGCAATATTATAGAAAGGCGTTTGGAGCGTCTATTATATCTAGCCTTGGACTACCGGCGTGCAGTTATTTTTCGAATTATCAGTTCGCAGAGTGTCACCTCTTGCACGTCTTTCGCATTACAGCGCATCTGGTGCCGACCATCGCAGTCTGTTCTATACAACTTTCAAGCATTCAATTATAGGAAGACGTGTGGCGCGTCTATAATATACTAATCAACATTTGGAAATCTAACTCATCGAAAGTCAATTGCATAGTCTCGATATTTTGAACAACCACGATTGTTCATCGATAGATGTATAGAAAAGCGTTTGGCACGTCTATACTATCTATAACATTGGGTTGCCGGCGCGCAGCCATCTTTGCAAGCATCAAGGAGAGTGTTACCCCTCACGCGTCTCTCACTTCACCGCGCGTATGCCGACAATCAAGGATATTGCTGTTACGTTATCGGTTCTATACATCAGATGGTAATGCTTTTTCGTTTCTCTCAGTGGTCTCGGCGTTTCTTATAAATGTCAACACGTGCTAAGTTCTTAAATTATAAGTGCTCAAAATTTTAAATACATATTGAATTTTTTTTTCCTGAAATCTTAATAGCCGTAAAATATATTCTTGCTTTGAATTGGATCTAGTCTCGTGACATAATAAAATAAAATCATAGCGTAACGAATTAAAATTCGGGGACCATTACATAAGTGTACTGTCATTCAGTTTTAATATCGAGATCAAACGTAAAGATAAGTTAAATTTTGTGAGACAGATAACAAAGAAAGTCTTCGGATTATGGACTCAAATTCTAGGTTACGTGCTATCAGCGAGCGGATTCTTTTGTTCGTGACTGGTGTTTTGATTGTGGCAGCGAAAATATAACAAGTATTGGAATCAATAGCAGCAAATTGCCTTGTTAAGAATATCAAAACGATATTACTTCACTAAAATATCTCCCTACATATATTAATAAACTTTGACAAGCTGATCATAACTCTTTGCCATATTATTTGTGGTGCGGTTTCCTTTTGTATTTTCATTGAATAATTTTAGTGCTAGACTTCAATTATATTCAAATATTTTTCTAAAAATACATGAGAAAATTCTTAAAAATAAAAACAAAAACCGCAGAGGATAAATATTTCATGGAGGATATTCCTTCACAAGCTGAAGATTCCTATTATAGGACGAAGAATAAATTTGATAGACTTTTAGCTAAATTTACATCCAATGAGGTTCATACCGAGTTAAATCAATCTAATGGCTCCCAACAACACATAGTACATTTGACATCATGACTACCTGTGGTTAATGTCCATGAATTTTTGAGAAAGCAAGCCGATTAAAAAAACTTTTGCGGTTTATATTGTTCTGTTATTCATCAAAATGAAACATTGAATAATGTTGAAAAATTCCTCTATTTAAAGTCTTACTTACGGGGTAAGGTAGTAGATCTTATGAAAGATTACGATATCTCTGGGAATAATTATCTCACTGCATGGGAAACCCTGATAGCCTTTTACGAAAATAAGCAACATTTAACCAACAAATATTTCGATGATCTTCTATCCGTTAAGCCTATGAAAGTTGCTACATCTTCCTCTTTGATCAAACTACAAAAAGGTGTAATAGATCCTAGCGAATCACTAGAAAAAATAGGTCGTACAAAAGAGACGTTTAAAGACGATTTGGCAGTGTACCTCATATCATGTAATTTTGATCCTGCAACACAAATGGATTGGCATAAGGAGTTAGGTGATACGGTTGAACCTCCTACTTTGCAGTAACTACGCAAGTTTGTTCAAAAGCGTATTGCGAAATTAGAGTCTACTGAACTCACGTCGCACACAAATAACCCTGACCCCACTCCTGTGCCAAAAATGGGCTTCAAGTCTGGCCCTACCAAGACCCAAACTAGTCATACTACTAATGGTAATAATGAGAGAACTTCTTCAGATGTGTGTCTTTTTTGCAAGCAAGGTCATCAATTGCATCTATGTTCTTCGCTTAAGACCATTGATGTTAATGAGCAAAAAGACTTCATTATTAAACAACACCGTTGTCTTAATTGTTTCCGCAAGCATCTAACTAAAGAGGGTACATCAAATTATAATTGCCATTTTTGCCATAAGAGGCACCACTCATTTTTGTACAAGAAGAAGTACCCAAGGCTCACATGCTTACGCCTGATGAGCAAGAGCTTACAGCTCACTTCGAGCAAACTAACTGTCATACTGATGAAGGTCGATATGTGCTGAGATTACCATTCAGAAAGTCAATATCTCACAATGAAATAGGTTTTACTCCTTCGTACCACACATCTGAGAATATGTTGCATAAAGTAGAAACTCGTTTTCAAAACGATCTCAAACTCAAAGAAATGTATAATAGCTTTTTGAATGAGTATGAAACCATGGGTCACATGACCACCGTATCATTTGATACATCTCTACAACGTAACTTTATACCGTATCATGGTATTTGGAAGGAGAAAAGTACGTCCACTAAATTACGTACGGTGTTTAACGGATCTTCGAAATTAAACTGTGGTGTATCATTGAATGATCTACTCCAAGTAGGTCCCAATCTGTAGCCCATGCTGACAGATTTACTCATAGGGCGACAAAATTATCGTTATGTCTTCGTCGCCGACATGGGAAAGATGTATCGTCAGATATTGATACATCCTGACGATCGCCATTACCAATGCATGATCATCCATGGGGTGTATCAGTTCTTCATGATGAAATTTACATGAATGATGTTTTGTCTGTTGGGCATACTGTTCAAGAAGCTAAGGCCAAATAAAATGATTGCACTGCCATTCTCCCTAAGAAAGGTTTTCCTTTGAGAGAATATCAATCATATAATCCCACAATTCTCCAGGGTATCGTTGATGATTATCTTGCTGAAAGATCAAAATCATTTGCGATGCAAATCTTAGTTTCGGGTCTGTCACGGAACCCCTATGAAGATAATTTTTATTTCAATGTTTTTAGTTTGAAAACACCTAAAAATTGACTAAACGAGTCTTTTTATCTCGGATAGCCAAGCTGTTAATACACTTGGATGGTTAGCTCCCATCATTATCCATGCAAAAATATTAATGCAGCTTTTATGGCAAGAAAAGAAGGGATGGGATGAAGAAATTTCATCGGAAAATCAAAATTTTTGCTTGAAATGGGAAGCTGAGTTTTCTCAAATAAATTGTTTCAAAACCCCACGTTGGAACAGCTACTCGCCCCAAGCAGAAATCGTTGAAATTCAGGGGTTTGCCGATGCGGCTAAGCTCGCATATGGCGCTTGTTTATATCTCAGCGTTGTGCATGAAAGTCAAGCTTTCGTAACACTACTAACTGCCAAGAGTAGGGTAGCTCCATCGAAACAATTATTGATCCCACGTTTAGAACTCTTAGCTGCCTACTTACTAGCCAAATTGGCGAAACATTCTCTGAAAACTTCTAAAATTGGTATTACATATTCGCATTTATGGAGTGATTCACTGATGTACTTCAGTGGCTTAAAGGTCACCCTTTACATTGGAAGCCTTTTGTAGCGAACCGATGCTCTAGCCTCCACGACGATATGCCTGAAGCTCGATGGCATTACGTAAAACCCAAGGATAATCCCGCTGACATTGTATTGCGAGGTTGTACAGTTACTCCATTTGCCCATAAAGATCTATGGCGAAAGGACCATCTTGGTTATCTCAATCCACAAAATCATAGGTATTGTCTCAAGATGAACCCCTAGAATCAAGAGAACCACCTCCTGAAGAAAACTCTTCAAAACCTGTTGTCCATTTAAGCACACGACCTCACTATGAATTCGACTTGATTCATCGTTTTTCGCCTGTCAATAAACTCTTAAGAGTCACCTTGTATTGTCTAAGATTTATAGTGCGCCTTTTAAGTTGCGTGACTAACAAAAGAAAATCAAAAGCTTCTTAGAGCGTCTAAAGAATTATGTCACAATGAAGCAAGACACACTTTGATGTCTAACGCCGAATCTCGTCTGATGAAAAACCTATCGTCTCAATTTTTCACGGTATCGATCATGAAACCCCCTTTCATTTATTCATCAAAAAACATATACCCTGATGAATCAAATAGTGCTCGCTTGTTTACTGTCTATCTTTATCAGAGTCTTCATTTTGCTGAAGTGCAATCTTCACTGAGAAAAGGGTTGCAAGCACAATTCCAGCCAAATTTTAAGGTTGAATCCGTTCATGGATGGTGATTTAATCGGAGATGGAGGTCGATTAGTAAACTCTAACTACCATATGAGAATAAATTTCCCCTTTTACTGCATCATAATGATGAATTCACTAAAATGCTAATTCGTCAAACGCATTTAGATACCTTCCACGGTGGAATCCAGTTAACCCTCGGCACATTGCGTTTACAATGTCGGATCTTAAAAGGTACGGGTAGCTGTGAATTTATGCATTAAAACCTGTCATAAGTGCATACTTTACTCAAAAAAGGGTTGTACGCAACTAATGGGAAATTCACCTCTAAGTCGTTCATTACCATTCAAACCCTTTAATATCTGGTCAATGCTCTGAATTACATAGTGACCAGGGAACTACGTTAGTCGGTGCAGATTCAGAGCAGGGCAAAAAACCAACTATTCATAAGCGGCACAAAACGGCATTTCAACCCTCCAGGTTCCCCTCACCTCGGTGGTTTGTAGGAAAGTGCGGTGAAATCCATGAAGTGCCATATGCACTGAATGACTGGAGATCAAGTTTTGACTTTTATCGAATACTCTACCTTGCTTTGTCATATTGAAGCGATCTTGAATTCAAGACCTCTGTTACCATTCAGTGATGACATAAGCGATTTAAGTCCGTTGACCCCAGCTCATTTTTTGATACAACGATCTTCGTATCTTATCCTGAGCTTAACCGACGCAATGATAGGATCTCAGTGAGTAAACGATGTGAGTTATTAACTCAGCTGAGTATCTAACTTCACTTCAAAATTGTACTAAATGGACCCAAAGGCAAGATTATATTTAGGTCGGGGATTTAGTTCGTACACAGAGCGATACAACCTTCCCTGTGTAATAGATCGAATTCATATATCAAAACACAACAATCATAATAATATTCATACATACGAGTACATATCGTAAGAAACCTATATACACATGTTCAATTGTACATCATTCAATTCATTTGCTTACTAACAAGATTCATTTCTTTACCAACAAAAGTCCAACCTAAGCAAACAAAAAAAGACATTCATGAAATATCAATCCTATCCTGTGGCTATATGCAAACACACCAGTTGCATAATCATATAATGCAATTTCTTTTATTTCTTCTACACTCATTCTAAATATCGAGTATACGCATATCACGTTGCATTTCATTTGTTCAGTTTCATCACAGAGATACTAATTTAAGAATTAATACTTACATAAAATTCATTCTGTAATTAAATTCATAACTGGTAATAATATACTTTTCCTTTCATTGTTATTATTTCAACCAGCAAAATTCATTTGCATGCATACATATTGTATCATATTAAATATCCATACCTGTACTTGTCTTCACATTCTATTTCTCATGACAAATTCCAGACGAAATGTGATCAGTTTTAAGTTCAAGATCAAAACCATGTGAAATACTCGGCCAGCGAAATTTCAAACAATTGAAATCTTCACATATGGAAATTGTCGTGAGAAAGTTTGTTTTTGCATGAAAATGTTTGTCAGCAAAATTATACCATAAATACTTTTGACCAACAATAAATTTTCCAAGTTGTTCATTAGCAACTCGCAGTTTCATTTCAAGAGAAAATCGTTACATATTAGCTCAAGTTCAAGTGCTTGGATGCTAAGACGACACAAACACGCAAAATAGAAAATCTTATCAAGTTACATGTGCTTGAGTAAGATAAAGTAATTATAGTAGACCAAGTTCAAGTACTTGCGATCTTACTCAACAACAATTATCTATCCAAGTTCAAGTGCTTGGATAAAATATAAGGAGTCTTTGTGAAGCTACAGTCATCTCATCCTAATTACGCGATATCACCTAGTGCATGTACTAGCGTGATATATCATTATATTTTGCATCTGCATAGTTACAAGTTAAAGTGCTTGCTAACTAATCCTCGCGATATCCCAGTTAATGCGCTGGTGTGATATATGTACTATTATTACTATTGTACATAATTTTTGGTGATCCCCACCGTGATCGATCAACGTAATCAATAAACAAATATCGTGATATTCTCCTTGCTTCACAAAACCAGTGTTAGTGCGTGAATTCTTTTACTAAGGAATAGTTGGTGAATTTGCACAAGAAAAAACCAAAAGAGAAGAAGTTATTAAGTGACATAGAGCAATTGAACATTTGAAGTACTTTAAGAAATCAAGGACAATTAGTTGTGGAAGTTAAAGAACAATAGTGTTAAGACATTCTAAACTAAGAAAATAAGTGTTTACACTGTGTTTTTAAAATCTCAAAATGGACGCATACGCCGTAAAGCAACTGGAATGTGGAAACGAGATTCAACGCATTATTGCGAATTTTAAGAAGGATGGTCCAGAAAGGAAGAAGGCAAGCGGATATTATGAGTCCAGAAAAAGTAAGCTCCACGAACTGTGGTTGGATTTCGAGGAAGTGGACAATAAAATTAGAGAGATTTGCCCACTTGCTACTGACTATGATTATTTCAAAAAGGATTACTATAAGGAAATAAGCGACTTGGTGCAAAAATATATGAATATTTTTGATGAATCCTTGGCATCGCAAACACCACAAGTTATTGATCAATTGAAATCTTCACATATGAAATGCAGATGCAAGAAAATCCACGGCAACAAATAAATTCAAAAGAAATTTCGGAGAAAAATTAAGTTGCTGCCATGATCCGCAAACAACAGGCAATGATAGGTTCACTACAACGATTATTGTCAAGAATGTCGAAAGGATTCGAAGAGTGTACAAGAAGCTATATTGAAGTTCAGCGGCAAATTTAAACACAATTGTGGCAGCAAGTTGAAAATCTGCATTATGGTATTCACGAGTTCACTGGGAGTCCTGAAGATTTAGGCTACGACAGCAATTAATATCTGGAAATCGAGGCTACAGCAAGAGAGGAGCTTGCATTATTGGGCCGAAAAGATCAGCGTATTGATGTCAAACCAAATTGATCAACGGCCGTATCTCTACCGAAAATAAAAATTGAGAAATTTGAGTTCAGTTTTTCGATATGTTTTCGGAGGTGATCGATAAGCAGCCACTGTCAACGATTCAAAAGATGTGGTACCTAAAAACAAATGTGACCGGAGAGGCTGAAAAATTAATAAGCCATTTAACAATGACTGAAGGGAGCTACGAAGCAGCTTGGACTACAACGAAGGAGAGGTACAACAACAAAAGAGTCTTGACATCTGCCCTCATACAAAAGATCCTCAGCCAGGCTAACTTACCATCTGAAAGTCCGTCTGCTGCAGTCATACGGACATTTCATGATACATTGCATGAAAGTCTGCTCGCCTTAAAAAATATTGGAGTAGACACTTCTACCTGGGATCCATTACTTTTATACATAATGAGAAAGAAACTGGATCGCCAAACGCATATTTTGTATGAACAATCGATTCAAAGGCCCAGAGAGAACCAAAATATCGCCGCCTTTCTTAAATTTTTAGAATACAGATTTCAGTCATTGGAATAATTCCTCCGGAAGGAGAAACAAATAAGCGCTAAAACATCTGCTTCTGTTGCTAGAAAAACTGAATTAACGTGTAAATTATGCAAGGCCACTTGCCATGGACTTTATGCGTGCAAAAAGTTCTTAGAAATGACTGCCTCTGAACGTTTGCAGTTTGTTCAAAAATTTAAGTTTTGCATCAGCTGCCTGAAGCTGGGCCACAAATACAACACTTGCGCCTCTCGACCATGCACCAGGTGTCAAAAGAAGCATAATACATTGCTTCACCTAGAACCATCTCCAGTGAAAAATGTGACCCAGAAACCATCTGAAAAAAGGAAATTTGGGTCCCCGTCAACCGACAAACAAATAACTTCATCGGCTATAACAAGTTTGACAGCTTCTAAATCAGCATCGGACAAGGGCTATATTTTACTAGGAACCGCAAGGGTACTTTTAACTGCAAATAATGGAAGATCATTTGAGTGCAAGGCCACTGCAAATCCACGTTTCAAATTAAAACGCTTTTGGCGTTTTAATTCCCGTCCCAACTTTAAAACACTTTTCAGGCGTTTTAATAATCAAAACACCTAAAACATTTTAAATTAAAACGCCTAGACGTTTTAATTTAAAACACTAGGCGTTTTAATTAAAACGCCTAATGTTTTAATTAAAACGCCTACTGTTTTGATTAAAACACTAGGCGTTTTAATTAAAACGCCGTGTGTTTTAATTAAAACATCAGCCGTTTTGATTAAAACGCCTGGTGTTTTAAATTAAAACGTCTGGGCGTTTTAATTTAAAACGTTTTAGGTGTTTTAATTATTAATGCGCATTAAAAGTGTTTTAAAATTGGAAGGAGAATTAAAACACCAAAAGCGTTGTTGATAATATGTATTTGATTGTACTGCAACAGGTTTTACCTTACTCAACAATAAAGTGGACGAGAAAAAATGTAGTATTCGGTCAAGTAGTCGAGAAGTCATTGTGCTTAGATTGTGCCTTTGATAAAAAACCTACGAAACTTATCACTTTTATACACTCATAACACCTTTGCTTGTACTTCACTGCCTTAAACAGGAAGTGTCAAGATTTAAATATCACGTCTACTTTAAATAGAACTTCATTATTTGTTGCACAATTTCCACAAAGAATTCTGTAGAACGCATATTGACAGGCAGATGTAAGTATGTGGACGAGAACTCGAAACCACACTTCCTATCACTCTTATATACTCACAATACCTTTTCTCGCACTTTCCTGCTATAAACAAACAGTGTTGAAGCTTAACTACCACTTTTTCCACTTTAAACGAAACTTCATTATTTTTTGCACAATTTTCACAAAAAATTTCTAAAGAACACATGTTAATAAGTGTGTGTCAATTGACAGACGTGTTTTGACGTGAGCTTGAAAGCATTTTCAATAAAATACCTAAGCGTTTTAATCAAAACGCCTGGTGTTTTAATTAAAACGTTTTCCTTGATGTAATGTCAATTAAAATACTTAAAGTGTTTTTTTCTCGAGAAAACGTTTGAGACGTTTTAATATAAAATGCTTACCATTTTACTTAAAACAATAAGTGTTTTAATTTAAACACCTCTAACGTTTTATTTAAAAAACAACACCATAAGTGTTTTAATTAAAACACTTAAGTGTTTTAATTAAAACGCTTTAAGTGTTTTTTTCAATAAAACGTTTGAAGCGTTTTAAATTAAAACGCTTGGTGTTTTAAATAAAACGGTAGGTGTTTTAAAATAAAACGCTTGAAGTGTTTTATTGAATTAAAACACTAAAAGTGTTTTAATTAAAAAGTTTAGGCGTTTTAATTTAAAACGTTTGGGTTTGCAGTGGCGTTGTTAGATTCTGGGTCCCAAGTTTATCTCGTCACTGAATGTATTAAAAGGTGGCTTAAAATATCAACAACAAAATCATATTTAAGTATCGAAGGCATTGGCAAAGAAAAACGAGACACAAACCGTCGAGTGAACGTCAATATGAAATCCATGTATGGTTAATTTGAAAGCAGATTGTAAGCATTTGTATTGCCATCTATAGTATCGATGCAGCCAACACAGGCTCTAGACATTGCTGCATGGGATATTCCTGATAATATCAATTTAGCGGATAATAATTTCAATCAGCCTGAAAATATTGATATTCTTCTTGGTGCGGAGTTCTTCCATCAAATGATAGTACCAGGGCAAATATCTCTCGGAGATGGAATGCCAATTCTCCAAAATACGGTGTTTCGCTGGGTGCTGTTCGGGAAAATAAATACAAACTTGTACTGTACTTACCACAGAAGAAAAAGCTAAGAATGCAATTCTAGAAAGATTCTGGAAACTTGAGGAAGTCAATGATTCGATGCCGATGCTTACTACTACAGAGAAGCAGTGTGAAACTCATTTTACTCCAAATACATCGAGAGACTTTACTGGCCGATTCATTGTTAGACTTCCATTTTTAGAAAGTCCCAAAGCGTTAGGCAGTTCAAGATATACTGCAGGTTTAAGGCTCTAGAGGCACGGCTATCTAAGAAGGAGGACATCAAAAACCAGTATACGGAGTTTATGAGGGAATATGAGTCCCTTGGGCACATGTCACGGATTGATCCAGAATCTATAGCAGAAATACATTACTTCATTCCACACCAGCAGCAGCACAAAACTGAGGGTTGTATTTGATGCATCTACAAAAACGTCATCTAGATATTCACTAAATGACATTCTCCATTGCGGTCCGTCAATTCAGGATGATTTGTTTGCGATTATTTGTCAATTCAGACTACAGAAGTATGTCTTCACAACAGACATTCAGAAGATGTACAGGCAAATCCTAGTGCATCCAGACGATCGAAGATATCAATTGATTGTTTGGAGAGAAGATTCAAGCCTTCCGCTACAGTATTTCAGCCTAAACACTGTAACATATGGAACACGGTCAGCTCCATATTTAGCCATTAAATGTTTAAAGAAATTGGCCTTCGAGAATACGCAAAATTACACGCTGGGAGCAAATGCATTGCAAACTAATTTTTACGTTGATGATGGTTTGGTTGGTGCTGACAGTATTTCTTCCGCCATAGAAACACCAATAACATTAAAGTATTGGCAAATGTTCCAATGGAAGAGAAGGAAATCAATTTGAATCTGGAAATCGAAGGCAAGGATTCTGTTAAAACACTCGGAATAATGTGGTCTCCCAAAACAGACCAATTCTCAATTCATGTGACGATACCAGCGATTCATCAAATAACAAAACGAACAATGAATTCGGAAATTGCACAAGTTTTCGACCCTTTTGGAATATTGGCACCGGTAGTGGTTACAGCAAAAATACTTATTCAGACCAATTCTCAATTCATGTGACGATACCAGCGATTCATCGAATAACAAAACGAACAATGAATTCGAAAATTGCACAAGTTTTCGATCCTCTTGGAATATTGGCACCGGTAGTGGTCACAGCAAAAATACTTATTCAAAAATTATGACAGCTTGATATTTCTTGGGATCAAATTGTGCAAGCTGAAATCGAAAAGGAATGGATAATCTTCAGAAACGAACTCCCTAATCTGACAAATGTCCGGATTCCACGACATTGCTACTCGCATCAAACTCCTAGGAAGATACAGCTCCATGCTTTCGCAGATGCTTCAGAAAAGGCATATGGTGCAGCAATTTACATTCGATCAGTCATGAATGATGGAAAAATTGTCGTCAGACTACTTTGTGCTAAATCACGAGTAGCTCCAATCAAAAAACAAACACTACCAAGACTTGAATTGTGTGCTGCAATGTTAAGTGTACCACTAACTACGAAAGTAAAATCTGATTTAAACTACAAGGATATTCAAACTTATTTCCGGACTGATTCAGAAATAGTATTGGCGTGGATTAATACAGCTACATCATCATACCAAACATTTGTGGCTAACCGGGTGGCCATAATTCAAGAACAATCATTGCCAGAACAGTGAAAGTATGTGAAATCAAGAGAAAATCCAGTTGATTTAGTGTCTCGAGGAGTCTCCCCAAGGCTGTTTCAATCATGTACTATGTGTTTCTACGGACCAATCTTCTAACATGGTAAGGAATCATCATGGCCGTCACTACAACTAAATGACCTAGAAGTCAAGGGAGACATGGAAAGGAAACAAAAACAACCCACAGTAACAGTGAGCCTAATAATTGGAACAGGTAGCCTTATTTACTTGATTAGCCATGGCAATAAATTCAACAAATTGCAACGCATAATAGCGTATATGCTACGGTTTCATAATAACTGTAAAACCCAAGCTAATGCTTAGTCTAAAGAGATCCTGCTGGGTGAAGATGAACTGGACAAAGCAGTTAATGTCATAATAAGACAAATTCAAAAATCTGATTTTCAAGAGGAAATTAAAAATCTTACAAAAAGTTAGGAAGTTCCAAGGAAAAATCCAATGAAAAGCATGACTCCTTACCTCAATAAAACTGGTATTATCAGAGTTGGAGGCCGTCTTGAACTATCATTGTTAGAAGATGAGCCCAAACATCCAATTATATTGCCTTATAATGATCCGATAGTGAAGATGCTCTTGAAAAAGATTCATGAAGAAAACTTTCATTGTGGACCACAGACTTTGCTTAATATGTCTCGTGAAAGATTCTGGATTATCAAGGGCAAAATAATGGCATGATCAGTGGTTCAGAAGTGTGTTACATGTTGTAGAGCCAAGCCAAAACTTTTTAATCAAATTATGGGTAATCTTCCACATACTCGAGTACAGCCTGCTCGACCTTTTTTGAACTCAGGAGTCGATTTTTGTGGCCCAGTATGGGTAAGTTTTAAAATACGTGGGAAGAAACCTCAAAAGGCTTATATCGTTGTATTTTGTTGCTTTACAACAAAGGCAGTTCACGTGGAGCTAGCTACTGACCTGACTACAGAAACTTTCATCGGAGCATTGAAAAGATTCGTTGGGCGTAGAGGTCTTTGTGACAATATATATATATATATATTGTGACAATGCCACTAATTTTGTTGGAGCTAGGAATCAGTTAGTTGAACTAAAGTCAAGTATATATTCCGGCTATGCACAAGAAATCATTAAAAATGAGTGCTGCTTTAAGAGAATCAAGTTTCATTTCATCCCAGCTCGATCTCCCCATTTTGGAGGGCTGTGGGAAGCTGCAGTTAAATCCGCTAGGCATTTGTAAGTGAGAAGTACTTCCACAACATCCTTGACGTACAAGGAACTTGAAACCGTGATCATTGGAATCGAAGCAGTTTTAAACTCCAGACCTATAGCTCCAATGTCATCTGATCCAAGCGATCTTACTGCTCTCACTCCATGACATTTTTTAATCGGAGAGCCCTTAGTTGCTCAATTTGAACGCAGAAATAATGATGGTGCTAGAGGCAATTTGGCTGAAAGATGGAAGCAAGTTTCCGCTTTGAAACAAAATTTCTGGACCAGATGGTCTAAAGAATATCTTAACGAGCTACAATGCCGTCAGCGTTGGAAGAATCGAGTCACGAATGTTGAACTGGATACAATGGTAGTTCTTCAAGAAGATAATGTTCCTCCTTCACAATGGCCACTGGGTAGAATTGTAAAAGTTCATCATGGGAGTGATGGGGCAGTGCGAGTTGTTGATGCTAAAACCGCGAATGGTATCAGAACCAGGGCCATACATAGACTCGCACCGCTTCCAACAGATGATTTCTTTAAAACAGAAGAAAAATGTGCAGAAGATAGAAATGACTTGGGTCAAGATGAAGAGTCTGACGAAGGCACTAAACGAAAGCGAAAACCAAAGACACCTAGCGAACCACAAATTGAGAACCAGCAGTTTTCAACATCGTACACAATATCTTCTGAAGGCGACAAACAGCGGCTATCTACATCATACAAGGACAACAAACATGAGCAATCTACATCCTACTCAACACGTCATAAAGATTATCAGGAACCTGCAAGAAAAAAGGTGAAGGCAACCATGGGCTCATTATTAACAAGTTTATTTTTGGTCTGTCTAGCAACAATGGCTCACTCAGAACCCATGACTAAAAATGAGCAATTCAATCAAGGGCTTGGACTACATTTTGAACATATTGGTAGATTAGCCCACATCACTAACGAATGGAAAATATTAGTATACTACAATTTATCCACGTACCAAAAGGAGTTGGAAACTTTTGAGCTAGGAGTAAGGGCATTGAAAAATCTATGCACTAAAACAGAGAATAATGATGGTTGCAATCATTTAGCAACACAATTTGAACATTTGCAAAATGAATGAAACCTAGAAAAGGGGTTATTCTCGTCTAGACTCAAACGGCGGGGAGCCTTTAACATTATTGGCAACGTGGCAAATTCACTCTTTGGCGTTTTAGATGCAGAATACGAAAAGAATATGGAATTAACCATAGAAAACATCAGAACCAATGAGCAACATCTTATAAGGTTATTAAAAAATCAAACGTCTATAGTAGATTCAACAATTAACATAATGAAGTCCAATCAACTGAGCACAGAAAAGAAGTTTGCACAAATTGATGAAAAATTGAAATCCATCCTAACTAAAATCAGAAAAAATAGCTCTGATGAGTACCATTCAAGAGTAGTACAGGCATCAACAATCATTTCATTTCAACTTCTATTCGCAAATTTGGAACTGCACCAAATTCAATCGGCCATCGTTGACGTGCTCACTGATACCCATAACGAAAAAATAGCCCTCTGCTTCTTTCATCTCAACAACTAAGAAGAGAACTCAACCTCATCAGGAACAATTTACCAACATCTACTCAGCTACCAGTTGAAGAAAATGATATTGTACATCTGTATCAACTAATGAAAATAGAAGGGAAGTTCATGAAGAACTATCTTGCTGTTACCATTCGAGTGCCACTGATAGACCAAAACAAATTTGATCTTTTTAGTATAACACCAATACCCTTCAAGGTAGGAAATACATTATCGAGGCTGAAATCTAGCAGATATCTTGTTGTAAATGCTCACAGAAACTCATATTTTACAATGTCAAAATATGAGTTAGATGCATGCAAATCGATCACAACAGAATCATTAATTTGCGAAGAAAAGGGTTTTGTAAACCACGAAGGATCGGCTCTAGCTTCCTGCGAATTAAATCTTTTAGTAAATGAAGAACCAATTGCATGTTAGGCAGAAAACATTAGTTCCAAGTATAGTTGGACTCAATTGCATGACAAAAACAAATGGATCTATGGACTAACATCACCTGTCCGATTACAGGCAGTTTGTGGAGACTTCATCCACCAGCTCCGTCTTCATGGATCAGAAATGCTGTCACTACACCCAACATGTGTCATCAAGCATGATCAGTTTACTATTACTGGGGACGACATCGCTTCAAGTGTAGTCAATACTTCATACAATAAAACTAATATCCTAGTATCCCTTCCTTCTGATTCTGTTCAACTCCCTTTCCCAGACAATAATATAACATACCATCCATATATTTCAGAGCTCAATGAATTGCAAGGGTCGTTACCAACGGAAGGAGATTTCAACCTTATTCAGGAAAACACCAGCAAACAAATTCGATATGCTATTCCGGGCTTCATCTCATTGATCCTAATGCTGGGCCTTATCATCTTCATTGCCTGGACCAAACGAACAAAAGGTACACGAATGAAACCAACTCCTGTTCCAGTTCCCAGGACATCTGTGCGACCAGACTATTCAATAGAAGTTTCTTGAACGGCGTTCAAGGCGGGAAGAATATGCTCAGTTTCATCACAGAGATACTAACTTAAGAATTAATACTTACATAAAATTCATTCTGTAATTAAATTCATAACTGGTAATAATATACTTTTCCTTTCATTGTTATTATTTCAACCAGCAAAATTCATTTGCATGCATACATATTGTATCATATTAAATATCCATACCCGTACTTGTCTCCACATTCTATTTCTCACGACAAATTCCAGACGAAATGTGATCAGTTTTAAGTTCAAGATCAAAACCATGTGAAATACTCGGCCAGCGAAATTTCAAACAATTGAAATCTTCACATATGGAAATTGTCGTGAGAAAGTTTGTTTTTGCATGAAAATGTTTGTCAGCATTTGACCAACAATAAATTTTCCAAGTTGTTCATTAGCAACTCGCAGTTTCATTTCAAGAGAAAATCGTTACATATTAGCTCAAGTTCAAGTGCTTGGATGTTAAGACGACACAAACACGCAAAATAGAAAATCTTATCAAGTTACATGTGCTTGAGTAAGATAAAGACATTATAGTAGACCAAGTTCAAGTACTTGTGATCTTACTCAACAACAATTATCTATCCAAGTTCAAGTGCTTGGATAAAATATAAGGTGTCTTTGTGAAGCTACAGTCATCTCATCCTAATTACGCGATATCACCTAGTGCATGTACTAGCGTGATATATCATTATATTTTGCATCTGCGTAGTTAGAAGTTGAAATGCTTGCTAACTAGTCCTCACGATATCACCCAGTTAACGCGCTGGTGTGATATATGTACTATTATCACTATTGTACATCATTCATTACCCATCACGTGTGGAGGTCTTACTCATCAAGAGGTTAGCAACCATACCCAAGTGATGCATACGAACATGAGTAATTGACAAATGAGTGCATGCATAAGATGTGGAATATGGATATCTATCCAATGAAGATAATAAATGCATGAATTTGGGCTTTGTGATCATTGAGACGCGTGAGTTTCTGTTCATGAGGCAATATAATTTAATGGAAAGCATAGGTAGAATTACGTCAAATAATGAATTTTTGCTTACACTTGTAAAAAAAAGAGAAAAACGAATTAGCTGTGTAAGACATAGGTTAAGTGAAAGAAAAGTGTATAAATACTGAAGTGTGATTGAATAAAATCAAGATTTGTGATTGAATCGTCTAGGCGTTTTTATTGCAAGTCTTCTCACCGCGAAGTTATATTTGCGGGTTTAGAAATCGCGGCGTTGTGTACAATGTCCTCGCCATGTTCTTTGTGGAGCAATTTTCCGCTTCCATAGTAATGAAACTCAGAATAACAAGAAACCATTTAATGGCGACCCTACCATAACAATTCATAGGAGAAATTTATAACATGTATAACATTTCAAATTTACTTCATTTATAACATTTCACCTGGGAAATGGCCTTTAGGAATCGTTAAAAAAGTACATCCAGGTACCGATGGCCTGGATAGAACTGCTACAATCAAGACCGCCAACACCGAGCTTAAGCGCCCCATCGTCAAGCTCGTGTTACTGGAACCCGCGGTTTTGAGTACATAATGCACAAGTTCAATAATTATCTACAAACAGTTTATGAATTTATGACACTGATTAAGATATTCGAGAATTGAAACTATGAAATTAATTTATTTTAATGTACAATCATCTTTATGCACTACAACTATTAGTCCTAATAGTCAATTTCTCCCTCACCCATAGAATTTTAGAGCCTTTAATTTTTGTTTTTGTTCATCCTGCGACGGATGAAAATATATGTTTGCTTTTCAGTATTATAGTTACTATTAGTCATAAGGCATTTTTTATTACCGCGCTTACAAATCATTTAAAAGAGAAAAGCCATCTGCGTGACACCTCTATGTCAAGACAAGAATAACAGGTGTTTGACGTTTGTCTAAGAAGAAACTTTGAATTGGCCATTCCTGTACATATCAGTGCTGCTAATACACCGTAACTACTCAGCACGTAATAAACTATATGAAAATACAGTCCACGTTTTTTTCATTTGCATTAGTAATGTTTACTTCTTACCTTTTAATCCTAAACAGAGATATACTTACAATGATTGACAAATGGAACCGTGTGGCATATTATATTCAGGTAGTTGTTTCCACCCTAATATCAAAAATACGCAAGTTAATCTCTATCCGTATTTTATTAACAAGAAGGTACAAAATTTAGTTCTAAATTAACGAAACAATTGGGATGAATGTGAACTAATTACTAAAGGCGTATCTTTTCTAGAAATTTGTTTTCTTTCCTCCTTTCGTATTTAAAAGGAAATTCCTGTAACATAATGATACTCTTAGGCGTAGGCTAACAAATCTTAGCCGAGGTTCTCAGATTGTCAGATGGGATGTCCCACACTCAGTGCATAAGCAGCTTTCACCCCTCTACCCGAAAAAAATGTATATGTTTTGTGAAAAAATCAGTATAAAGCTGACTTGATTTGACCAAATTTGGTTTCTGGGGACAAAGAGGTAGCCCATCGCGGTTCTTGATGGTTATTACTTTTATTCCGTTATCGGGCAAAGAACTTGCCTTCAGCCACTTACATCGCCATAGTGGACGAATAAGTATGATTTAGTAGCAGAGCTGCAGGTGTACTTGCAGTTATTTGTATTTCTCGACATTAAGTGTCCCATGATTGGGAAACCAGTTAACCCTATTCGTAGGGCTGAGGATAAGAAATTTTTGAAGCTGTGGATTGGGAAACGAGGGGACCCCTCCTCTTTTCTCAACTGGGCTTGGGACCATCTATGGTGGAGTTCAGGAGTATTAAATGAGGTGAGGAGTTTGGAAGTAAATCATACAGTACTGCAATACTGCTTTGCTTACGGATTTAGATGAAATTCCTGAAGTTTATTGCAAAACTACAAGAGAATGGGTTTTGATTTAAGATTAGCATTAAATCACCTATGCAAGTGCGGCACATTTTATTGCGCCACACGGTGTACTAAATTTGTGCTAATAGAACATCACATAATTGATTAAATACCTAAGCAATGAATCAACAACGGGCCGCCAAACTCTTACGATGTACCGCATAGCATACAGAAGTTTATCCACGATAAATATGCTTTCCTCTGTATCCCACTGTCAATCATTCACACTGTTTGGCTCTATATATCATCCGTACTCTGCAATACTGCGCATCATTCGCTAGTGAATGAAACTCGATAAAAATAGTTGATTATAGACTTTTACGATCAAATTTTTATTTACGACTTTTAAAGTCGACTAGTCTAGTCGGTTCCATTAGTCAACTAATTTGACTAGTCGGCTTTTATTTTGAACACCAATATATCTACAGAGTGTGGGCTTATATTTTAAGCAGAGCAATTTTCAAATTTAATACGCAAAATTAGAAGGAAGATTCTTATTGTTTTCCTTTTTCAAGATTTCGAAGCTCAAAGCGTTCCTTTTCTTGGCTACATGAAAAAATCCCCGTTGGCAGCACCAGCCGGAAAGGTAAATTTCTCGTATGTAGTATAAAGCTTCGAAAAAAAATTTGGCTTGCCTACTACTCAACTTCTTTCTGCAATTTTCGTAGTACCACATGGGTATTTATTAACATAAAAAATCCCCGTTGGCAGCACCAGCCGGAAAGGTAAATTTCTCGTATGTAGTATAAAGCTTCGAAAAAAAATTTGGCTTGCCTACTACTCAACTTCTTTCTGCAATTTTCGTAGTACCACATGGGTATTTATTAACATAAAAAAAATCTGGCCACGTTCGTTCTTAGAGACCTTTTATCGGGGCGCAAATATTTTGCTAATTAAATTGAGTTGCATACGTATGGGTTACATATTGAAAATCGGCGGATCATAAATTGTTGTAAACATATAAATACCGGTTTCGCCCTTCTCGCATTTGCTGTTTACACAGTTCACAGTGGTAACCACACGAAGGCTTAAATAGCTCGAATAGTTAATTTCAAAAGATTTCCATGAAAGTTTAATCAGCACTTGCGTTGCCATTAATATATACATTTTCAATTTTTTTCTGAACTATGAGGGCCGTCATTTCAATTTTTATTGAAATCGGCTGCTAAAAATATTAAGCTGTAAATTTTCGACTTTTTCATTTGTCATTCGATTTGCATAATTAAATTAAATTAACTTGCGTTAATAACTTATAATTTCAAGTTTCAACGGAATCTGTTGAGAATCTTGGCTGCTACAGAAATAAAAAAAATTGTATGCCACCCCCCTGTATGGGGAGACCCCCCTTAAAATACCTTAAAATATTTTCTTGCACTGCAAATTTCAAGAGGCACCACTTTTGACCCACGTAGAAAATTTCCTCATTCTAGCTCATGTGGTTTGCGAGAAAACTTGTTTTGACGCACGAACAAACGGACGGACAGACAGACAAGTCGCGATTTTATAATTTTTTTAGGGGATTGTTAAAAAGATTTTACAATATCTTAAAAATGGTCTGGTTTATAAATTCTATCAAGTAAAGTCATTTAAAACGTTATCATGAAAAATATTCATTATTTCAGTTGGCACTAAAATAGCGAATTGCGCTTGCCTTCTGACCTTTGGGGGCCGCCATTTTGAATGCATGCATTTTATTTTGGATTATTTTAAATCTTTGTATGCTAGGAACTCATCAATCAATGTACTATCTCGTTCAAATAGAAGTTTCACTCTAGACAGGGCAAAATAATTCAATTTTTAAAGAAAATGGCAGCTAAAAATATTAGGCTTGAAATTTTCGACTTTTTTATTTTTCATTCAATTTTAATAATTTCCTGCATAATACAAGAACATAGTACAGGGATTCATAATCTCAAGTTTCATCAAAATCCGCCGGAAAATGTGACCGCTAGAGGGCCACAAAAACCTGAAAAAAACGCATATTTAAACGGCCGCCATTTTGAAATTTGCTCATGCATGATCACCAAAATATCAAAGACTGTAGGCCTAAATAATGGCTATCTTGAAACCGAATTTCGTATATGTCGGATCAAAATTGCGACTTTAAAAAGCCTTTGAAATTTTGACTTTTAACTGGCCGCCATTTTGTTTTTTGCAACCTGACCTCCAATTTTTTCACCTAATTCTTTAGATACCTATAATTCCTATCAAGTTATCAAATTTCATGAAAATCTGTCGAAAGCTTTGACCACTATTACAACAACAAAATTTTGCACGTTTTTCGACATTTGAGCGGCCGCCATTTTGTTTCTGCCGTACCGACTTTGGATTTTTTATTGTGAGATTCATCACATATAGCAATGAACCTTTGTACCAAATTTCATCCAAATCGGAGCTATACTTTGGTCAGAACAGAAATCACGATTTTTCGTCTAAAATGGCCGCCATTTTGTTTTTGCCGGGCCGATATAGCTGGTTCACGAACTTAACCGAGATAATTACTCAATACACCTTTTCTGAAAATTTGGTGAAAATCGAAGCAAAATTGCGACCTCTATCGTGGTCACAAATTTCGTTATATCCCATATATATATATATATATATATATGATGCTCTCCGCAATAGGTAAATTTCTCTCGAGAAATTTACCTAAAAAATCTGGCCACGTTCGTTCTTAGAGACCTTTTATCGGGGCGCAAATATTTTGCTAATTAAATTGAGTTGCATACGTATGGGTTACATATTGAAAATCGGCGGATCATAAATTGTTGTAAACATATAAATACCGGTTTCGCCCTTCTCGCATTTGCTGTTTACACAGTTCACAGTGGTAACCACACGAAGGCTTAAATAGCTCGAATAGTTAATTTCAAAAGATTTCCATGAAAGTTTAATCAGCACTTGCGTTGCCATTAATATATACATTTTCAATTTTTTTCTGAACTATGAGGGCCGTCATTTCAATTTTTATTGAAATCGGCTGCTAAAAATATTAAGCTGTAAATTTTCGACTTTTTCATTTGTCATTCGATTTGCATAATTAAATTAAATTAACTTGCGTTAATAACTTATAATTTCAAGTTTCAACGGAATCTGTTGAGAATCTTGGCTGCTACAGAAATAAAAAAAATTGTATGCCACCCCCCTGTATGGGGAGACCCCCCTTAAAATACCTTAAAATATTTTCTTGCACTGCAAATTTCAAGAGGCACCACTTTTGACCCACGTAGAAAATTTCCTCATTCTAGCTCATGTGGTTTGCGAGAAAACTTGTTTTGACGCACGAACAAACGGACGGACAGACAGACAAGTCGCGATTTTATAATTTTTTTAGGGGATTGTTAAAAAGATTTTACAATATCTTAAAAATGGTCTGGTTTATAAATTCTATCAAGTAAAGTCATTTAAAACGTTATCATGAAAAATATTCATTATTTCAGTTGGCACTAAAATAGCGAATTGCGCTTGCCTTCTGACCTTTGGGGGCCGCCATTTTGAATGCATGCATTTTATTTTGGATTATTTTAAATCTTTGTATGCTAGGAACTCATCAATCAATGTACTATCTCGTTCAAATAGAAGTTTCACTCTAGACAGGGCAAAATAATTCAATTTTTAAAGAAAATGGCAGCTAAAAATATTAGGCTTGAAATTTTCGACTTTTTTATTTTTCATTCAATTTTAATAATTTCCTGCATAATACAAGAACATAGTACAGGGATTCATAATCTCAAGTTTCATCAAAATCCGCCGGAAAATGTGACCGCTAGAGGGCCACAAAAACCTGAAAAAAACGCATATTTAAACGGCCGCCATTTTGAAATTTGCTCATGCATGATCACCAAAATATCAAAGACTGTAGGCCTAAATAATGGCTATCTTGAAACCGAATTTCGTATATGTCGGATCAAAATTGCGACTTTAAAAAGCCTTTGAAATTTTGACTTTTAACTGGCCGCCATTTTGTTTTTTGCAACCTGACCTCCAATTTTTTCACCTAATTCTTTAGATACCTATAATTCCTATCAAGTTATCAAATTTCATGAAAATCTGTCGAAAGCTTTGACCACTATTACAACAACAAAATTTTGCACGTTTTTCGACATTTGAGCGGCCGCCATTTTGTTTCTGCCGTACCGACTTTGGATTTTTTATTGTGAGATTCATCACATATAGCAATGAACCTTTGTACCAAATTTCATCCAAATCGGAGCTATACTTTGGTCAGAACAGAAATCACGATTTTTCGTCTAAAATGGCCGCCATTTTGTTTTTGCCGGGCCGATATAGCTGGTTCACGAACTTAACCGAGATAATTACTCAATACACCTTTTCTGAAAATTTGGTGAAAATCGAAGCAAAATTGCGACCTCTATCGTGGTCACAAATTTCGTTATATCCCATATATATATATATATATATATATATGATGCTCTCCGCAATAGGTAAATTTCTCTCGAGAAATTTACCTAAAACTAGCATATCAACACGCCTTGGAGAAAACCTGTTGCGCCATTGAATGGCTATGCGTCCCGCGTGAGAAAACAATTGCTCTGCAAGAAGCGATGTAGCTAACTTTTTGACTATAAAACGGTCTGTTCCTGCTCTAAAGCCGTATTGTCGAGGAGATAGGTCCCCTTCCCTTGCTGAGTTTTTCTAGCACATTCGCAGCCGTATCTAGCGTGCATAGCGGGTGGTATGCAGACGGCAATTTGGGATTTCCTTTCCCCTTGCTGATCAGCACGAGCTTCGCCACCTTCCATCGTACCGGGAAAACCCCGTCCTATAGGCAAGCGTTGAATGTGCTGAACAGCAAGTCAGGACAATGGTGATAGACGAGTTGCAGGCTGCAAGGACACCATCTGGACCTGGAGCCATCCTTGCTTTCAGCGAAAGGACTGCCTCTTCCAGTTCCGGCTGTGTGAAGAGTGGACACTCGACTGCTTTTTCACCATGCACAGCATCAATACGTACGGGATGGGCAGGAAAGAGTACCCGCACTATCTCATCCATCTTTTCTGCGTACTGTATACAAGACTTCCGTAGGGCACCAAGCTTCCGCATAACTACCTTTTAACCAAAGCCCCACGGATCCTTGTTCACATTGTCCACTAGATCTTGCCAGCAGCGAGCCTTGCTGTTGTTGATCAATTTGCGAAGGTATTTCCTGGCCAAATTATATGCTGCTGCGCGGTTGCTTGCCTCGGCCCGGCTCCGTGCCCGTTGAGCTTTACGCCAAAGCTTGTGACACTCCCTTCGCTTTTCAGCGATTCCAGTTGACCACCAATAAACTGGAGGCCTGCCGTGCTGGGGTTTTTGACGGGGCATAGAAGCGCAGCAAGCAGTCGTAATGATGCTCATAGAAGAGTTCAGCCCCCGACGAACATCACGACGTTTATCCCTCCAATTGTAGAAAGCTGAGAGTGCGGATGTCGGGAGACAATATCGCTTATCTCAAGCAGAATGCACTGATGATCACTGGCTGAATAGTCCTCAAATATTCTGCAGGTGTGTATCCTTCGTACTAAGGACTCCGAGGTGAATGTCACGTTCGGTATGGTTCCTTCACAGCCAATACGGTGGAAGATCGGCGTATTGCCGGTGTTTAGTATGATGAGCGCCGTCCTGGCTGGCATTTCTAGGACTCGTTTCCCCACGAATTCGTTTGAGGCATGCCTCATTCGATTGCTTTCGCGTTGAAGTCTCCCCCAACGAGCACGTTCCCGTCTGCATTTGAAGCAGCACCCTCCAAAGCGTGAAGTTTGGCTTGGAGAGATGATATCGATTCGTTGGCCATAAGTTACACACTAAAGAAGATGGTTCCTGAGCGCCGAACCCACACGAAACCATCCCCCTATCCACAGCCCTTCACCTGAAAATCACTATTTTGAACCCGGATGGCGGCAGTACCAGTTTTATCAGGGTACCATGATGCTGAACTTTTATCGTGATTTTGCTAACTCAGCAGTAAGAAGTCGGCTTTCATGTCCCTCGCAAACTGCTCAAGCAGATTTTGGGCGGTTAAACGGTGGTGTAGCCTTAGCTACAGGATGCGGGTCATTGAAGTTCTGATTTTGCCTTGGTTAGGGCTGCCTGAAAAACCTGGCATTTTCCTGATCCCAAGGCGTGTCCAAAATCGGGTCTTGGATTAGCATCCTTGAAAAGAATACAATGTGCCTCCTTCGTACACTCTTTTCTTTTATATCCCATTTCACCGCATTTGTAACATGGGAACTCCTATTGGGTCCTTCGGATACTTGTGTGGTGTGACCATAGCCAAGGTATTTGAACCATTGAAGAGGCGTTGCTCTTCGCCGCATCCTACGGACAACCCACCCTATTTATACTTTGCCCTTGTTCAGAAATTATTTGGCATCCTTATCGGTCAAGTCAACTATTGCCATGCGTTGTCCCCTATTGTTTTCTGGTGTCAGTCTCACTTTGATCCTTCCCACCCTAGGGAACTCCCTTTTGATGGCCTCTTCCACCTCGGCCAGATCCGTGACGCAGTCAATATCTGTTATTTCGATCGTTGCCATCGGCTCGAGCGGGGCTATAGTTGCGCTTTTGCCGAGGATTTTCTTTACTGTGTCGCAGAATGCTTCCCTATTCTCGGCCTCTGCCTCAAATGCGACCAGTATGTGGCCTGACCACGTTGGTCGTACTGCTTTAATAGCAGTGTTGGTGTCTTCGGGCCTTACGTTTCCTCTGATGTCCCGTAGCGCCTCCGCGTAGGATCGACCATCTTGGGGTTTTACGAGCAGTGCCTGCTGCCGGGGTCTTCGTCGGGGCTTCTGTCTCTCCTGTTTTGCATCACGTCATTTTTCTTGTTGGGCAACCGTGCAAACTTTAGTTTCTTTCCGTTTTCTTAATTGGCATCCATGCGAATCGATTCTTTAGGCATTACCTTTGTTATAATGCGTTGTTATGCCCAAGTATGATTGCATGGAACGCGATGTCCAGATATTTGCATTAATCGGGGTCACATCGCTCGTCGCCATATCTGCAGCAATCTTTACCTTCATATCCTCGTTAAAATTTTTTTATCAAAAGTGGGTACACATGGTAGTAGGGCTGTAAAGTTTGGCAAAATGTATGAAAACCATTTTTTGCAGAAGTAGGTAGCGGCAAGTCATCTTTCACCACCATAAAATCTGTGTATTTGTTCCTGCACGGTTCCTGTATTCACCACCTTAGAGATAAAACAATTAATGAATTTTTATTCACGGTAACCAAAATAAAATAAAATGCAAAAACTTCCCAGAATGAAATGTTTTACTGAAACATTTAAGCTCCGTAAGAAAACTTTTCAATTTGTTTCCAATAATCTCTTTGGATTCAATTTAAACCAAACACTCTAACCAAAATAAATATAGTGGCCCAAACGCGAAAAAGAAGTTGCATTGTTGATTCATATATCTATTGGTCCTTCTTCTTCTTCTTTGTAGCACTACAGCCCCACTCGGGCCTTCGCTTAGAGATAGTTAGAGTATCTCATTTTCATGACCGTCTTGATTTTTTCGGAAGCTGATTAAGTCAGTACCATGCTCCCGTGTGCTTGCTCAGCTACGATATGATCTTATTAAATCAGTACATATCACCACTGAGTGAACACTCGTAGTCTGTCCGAAAAATCCCCGGAACTAAATCACGAGATTTGAACCTGGAACCTTCGGCTTATGCGTCTCATGCTCCACCAACCAGACCACACAGACTGTCTTTTGGTCCTACTGATACACTAGATGAGAACGAGTATCTTTTGGCACTTTGGTTCAGAAGAATTTTCAATTCTAGGACTCAAGCTGGTCCTTGCCCTAGTGCTTCCACCAGCCTGAAAAAATTATTTTGTAAAGCACTTTCCCTCTGGTTCCAATGTTGTAATTGGCAGAGTAACAGAATTAGAAATCTTCTACTGAGAACTTTCAAGATCACAAAACTTGTGACCTCATATTGCAGGAATACAGTTGAAGTTCTACAAAATTGTTCAAAACCGTTCATACCCAGCTAGGACCTGGGATGTCTCTCTCAACTTCAGGCACTTTTCTTTTTTCTGCGTCTCTACGTCAACTAGGTGCACCAGAAACTTGCATTGGCACCGGTAATTTATGCACATTTTTTAAATGAGAGGCTAAGGCAGAAGTGATTTTATTATATGATAGTTCTTTCCCACATTTCCAACACTTAACTTTAGTATGGTTGTTGAGGACATCAAATAACCATCGTCAGATATAAATTCATTTAAGTAAAGTTAAAATAATCTAAATTCAAAGTTTCCATTTTCATTAACCATCGTCTGGCATGAATTCATTTAAGTAAAGTAAAAAATATAAAATTCAAAGTTTCCATTTTCATTACATGCGAGTACATTTCATTCGTATTTTAGTTCATTTTACCTGTTCACATGTAACACGATGATTTTCTTCAAATGCACTTCAGCCAGACCTAGCGTCAGCAAAATTTCATTGCATATGTGGGAAACATTTTTTGTGGTAATTCGACTATCTGTTGTGCATGGAAAAATCATCGTGCAGTAAAGAATGCTTGGTTGTTATTTATTGATTAATTTTAGATATTTGTTTTTAGGGTATATAAAGAAATGATACGATGAATAAAGTTGAGTTGTTAACAGAACTTCTTAGCGTTAATTACTCCTGAAATTTGAAAGAATAATTCTATTGGTAGTGTATATTTTGTACTGCAGCAATTAGAAGTAGAGTAACCTACTCTCTATTTGTTCAGCATTAGCAACATTTTCTGGTGACCCCAGTCAGAATACGTGTTTGGTTCATTTAAATAATAAAAGAGAATTTTTTTTAAAATTGAATCAAAATTAAATAGAATTTCGTTAAATACCAATCCCTAAACAAGAGAAAATAGCAACATTAGAACTATAGCATCCTGCTTGCTATTTAAAATCAATACGCAGAACTTGCAAAGTAGAGAACCCTACTTTTGTTGGTGCAGTACCAAAAATTTTTTTTGAAGAAATATAGACTTCAATGGATGCGCTAGCCGCTGAACAAGCTCGTCTCGGAAAGGAGATCGAGAAAATAATTAAAAATTATAATGACCAATCACCAGATAAGAAAACAATTTTATATCTGGAAGAGAAACTAGCGGTTATCGAAAACCTTTGGGAAAGGTTTGAAAAGAACGACGATCAAATCAGAGAAATTTCTGATGTGTCGCTTGACCATCCATGTTTTATGAATGATTATCACAAAACGGTAAAGATAGCCGTAGAAAAATTTCGTTCTGAGGTGACACATTTGCTGGAATATGTAAAGGCACAATCATTCGAAGAATATCAGGATAATTCGAATGATGAACTTCAAACAATAAAAAAAGCAGTGAAAACGGTTAGCCCAGAATTGATTTGGCTGTTGAAAAAACAACAAGCGTTAACAGTTACATTCAGGCACATAATTAACAGCACAACTGTGACTGATAGTCATCCCATTGAATATGTATTGTTCAAAAAAGATAAAATTATCAGCATTTGGTCTGATATTGAAAGCACACATTATTTAATTTGGGAATCAGCAGATGATATCGAAACTTCAGCTTACAATGTAAACGAGTATTTTCAATTACAAAATCAAAGTGAATCATTGATAATCAAGATAAATAGTTGCCTGAAAAAAGCAGAGAGCGAGAAGATATCACCAACCACAAACGAGTCGGAGTTGAAATTGCCAAAGATCGAGCTACCGAAATTCGATGGTAAATACATTAAATGGCCCCAATTTGCTGACGTATTCAAGCAAATGGTTCATGACCAGCCTTTTGGTAACTGCCAAAAATTCTGGTATTTAAAATTGAACTTGACGGGAGAGGCAGCTGGAGTCATTACGCATTTACCTATCTCGAACAGCCACTATATCGTTGCTTGGGATATGCTCGACAACAGATATGCAAATAAGCGTTTGCTAGTGAATGCATTAATAGACAAATTAATGGCCCAACCAGCAATTACCATTGAGTCGGCACTCAGATTGTTGCATGATACGACAGACAATAGGAATATCAGCAAAAGAGCATTGGGACCCAATAATTGTGCATACGGACCTCAAAAAATTAGATAAGACATCGTATACATTGTACGAACAAGCGCTAAAATCACCACGGGAGCTACCATTATTAGATGAGCTATTGAAAATCATTGAAATGAGATTCCAAACATTAGAAACCTTAAGTCAAAGAACAGGTTCATCAAAACAATCGAGCAAGCCATCGAAACAATCTTCGTTGGTAGGCCGCAAAACAATACCAGAATGTAAACTCTGCAAAAAGGCTCATGCAATTTATCATTGTGACGAATTACTAAAATTGAATCCCACAAAAAGATTTGAAAAGGCACGAGAATTAGTCCTTTGCACAAATTGCCTGAAAAAAGGTCACATATACAAAAATTTGTGTCTAGAGGCTGCCAAAAGTGTGGTAAAAAACATAACACACTATTACACAGCGAAGTAGGCACTACGAAAACAAAAGAGCCACAAAAAACAAATTTAGCCGCGCAATCCAATGAAGGAGATGGCTATGTTTTCTTGGGAACTGCGATCACCGAAGTTATTAGCAACCAAGGAAAACCCTTAAAAGCACGGGTGTTACTTGATTCCAGCTCACAATTAAACTTCATAACCGACAAACTACGCATAAAATTAGGATTCAGTACAAGTGATCCAAGTATGAACACCTCTGGGATTGGAAATACGAGGGTGAAAGCTATTGATAAGATCAACATTACCCTGAAATCGACCTGTAAAAAATTTGCAACTGTCTTAGAAGTCTTCTCAATTAAAGAAATTACAAACAACCAACCCCAGCAATACATCAATACAGATGACTGGAATATGCCCGAAAATATTCCATTGGCTGACCCATCATTTAATACACCAGGCAGAATAGATATTCTTTTGAGGGCGGAGGTCTATGGAGAAATCATTAGAAATGGTCAAATACGGTTGTTGGATAATCTGCCAATTCTACAAAATACTACACTAGGCTGGGTAGTCTTTGGAAAAGTTTCGAACTGCACCCCGTTCTGTGGAATAGCTAACATAAATCTAAAACGTCAACTACAGAAATTTTGGGAGTTAGAAGAGTTCTCTGGACCATGTCATTTTATCCAGCACTGACAAAAAGTGCGAAGAGTATTTCAAAGCTACAACTACTCGAGATCCAACTGGCCGATTTATATTGAACTTGCTTTTATTAGGTGATGCCTCGATGTTAGGTAATTCACATTCATTAGCACATAAAAGGATGTTATCAATGGAAAGAAAACTTTCTAAACAACCTTTACTTAAACGGCAGTATAATCAATTTCTGCAAGAGCACTTGGACTAAGGACACATGGCGGAAATCCAATAGGCAGAAATTGATGGGCCACATTATTACATGCCATATCATTACGTATTAAAACCCAGGAGTGCTACCACAAAATTGAGAGTAGTTTTTGACGCCTCTGCAAAAATCAGAAACAATTTGTCACTCAACGATTTATTACTCAAAGGACCCAAAGTGCAGGAAGACGTTAGTACAATCATCTCCAGATTCCATTTTAAACGTTATGTTTTCACTGCAGATGTTACAAAGATGTATCGCCAAATACTCGTAGCAGAAGAAGATCAACATCTGCAGCTGATAATGTGGTGGCAGAATGATCTTGACGATGCAAAATATTTTGAACTTTCTACTGTCACATACGGTACAAAATCAGCACCATACTTACCGATCAAATGTTCAAAGATATTGGCTGAAGAAGAAGCACGCCAGTTTCCACTAGGGACTGCAGCGATCCAAGATTTCTACATTGACGATGTCCTAACAGGAAGTGACCATTTGGATGAAGCAGTAGCAAAACGGGATGAGTTACGTTCATTATTGGCATCAGCAGGATTGAATCTCCATAAGTGGTGCGCTAATCATCCAAAATTAGTGCAAGGTATCGCGAATCAGCATCTTGATATTGAACTTGACTTCGCAAGACTGGATAGCGATCATGTGAAAACGTTAGGAATGATATGACAGCCCATCACAGATCTGTTCAGGCTCGTTACTGATTTAAAAAAGCATAAAATTACGACCAAGAGAAGCATACTCGTGGATGTTTCTCAAATTTTTGATCCCTTGAGACTTGTGAACCCAGTGATTGTAACCTGAAAATTAATCATGCTAAATCTATGGAAGGCAAAGGTTGATTGGGATGAGCCAATTCCAGAAGAGCTTCAATCGATATGGGTAAAATACAGGGAAGAGCTACAAATGTTGAATGAAATACATATTCCAAGATATATGTTCAGCGAATACGAAACAATCGACACGCAAATCCACGCCTTGGCGGACGCAAGTGAAAGGGCGTGCGGTACTGCCGTTTACATACGGTCAAAACACCAACGAGGTCAGGTAACAGTCAGCCTGCTTTGTGCGAAATCCAGAGTAGCTCCTATCAAACCGACCACAATCCCTAGACTCGAGTTGTGTGCAGCCAAGCTGGCAGCACACTTGATAAAACAAGTAACATCATCAGCTGATATAAAGGCAAATACAGTTTTTTATTGGTCTGATTCACTCATTGTTATCAACTGGATACGAGGAGACCCATCCATTCGTAAAACATTTGTCGCAAATCGGGTCGCAGCAATTCAAGAAATGACATCAACAAAGGAGTGGAAATATGTTTGCACATAGGATAACCCTGCCGATCTGGTTTCCCGTGGACATTTCCCAGAACAGTTGAAACAATCGAAAATATGGTTCAATGGTCCAACCTTTCTAAGAATGCCAAAACGTGAATGGCCACTTGAACTTTATTTCAGATACCATTTCAGACGAAGAAACAAAGAACATCAAGGTCTCTGTCGTTACATAGAGCAAATTGAATACACACCTATTGTACTCAATTGATCATGGGAACTCGTTTATAAAGTTGGTATGGGTAATGGCTTACAAAAACAGAGCAGTAAAGGCATTTCAAAGTAAACGGGGCAATGTCGGAACCAAGCATTTATCAACTCGAGGACTAGACGTAGCCCTTAAAGCTATCATCAGCATCAACGTAGCAGTTTTCAGGAAGAGATTGAAATGCTGCTAAAAGATGGGGAAATTAAAAAATCCAGTAAACTTGGATTGTTGACACCATTCATTACATCTGATAAAATTCTGAGAGTCGGAGGAAGATTACAACTGGCTGATATCGAAGATGGCATAAAGCACCCAATTGTTCTACCAGGAGACCATTTCTTTTCAAGACTGGACCTCGATCATTTGCATAGGGAAAATTTACATGCAGGGCCTCAAGCTTTGCATAACATTGCAAGACAAAACTACTGGATTCTGAATGGCAGAAATATCGCCAGAACCATTGTGACAAATTGCGTTTTATACACCAAATTCCGATCACGCTTGCTCAGTCAACAAATGGGCAACAGACCAAAACATCGCGTCCAATTGACGCGACCATTCCTCAACAGCGGTGTCGATTTATGTGGACCAATATATACGCATTTTAAAATTCGAGGTAAACGACCCCAAAAATCATACATTACAGTATTTGTGTGTTTCACAACAAAAGCAATACACCTGGAGGTTGTCTCCGACTTAACCACTGATGGGTTTCTAGGTGCATTGAAACGATTCGAATCCAGACGAGGAAAATGTGAAAACTTATACTGCGACAATACCCATAATTTTGTTGGTGCGAATAACCAACTAAAGGAGCTACAAGAACTATTGGCGGATGAACGCTCAGTTGAACAAATAGTAAATAATTGCTCTAGTGGCAATATTCAGTTTCACTTCATTCCTCCTCGATGACCGCATTTCGGTGGCCTCTGGGAGGCAGTGGTAAAGTCTACTAAGCTTCTTTTGAAAGAACAGTTGAATCAGCTTCCTTAACCTACGAAGAATTATGCACGGTAGCTACTGAAGTGGAGGCAATTCTTAACTCAAAGCCACTCACGCGTTTTTCTTCAGATCCCAATGACCTAACACCATTAACGCCGTCGCATTTTTTGGTTGGTGAACCGCTTGGACGTGCCAATAGCCCCTCAAATGAGACAAAGAGAATGTCCTTAACATCCAGATGGCTTTACAAATCGTCTTAAAAATGAGTTCTGGAAGCGATGGCACGCGGAATACTTGGGGGAATTACAAAGGCTTACGAAGAGGACATCTAAGCAGACAAACATTAAAACAGGAACATTTTTTTTTTTTTTGTGGTAGGGAGGTGAACGCACTTATGCCCGCCGAGTCTGGCAGTGTGGGACTCCCATGGAGGATACCTTTGGACTACCCACTAAACACATCCCCTGTCAATCTGAGAACCTAGCCTGGAACCGTTTGACACATTACTTCGGGCCAGGTCTCGTTTTGTTACGCCGTGGGCCGCCTTCAAGCTGGGGAGTCCCTTTCCTAGCGGGAGGGGAGGGGGAAGAGGAATTGCCAGAAGAGCGATCCCCCAGCCCCAGTGCCTCCGGCTGCTGTGAGTCCCTTTTATATTTTAGGACTGCCCGAGCATAATGTGCCACCTGGTTCCATTTGTCAACCGATTCGAGCATCACCGCAACTATATTATCCGGGGTGAGCTCTCCCGTCTCCCTGTAGAGTTCCTTTCGCAGCCTGGCCCATTTGGTACACGCAAAAAATGTGTGACAGGCATTGTCCTCCTCTCCTGGGCAAAACCGACAATCGGGAGACCGTGACTTGCCGATCTTGTGCAGGAAAGACTGAAAACACCCGTGCCCGCTCAAAAGCTGGGTCAGATAGAAGTCAGTCTCACCATGCCTTCAATTTAGCCACGGTCTCACATCCGGGATGAGGCGCGCAGTCCACCTTCCCTTCGTGCAATTTCTCCAAGACTGCTGCCAATCGTTGAGCGAGCGTTGCCTCTCCTCGCGGACAACGATCTCCCTCGCATCCTCGTTTCGGCACAGGTAAATAGCGCGGCGCTCTCTAGCAAGGAGGGCGACAGGTATCGCGCCTGCAATCACTCTCACCGCCGAGTCGGAGACTGTTGGATACGAAGATGCAATTCTCAGTGCTCCTCTTCTCTGTACCTGCGCCAATCGTTTTCGGTATACCTCCTTGCTGAGAGCGTCGCCCCGTACCTCTGCTCCGTACAGTAGCACTGACCCTACAGCACTCATCAAGAGGCGTCTTCTTGATGGGCTGGGTCCCCCTACGTTGGCCATAAGTCGACTCAGGGCCGATATTCCCGAAGCAGCCTTCTCAGCCGTTGCCCTGATTTGCTCAGAGAAACTCATCTTCGAGTCGATCAGTAGCCCCAGGTACTTCACCGCTGGCTTCGATTCGATCTGTATATCTCCAATACTGATCATCCTTACTCTAGGGATTCTCTTTTTTGTCAAGATGACCACTTCGGTTTTCTCCAGTGCTAAACTGAGCCCGCGAGCAGTCATCCAGTCCCTCACTCGGCACATTAGCATACCTAGCCTAATTTGCGCTGGTTCAACGGTGCGTCCGGTGACCAGAGTCGCAACATCATCCGCATAGCCGACCAAGCGCGACTCATCTGGCATCTCAAGTCTCAGTAGCCCGTCGTAAGACACGTTCCACAGGTCCTGACCAAGGATAGATCCCTGGGCAACACCCGATGTAATTTCCATCCTTCGTTGGCCCTGTGTCGTGTCGTAGAGCAGGCTTCGGTCCTTTAGGTAGTTCCTCAAAAGCCGCATTAGATATTCTGGAACTTGAAAAGAGTTTTCCAGCGTGTCCAGAATATCCACCCATCTAGCGGAGTTGAAGGCATTTCTGACGTCGAGTGTCACCAACAGGACGATCCGTCGCTTGGTGCGACTATATGCCTCTGCCTTTTGGACCGCGTTCACCACCTCTGCAATCGCATCAATGGTAGAACGTCCTGCTCTAAAGCCGTACTGCCGAGGAGGTAGGTCCCCAGCAGCACGAATCGCGTCAGTGAGTCTTCCCTTGATGAGTTTCTCTAGCACTTTCCCAGCCGTGTCTAGCATGCATAACGGGCGGTATGCAGACGGCGATTCGGGATTTCCCTTCCCCTTGCTGACCAGCACGAGCCCCGCCACCTTCCATCGTACCGGGAAAACCCCGTCCCGTAGGCAAGCGTTGAATGTGCTGAGCAGCAAGTCAGGACAATGGTGATAGACGAGCTGCAAAACCTCAGCTGGAACAAAACAGGAACATTAGTTACGATCAAAGATGACAACCTGCCACCTTTCAAATGGAAACTAGGACGGATTGTTGAGACCATTCCAGGAGCAAACGGCTATGTTCATGTTGCTGACGTACAGACTAGCACGGGCATTAGTAGAAGAGCGATTCATCAGTTAGCACCATTACCAATTCACTACGATGGTGAAGAATTTACTGATTCTTACGAAACTTTCGAAGCAGCAGATGAGCCGATGGAGACAAATATTGACAAGACTACTCACCAAAATTACAGGAAACGAAAACGCTCTCCTTCAAAATCTAGCTCACTCAAAGCCTGCCTATTAACATTGCTGGTTTCACCACTGACCTCTTGAAATATGTCATCCGCAGCTAAATTGCCGATTGAATCTGCGAGCATTGAAAACAACGCCGGTATTTACTTAGAAAATATTGGCAGTGGACAGCTAACTCCAAACATATGGAAACTTATAACCTTCTATGATGTAAAAGGTTATTGGGAAGATTTCTGAACTATAGAAACTGGCGTAAATCAACTAGAGCGGCTCAAGGAGAATATTATTAACAACACATATCATGACGCTATTGTTTTACAATACCGTCATCGATTGCAACTAATAAGTCAAGACAATCTTATCCTGCAAGAGCCTACCCAAAGAAGAGGGAAAAGGTCCCCGTTTGATATAATTGGCTCCTTAGCCAACAAACTTTTTGGGATTTTAGACAATGAGTATGAAAAATCAATGAGCGAAACCATCGCTAACATTCAAAATAATGAAAACAACCTGAATGAGTTGCTAAAGCGACATACTTCAGTTTTGGAAACAACTATTAACATCCTCGCAAAAGGTGAAGCAGAAACAGTTAACCAGACGAAGCAAATCAGCAAGGCACTCGATGTTATTTACGAGAACATAAAATTTTTCCACTCCGAGGTCAAGCAGCAGAGGATAACTGACGCATTCAATACTCATTATATTGCTGATCACTGAGTGTCAGGAAATGCAACGTTCATTGATAGAAGTGATAATCAACGATCACCATGAAACGATAAATCCAAACGTCATATCGCCTCACCAAATCAAGACCCAGACCGCACTTATTAAGGACAATCTGCCTTAAGGCTTAGAACTTCCAGTCATCGGAAATCTAATCAGCATTTCACAAATTTACCAAATTGCCCAAGTCCAATATTTTAATGAAGGGAATTATTTAATATTCGCCTTGACTATCCCCATGTTGCTGCCAACTAAGTTTCAAATATTTCGACTATTACCATTGCCAACCGTGTTTAATAACTGTTTTTTGTATTTGTCATCAGCTCCGGAGCTCATAATGTCAATTTTTTTCAAGGGTCGGTTTAATTTTCCTGGAAACACTGAATTTATGCGATGCAAAAACCAACATTTCGACTACTTCATATGGGAACAGCATCGAACAGTAGTCCATAAAACCAAGTCCAACATTGATTGCATCATAGAAATCATGGCCAGCAACAAACTACTAACTAGTTGTGAATTCAAACAAGAGCACCGAAGCAAAATTTGGCACCAATTGCGAACCCCTAATCACTGGCTCTTTTCTTTAAACAACATGTATGACCTTACTTTCGTTTGCCATAACTACTTGTTTCATCAACGTCTTCAGTGGAAAGGCATTTTGAAGATGCAACCCGGGTGCACGTTAAAGGACGACGAGTTCATTCTCAAGGCATTTGATTCACGACAATCTTCGCTAAATACATCGATATTTCCTGCAATAAATGTCACCATTTCAGATTTTTCAAATGTAGCAAAGCCGCTTCGATCAATAACGCTACCCAATATAAATATTCTCCGGCACATATTGAAAATCTGAAACAAACACATGATGAACTGTCAACAAGTCAAGCCGAGCTTTACCGTCTTCAACCCAATCCAATTCATACATTAACAGTGAGCTACATTGCCTTACTATCCTTCTTGTTCATTATAGGGTGCCTGGTTTACCAACACATAAGGACTTCAAGAGCGGCAAAATGCAACAGGAAACCAGTTCCAGCTCCACGACAATCAGTACTAGACCTGCAATATAACTTTGAAGTTTGAAACTTCAACAGGCGGCAGTATGTTGAGGACATCAAATAACTATCGTCAGATATAAATTCATTTAAGTAAAGTTAAAATAATCTAAATTCAAAGTTTCCATTTTCATTAACCATCGTCTGGCATAAATTCATTTAAGTAAAGTAAAAATAATATAAATTCAAAGTTTCCATTTTCATTACATACGAGTACATTTCATTCGTATTTTAGTTCATTTTACCTGTTCACATGTAACACGATGATTTTCTTCAAATGCACTTCAGCCAGACCTAGCGTCAGCAAAATTTCATTGCATATGTGGGAAACATTTTTTGTGGTAATTCGACTATCTGTTGTGCATGGAAAAATCATCGTGCAGTAAAGAATGCTTAGTTGTTATGTATTGATTAATTTTAGATATTTGTTTTTAGGGTATATAAAGAAATGATACGATGAATAGAGTTGAGTTGTTAACAGAACTTCTTAGCCTTAATTACTCCTGAAATTTGAAAGAATAATTCTATTGGTAGTGTAACCTACCACATAGAATTGCATACTTTGTACTGCAGCAATTAGAAGTAGGGTAACCTACTCTCTATTTGTTCGGCATTAGTAATAATGGTTTTCTTTTTTTTTCAAAAAAACCAACCAGCACTTAGTGCCATGTGTATATCTTAAAGTTATGGTTTGAAAAAACTTAAAACAAAGAATAATTTTCGATTTTATTGGGTTTGTTCAACTGAATCACTGAATGCGTTAAAGAACGGAGATTTTCAAACGAAGTCTATGGATATGAAGATCAAAATCACACTAAAATTAAATTCGCTTGCAAAATGATTTCTCAGTATTAGTCAATTTTTAAACGGCGCTCCCGCTGGAAGTAAGATTCCCGGCATTTTTTTTTACTGTATCACATTGGAAAAATTAATCTTTTAACATATCCGGTGGATGCCGGGCGAAAAAGTTTGCCAAATTTGTTTTAACAATTTCTTTACTTTACAAACAGGAATTTTTGCTTTTTAGCCCCAAGATATATTTTTTAAGTTTTTAAAACTACTATAAATAAACAAGTTGGATAAACAGACCTTCGCTCATGTCAGAAGGGTTTTGTATTCAATTTACAAAATGCAGTCACCAGATCGAATCAAATCAAGAAACATGTCAAGACGATTTTATTGGGGATAATATGAAATACGAAGATCATACTATTATTAACAAAGTTGAACGAATTTCGACTTCTGAGGTTTTTGGTATTGTTATACTCATAAATATCTCCCTTGATAATTATTTCAGATGTCCATCCGCGACGGAGGAAACACATTTTTCATGTATTTTCCCCCTGTGCCCCCACTGAAGCAAAAACTGACAGTTTAACAATTGTTTTGAAAAGCTCCCATGAAAACTTTCATTTCATACTCATATCGGTTACGTTTGATGAATTTTTTTCTCCTGTACTGTTATCATCAATTAATGGCCAATTTTTTCGAATCCAGGAATGGTTACAAAACCCTTTTGCTAGGAGCACTCTCCCACCTCCTTGAGTTGTTTCACTTATGGGCATTAATTGTAGGTACTTATCTTCAGTCATTCATTAAATTGAATCAAGTGTTCAAAGCATGCACCTTAAACGTTGAAGTTGGGAAAAAATGACTCAAAATTATTCAATCTTCGCGTTTAAAACAGCCACTTTTACGATTACTTATACCATTAGCTGAACCGATTCTCAAAGATATACATGACACCTATCATTCCTGAAATTTTCATGCAAATCCTAGCAAAACTGTAGTGTCTGAGTCGGTAAAAAGCGCATGTTGTTCCATAGCCAGATGTTGCCATAGTAATACATGCAGCGCATATTGTTCCATAGTAATACAGAAAAATTCAAACCGCCATAACTTCGCTAAATATAATTCAATCGTTATGAAGCATTCAGGATAGATCAATCTTATAAATAGACATCTACGTACTGAATTTCATTGAATTTAAGAGTATCGTTATGACTTTATTCAAGAAAACATAAAATCGATAATTCATACTATTACTAACAAAGTTGAGTGAACTGCAACTTCTAACGTATTTGTTGTTGTTGTACTCACCAAGGCCTACATTCCTGATTTTTTTCAGATTTTTCGGATCACAGGTGTCCAATCGCGAGGGGGGGGACACACATTTTTCGTGTATTTCCCCTCCCTGTGCGCCCCTCAAAGCAGACCTTTCATTTGATACCCATATCGGCTACCTTCAATGAAATTTTTTTTTCGGGGGGTCGCTCTCCTATGTGGGGAGACCCCCCTGAATGACCTTATAAATTTTTTTTGTAGTTGAACTTTGAAGAGATCACCACTTTACACCTACACACAAAATTTGATGTTTCCAGCTTAAGTAGATTCCGAGAAAAACTGCCGTGACACACGGACGGACGGAAGGACGCACGGACAGACGGACAGACTGGTAGCGAAACTAGTAAGGTTTTGTAAAATTATTTTACAAAACCCTGAAAAGCTCATGAGTAATTTTTCTCTAAAGTTAATAGTTTTTGTGATATACCCATTTGAAATATCGGAATTTGACGTTGTTCACATCGTTTTTGAGGATCAAAGATAGCCATTTTTGCAATTTTTCGTGTACCCAACTAATTAATAATCAAAAAATAATGAGGTGTAATTAGATGTTGGAGGAAATCTCTTTTTGGTTTTTTTAAGACATATCTGATGAGTATTTAAGACCTGCGGCACCCATGAAAATCTGAACTTCTAACCCCGTTTGTTGGCGTTGAAAACCGTCTTTTTTGCAATTTTTCAAATTTTAAATGCGCATATCTTAAAAATTATCAAATTGAGTGAAAAATTACTTCGGATATTTTTTGTTTAGAGTAGTTTTAAAAACTTGAAAAATATATATTTCTTATATGTTCAATAAAAAAAATTTTTAAAACAAATTAGACCAATTTTTTTACGTGGCATCCACCGAATATGTTATAAGAATCAGTTTTCCAATGCGATCCAGTAAACAAAAATTATGGGATCTTAAAATTCCAGCGGGAGCGCTGTATAGCAATGACTATATGCAGTTTTCTAAATTCTATTTGATCAATTTAACTTTCTCGTCATGCAACTAAAAATATGCAAAAAAAAAACAACGTAAAACGTAAATAATATGTCCCAGTTGTTTTCTGAATGACGAAAAGGTACAATATATATTGTAAACATATCTTCCAAGCTACATAAGGGAAAGGCAGAGATAAGTACAATGCATCAATGCAATTAATTCATTTTTTATACATCATTTCATGCGTCGGTCAAAAATGGTTAAAAGTTTCTTTTAAACAGATTTGACACCCATTCTCTCGCTTTATCCATGCCACATCCGACCATAGCCCAATGTATATGTACGTAGTTTCTTGTCTAAAATTGTGTACTCTTCCTTTTTCCATCCGGATGAAATTCTTTACAATTTGCCCACCCAATGCCATTCTGTCTCTGCTCGCCTTTTTACAAAACAGATGTTGGTTAAACCTACAGAAGAAATTTTTGCTGGAAAAAGGATCGAGGTAAAACTTAGGGATTATCGCACACAATATTCAAAAGTGGGAAGCCTACTTGAAAACGAGAATTTGGATTGGCCTTTATTGTGGATAGGGAGCTCAAATTGCATGTTATTGATTTTATAAAAATCAATGAACAGTTGTGTGCGATCCATATAAAAGCGACATTCTTCAAAATCTGGCTAAATAATGTTCACATATATGACAACGGCCAGTGTCTGATTGAATTTGCATGTAGCAGAAATCTAGTCATACGTTCGACTTGCTATCCACATCAACGCATTCATAAAATGACCTGGGTGTCACTGGACGACAACACGCAAAACCAGATCAACTATGTTCTGATCCAACAACACTGGGCCTCGAGCGTACTTGACGTCCGTGCACACCGAGGAGCCAATTGTAACTCAGATCATTAGTTGATCAAATTAATCTATCGATGTCGAATGTCAAAGGCCTATTCAGTGAAGACCAGGCCGCTATAAAAATTTGACAGCGAAAGACTCCAAACGGCGCCAGTGCCCAAAAATTTCTCGGAAACCCTCGAAAACCAGCTGGTTCCCATCTTATCAGACGCATCGTTAAAGAGCTATTAAGAACATGGCAGAACTGACGATCAGACATCAAGCCCGGTGCAAGAAGGATGATTGGTTCGATGATGAGTGCCAGAATGCGTTAGACAAAACGAATCGGGCGTACAAAGATGACACGTGTAGGAAACCCAGGACGAAGAAAGAACGCTATGAAAATGTCAGAAGAGTAGTGAATAAGATAATTAGGATTAAGAAAAGAAAATAATATGAGGAGGAATTGAGAAGTGTAGACATAAGTTTAGTGAGCAACAACACAAGCAAAGCATATAAAGTAGTGAAAAGCCTCAAACGTGGTTATCAGCCCAATACCACGCATTGTCGTGATGACATCGGCAATATCTTCGCTGATGAAACCAAGACCAAGGAATGATGGGCATCTACTTCAAGAGCGTCTTTAATCCTATAAGCCATTCTGTAAGCAACCGCGGAAGTCACCGCAGTTGCAGACATCAATTTCTAGAAGAAGGGTGAATAACCTGGGTTGGCATACTGAGGCTAGCTAGCGCTCAGTCGTGTCGCGTGTCTTCCGGGACACCCTCTGCTCGTGCTGAGCCACCCTACACATAAAAACTAACACGGAGAGATAAGGACGGGAAAGGGGGAGTTCATATTGAGAAATGAAAAAAATTGCTGTCAATATGTACGGGCTATTTTATTGCAAGAAACGAAACAATTCAATATACAAAAAAAACCCAAATCAATGAAAATGCCAAATTGATTACAATACGAAAATTAAACGCCTTTTGTTCTTGAAAGGAAAGAAAATTTAATTTACGTTGATCAAAAGAAAATTGATAGCTAAAAATTAATTTTGATGTACAATATAAGAGGATAATAAAAAATTTACTCACTCCTTCCAATGATGCCGAGCGCTCTGTAACTGGTGAGTGGGACACTGAAAAGGTTAGTTCCTGAATATGCATTATACTTGATAAATTGGCTAAAATGTCGGCCACTAATGTGATTTAAACGTTTTTTTTTGCAAATTAAGGTCGATAAAATACTGCTTCCACCTTAATATGCTTAAGAATTCTGTTTTTTTTGAATGCCGTATTACAACAAATGAGCTACGCAATTTTTCAGGTTATTGTATGACACATCTAAAACAACTATAACAAGTTGAAGTAGCAGGAGAGTGCTCCTGCCAGATGGGTATTGTAAAACAATTAGTAAATCAAACAATATATTTTGCATATCAAAACTTATCTAATGTACAGATTCCATAGATTGAGTTGGAAGAATTATTATGGTTATTATATTTTAATATTCGCCGCCATTTTGTTTCAAATGTTTTGTCCCCATTGTTTGATTAGTCATGATAAAACATCAATATTACAAACCATTTCTAAAGTTTTTATCTAAATTCCTACATATTTATCGTGGCTAGGTCCGTTGCAAACGTGTATCACCCTAGTATCACGTGTTAATGTTGTTGTAATTGTTAAATATTCAATCGGCTATAACTTAGCTGTTTATTGTTCGATTATTGTGAAATTTTCAGAACACATACAATTGCTTTTAGAAAACTTAAATTGTAGTTTTTGGGAAATTTAAGGGATCCATTTTGTTTTTATAGGCAAAAACGTAAAATTGTAAAATGTACTATTATTAACAAAGTTGATCGAATTTCGACTTCTGAGGTCTTTGTTGCCCTTGTACTTCTTAAGTCACACCTCTGTGGTTTTTTTCAGATTTTTCGGGTCAAAGGTGAGGGGGGGGGGACACAAAATGTTCGTACATTTTGCTTTCCCCTGCACCCCTCAAAGCGAAATTTGTCAATTTGAGAAAAAGTTCTCATCGAGATGTTTCATTTGATACCCATATTGCCTACATGCGATGAAACTTTTTTTTTCGGGAGCCATTCCCCTATATGGGGAGACCCCCTTAAACACCATATAAATTTTTATTCATGATGAACTTTTGAAGAGGGCATCACTTTATACATACTTATAAAATCTTATGTTTCTAGCTTATGTAGTTTGCGTGAAAAAGTGGTGTGGCACACAGACGGACGGACAGACAGACAGGACGCGATTTAAGTAGGATATTGTAACATGATTTTATAATACCTTAAAAACTAACGCGCTTGGTAGTGTGTGATATAAATACGGTCCAAATGTTGAAAATATTCACTAAAAAACTTCTTTTGTGGAAATGGTTTCTACGTGGTATGGAAAAGAATTCACTTTTGCACCATTTGTTCCTTAAACACTTCAGTTTGGATTATTCACAATCGTTTCAATCACTAAAATCATTCACAAATTGTATCGTCCTGACACTTTTTCAGAAAAATCACACGATGCTCGCCTTTTCTTTCTTCGGGTTTTTAGTTTATTCCTCCCTCATCTTACACTTTTTCACCAAAAAAAGTCATACACTTCATAATGCAAGCTCCATCTATCTCGCAATTTAATCACTAAGTATTCCCCAATTATTAACTCTGCTTTTTCTCTTTCACCATTCACTGTTGTCGTCGCCACCCCACTTTCTTTCGAACGCAAAAATCACTTTTCCTTCTTAAAAACCAAATACTGAATGCCATCCACTCCCAGAAAACGAATCCCGCAATCCTTTCATTCCTAATTACCGTTGCCACATCTGGGTAACGCAATCGTTCAATACACTTCGATTCCGCTACCCACACATCTTTTCCATATCGATAAACGCAAGAATTTCCATTCTGCATCTATGGCAATTTGCATAACCATGAAAGCGTTTGGTTAGATGCAAACCGTTATATAAATATATATACGGAAACAATTGCTTTTGTCGATATCTCAAAAAGAATGTTTCCCTGTGCTCGGCAGAACTTAAATCCAGGGTCCCAGTGGACCTTCGGTTGAGAATCCACGGCGCTACCAACGGAGTCACCTTCATCAAATCAGCAATTTCAACTATGCATATTTCTTGATTGGTATGGAAATGAAATTTGTTAGTAGGGAAGCATGGATAAATTTTCTTAGTATAACAAATAACATTTTGTTAGTGGGAGCTAATAAATAAAATAAGTTAGTATGAAGGAAGGAATTAGGTTTTGTAAGGGAAAAGGTACCAAATGAAATTTTGCTAATGGGAAGTAATGATTGGAGTGTTGTTAGTGGAAAAAATAAGATTATTATTATATTACTTTTATTGTAACTAAAAATAGGGTAAGAGGGTAGGATTGAGATAATGAGAAATAAAAATTATAGGAAAACTGGTAAAAATGTTAATAAAAATAAAAAAATATACAGAGGAAAAGGTTAAAGTGCCCAAAGGAAGGTGGAGGTGTTACGGCGGCAATCTGAAGTTGCGAATGGGGAAATGCCGGTACGCCGGAATTTGCAATAATCGTGGGGACGACCCAAACCCAGAGCATCTCATTCAGCTATGTCTGCCCAAAATTTCGACAGGGGTAATTATGAGTCGGATCGGGGATGCCTTAGCGTGAAAGATACCTAGCAGCTTACCGTATTCATCCTCAAGTTAATAAGAAACTTTCCCAGTACGGCAGCCAACCACTGTAGGAATAAACCATGGAGCAAATTTAGCCACAAATCGATCATCTGCATTGCCCACGGTGAAATTTTGCACGAAAACTTTCTGACCCTGGAGTAGCTCACGGGGGCGACCCCGAAGGTTGTAACATTGAGTTCCCTTGTGGAAGGCTTCTTCCAGCTTAGCTCGGATGCGGCCTTGTACAGCTCGCAGATGATCACTTTTCGCACCTAACTGTACTTCTCCATCCTCAAAGGTATTCAAGCTTCTAAGAAGGGCGTACTCAAAGCCATGCTGGATAGGGTGGTTACCGAACATGAGTTAATAGGGCGAAAATCTTGTGGACTCATTAATCACCTTCCAGAAGGCAAAACATGACTCTGGGAGATTCTCGTCACACCTGCTATGATTGGACCCTATTTAAGCTCTGATGGCGTTGAAAGTCGACTGGTTTGACCCCTCCAAGGCATTTGCTTGCGGTGAATGATATGGAGTGAAGCAGTGTCCACCCCATAGTCACTCATAAGCTTAGCAAATACCTTGGAGACGCACTGCAAACCCGTTGTCCAAGTGAAGCAATTTGGGAACTCTGGAGGTCAAAAATATTTCAAACTCCAAACATCACACGACTGATTCCGCAATGGCACTAGCCATGGATTTCAGCCATATAAACTTACTATAATGGTCCAGGACCACAAACTATTAGGTATCCCCTAATTTGAACGGGGGTATGGGCCCATAAAGTCCACAAACAGGCACTGCATAGGTCTCGCCGAGTCTCGTGATGCGCCCATTGTAGGTCTCAAAGTAAAATTTGAAGGCTTGACCTATTTGTATGTTGACCTACTCTGTATGTGCTGAATAACATCTTGACGCAAACAAGGCCAATAGTAATACCTTTGTTTGACTTCGGTTGTCTTACGAATTCCACAATAAGAGCCCCGGGGATCATCATGAGTTCGTACTGTAAGAACCCGTTGGTGACCTTAAGGAACCCATAATTTTGATCGGCGAATATTCGAAGTCAGCGTTGTAGGAGAACCAGTACTGATGTAGTCTCGGCCATCAGCAAAGTACAAATTCTGAAACTCATCAGGTTGCTTGAAGATTGAGATGAGATGTTCGTGTTCGGGCTCCTGAAACGCAGACTCAGGAATCAATATGTTTTTGCTCCGGGAAGCAAGCAATGAGCGAGGCCACCCGCTCATCCTGTGAGCAAGATCTTGATAACGCATCCAATACAACATTAAGGGCAGCTTTGCGGTGTTTTATTTGGAAATTGAACCCTTGCAATTTCAGACTCCAGCGAGTCAATCGACCAGAAAGGCCCAACTGCTGCATCAGCCATTTAAGACTGGCATGGTCGGTTATGATGGTGAAGAGCATCCGTTCTATATATGCCCTGAATCTCTTTACGCTCTGGACCACTGCTAAGCACTCCAATTCAGTAATGCTATAGTTACGTTGCGCAGCGTTGAGCTTCATTGACATATAGGTGATTGGATGCTCTCCACCCTCATTGTCTTTCTGGAACAAAACCCTTCCAATATCCACTGTACTTGCGTCATATTGGATATAGAAATGCCTTATAAAATCGGGATTGGTCAGCGCTGGAGCAAAAATAAAGAATTGTTTCACTTTATGAAAGGTACTAATGGCAGATGCAGGCCACTAGAAGGCGCGTTTGCCCCTCTGTTAGATGGGCTGTAACCAAGGCGAAGTTTGGAATAAAATGCGTGTACCATCCGACCATGTTATGCAGATCACAGGTGTCCAATCGCGAGGGGCCACACAAATTTTTCAAGTGTCACCTAAAGCAAAAAATGCCAATTTAAGACCTGTTCTGAAAAGTTCTCATCAAGACCTTTAATTTGATACCCATATTGGCTATATTTGATGAAACTTTTATTTGAGGGCTATTGCCCTACATGAGGACAACTCCCATAAATACCTTACAAAGTTTTTTGTAGGTAAACTTTGAAGAGGGCACCACTTTACATTTACGTACATAATTTGATGTTTCTAGCTTATATGGTTCGCGAGAAGAGCTGGTGTGATACATGGACGGACAGACGGACAGACAGGACACGATTTTAGTAAGGTTTTGTAAAATTACTTTACAAAACCTTAAAAAGGTATACTTGAGCTTCAAGAGGCATCGAGGGAAGGGGATATCTTTTTTAGCAATCCCATCCCCTCCCTTTTTCCTGCTGGAAATGAGATCTCAAAGGATTATAAGACTAAGGGAAATGAGGCAAAGGATAATGAGACGAGACAAGGGGAGGTTTTCAATCCCCCCACACTTAGGGCGTAAATAGTCTTCACCTCCAAAAACAAAAAATAACAAAAGCCTGTCTACAATACGGCTACTTGTCTACTTTCTGGAAATTTGCATTTATAATTCCTATCCTAGAATCAGGAATAGGCCCTACGATACCCAAAACTACAAACCAATAAGCTTACTACCAGCATTTAAAAAAATATTTGGAGAGGCTATTACTAAAAATACAATTGATTTTGTGAATAACAACAGCATTCTGCCCGGTTTCCAATGTGGCTTAAGGAACGCATATTTTACTCAGCACCAGCTATATCGTGTTGCAAAAGACATTAAGGCTGCATTAGTGAATTTCGGAAAGTATGTTCGCCTTAGATATACAAAGCCGTTCGCCAGCGTTTGCCATGAAGGAATTATTTATAAGCTAAAGTGGTAAAACTTCTCTGTTATTTATTTTGTTTATCGCAACTTTCCTAAAAGAAAGAAAGCATCAAGTCTAACTCAAAGACAGCGAGTCCCGAGTTAGTATGGTTACAGCTGGGGTTCCTGCCTGAGTGAAACATATATATGTGCATCAAATTTTCCAAACAATTCTGATTGCCAAATATACCCCAGTATTTTTTCTCTTGTTTTGTTTTAGCACTACAACCCTTTTCAGGCCTTCGATTGGAAAAAGTTAGAGTATCTCATTATCTTGACCATATGTATCGACACTCGAGAAGGTAATATACCACACTTTGGTTGTGTATTGTTCCACCCAGCTGCGGTATGTCCTGATTTTAAACCAGTGCGTATCATAACAGCATGACCTTGCAGTCCATCTGGAGAATCATTTAAAACAAATCTCATTGTCACCAAAGGAAGTGAACTAGGGACTTATGGCTTACGGGGTGTGTACTTGAACTATTGTATTACAATACATCACGCAGACCATCTCAGGAATTGACCCAAACAAAATTATTTCCAACCTAGAAACAATGCTTCAGAAAATTTACAATACTTCGATACGTGGAAAATCAAAATTAACACAAGCAAAACTAAAGCGATGTTCTTTAACTGGGAATGTAAAACAGCTCTACTTCCCGAGAGATCACTTGATTTCCTAGGCCAAAATATTTCATGATATGTCAAAATGACATACCTTGGGCTTAAGCTAGATAAAAATGAACATTCAAGAGCCACTTAGAGGATATTAGTAGTTAAACTTTTAAGTCTGGTCTCATGTTGTATCAACTGCTAAATAGGAAATCATTCTCAAACTTCGGAGATTGATTTTTCATATGGTTGAAATTGTAATGCAACCTATTTTATTGTACAGAGTGCCTGCATGGTGTCAATGTGGAAACTATCTACAAGCCACACTTTAAGTCAAACAAAATGGTTACCTAGAGATAGCACTTAATAAATCTTTCTATTGACTCCGCCATAGACGGTCCCAAGCCTTTTTGAGAAAGGAGGAGGGGACCCTTCATTTGCTCAACGCACAGCTTCCATGATATCTCATCCCAAACCTCTCAATTAAATGGTAGCAAATGTTCTCGAGGTCACAAATTGGGTTTACTGGTTCCCCAATAATCCGACATTAAATGCCGAGAAATGCTAATAACTGTAAAAACATCTACAGCTCTGCTACTAAATCCTACTCACACCCCTTTTGTGGGGACATAGAAGGGCGAAGGCGAATTTTCTGCGCCTGAATTGCAGTAATAACCATGCCGCCGGAATGAAGGTTGGGCGACGGGCTTACTCCTTGTCCCCGGATAACCCAAAAATGTTTCGAAACCTGCAGACGGACCTCGGAATGGATTTGACTTACGGAAAAGACCTCGCACATGGAAAAGGACTACGGCATTGCATACTGGAATGTCCAATCATTCAATTACCTTGGCGCAGTTAAGGACCTTTTACAACAAGCCAGTCAATATAAATTTAAAAAAATGGCAACTGAGGAAACAAACTGGACTACAAATGTTATTCAAGACATGAGAAGGCACACAATATTTAAAAGTGGGAAGCCTACTGGAAAACGAGAATTCGGATTGGCCTGGTCCTGTCACGGTTACCCATGTTTATGAAATGACTCTTTTGTCAATCCGGGATAGTTAGATTTTCTTCTTTCTCTGTTGGTAGCAGCAGATCACTTGAAGGAGCATTTATCCTTAAGCAAATCTGTTAGAGAAACAGTAGCCAATGCAAAGTTTGAAATAAAATGTCTGTACCATCCTGCCATGCCCATGACCCGTCTCACTTCTTTGGCCGTTCGGGATTCGGGATAGGAAACTACACCTGAAACCTTCTCCGGGTCGGTACGCAGAATAGCATCACTCATCACAAAGCCAAGATATTTGATCTCCTTCTTGACGAACTTGCTCTTCTCAACATTTATGGTCAATTTAGCGTCCGCAAACAGTTTTACAACAGTACTTAGGAGCTCCAAGTGCTCATCAAATGTTAAACTTGTAACAAGCAGGTCATCTAGGCAAACAAATACCTTGTCTTGCAGCTCGTGTGGTATAGTTTATGCATCAACCGACACATCGTTTGGCGAGCATTGCCTAAACCAAACGGAATAACCTTGAAATGGTACAATGGCCTAACAGGGGGCAGTAAAAGCCGTTTTTTCCTTACTTCCTTCATCCAACGGTATTTGCCAAAAGGCATCCTTCAGATCCAAACTGGTAATGCGACCGTGCCAAAAGACCTTCAATCAGCGGCAACGGATAGGCATGCTTAATGGTCCCCTCGTTGAGGCATCTAGTGTCAAGGCATAAACGCACCTTGCCAGGTTTTCTGACAAGGTTCACAGGAGAGCTCCATGAACTCTGACTACTACTCATACAACAGTTTCTGTGTAACGGGCAAGACAGCATAATGGCACTGCTTAATGGGTCGAGCGGAACCAGTGCCTTTGTGATGTGACACGAGACTGGTTCTACCCAAGCTTTTCGTATTATACGACGGGAACTGTTGTTTGACGAAGTCCAGTCGCTGCTGATCTTTTGGAGATAACAGATGGAGTTGATGATTCGGAAGCATTGACCTGGATTGGAGCTATTTTGAAGAGATCTCAGAAGTCGATTCCAAGATACACTGAGTGCGTCAAGAAGAAGAAACCTCATCAATCTAGTGTTGTTATTTAAACGTTTGAATGTGGTAACGTATCCCAGAACTGGATCCTTGTACCCTGATGCAGCCTGGACATGAAAATGGATGGTGTGCATGTGCAAACCCTGGTCCAACAGTATGTCCAAGGCTCCGGCTAAAAGGATACTGACACTGGCTTCACTATCAAGCAAGCCCGTCAATTTGCGACCCTCGATGAAATACTCTGCGTAGGGCTTATTGTCACCAGGAGTTGCAACAATTGACCCCATGCAGGCACGCGTCAAGAAACGCCTGGCAAAGAAATATCTTCAGGATCGAAAAGGTCGTGCTCTAAAACTAGCGGGTGACTCACGATCATTGTCCACCCTTCCATTGCTTTAAGGGAGATCCGGGAAACTACTTGAGGCTGTCGGACGGTCAAATGAAATTGACTGACAATATGTGCCGGAGCGTTGGGAACGATGTAAAGAGTTTGCAGGAGTGAAAGTACTACTCTTATTGAAAGGCGTAGGTCTCAGTCACTGGAGGCGTCTGAGCTCTGGATCCACGTTTGTGGCCACATCTACACGTCCATATGGCTGCGTTGGATTAGCCCTAGAAGAAGATACTTCCTTATGCAAAGGGGGTGATTCATAATTGCAAACATTGCAGTTAGGCTTGGTGACTCCTTCCTTCCCACAACCAAAACAAAAACGTGTTTGATGGGAGATGCACAACCAAAAAAATTATAGCCTGAATCCTTGCAATTCCAGCACATCCTTAACTGACTTCATTGTTGGCAGTCCCAAGAAGAACCAATTTTCGGTCGGGATGTTACAGCTTGAATCTGAGGAGTCTCAAGTGGAAGGCATTGGTTTTGTTGCAAAAGCTGAGAGGGTTGATCACTTGCTGTCGAACTACGAACATTTCTCCGATTGGGGAGCTCCCCGCTACCGAAATTTGGTTCACAATTCGGAGAGTACGGTTTATCATAGATGTTCCAGTCCATCACATTTTTCGGTGTTTTCCACTCTATCACCTCGCATTTGAATCTTGACCAGGTCAGATTCCCGCGAAAGATGTTGCGAACCTGCCAGTACCACTGCCGTGCCACTCCTTTCTGTAGTACATGTAGGTCTCTCATCAATTCACGGTCTGACAAATTGTAACCGCTGGCCAACATGTCGACGTGAAATATAAATTGTTGGGCAGACACGCTATTTACTCCACCATCAAACCTGACGTAGGAAATTCATTGCGTCGGGATTCGCGGAAGGTGACGTGAGGAGACGTTTCCTGCACCACCTGCCATGTAGCAGAAGTAAGGGAACTACCGGGTGCCCGTATCTGTGCGTCTTGTGCTTCTCGCAGGCTGGATGATAGGCTAAGCCGTTCCAAATCCCTATCAAGTTGGGTATAAGTCAGATCCCAACTAGCGGTTCACTAACATATGATTATTCGATTCTTATAGGAGAATGTACAAAAAAATAAACAAACCAAACTATACTAACATTAACTAAGAAAAATCAAAACAAGTTCATCGCAAATTTCGAAGAATATGAAATAAAAATAATTCCACTGACTGACTGATAGACTATGGCAATAATAACAATTAATTTTTGTTCGGGTTATCGTTGCGATTAATCAGCGGTGAAGAGGAACAGTGGTGAAAAAGGCCAAAAATGTTTGTTTTCTAATCGAAATTGAAATTAAATTAAAATTCATGAAAAAATTCATTTCGCAAAATGATCCTCCTAGGAGGAAAAGGGAAAGGAAGGGTAATCAAATGGCATGAAGGTAAACATTTTCACCAGACACAAACATACGAACCACAACACTGCGCTCCAATTGTCACCTCAAAGGGCCGACTACGAGACCATTATGAAACACAACGGGCCTCATAATGGCTCGGAAAAGAGCCGCGCAAATTCCAAAGCTGAAACTAGATGGACGGAAGAAGGGCCGAAAGAGTTAGCTAATTCCAAGTGTTGGATCTAAGTTAAACTATCCTATGCAGGGAGATATAGCCAACGACTCAAAATTCTTCGGACCCCAACCAAGATCAACACTGCCACAGCATGACTGCTATCATAGCCGGTGAAGACTATCAAAAACACATTTCAGCACGGTGGGTGCCACCGCAACTGTGGTGAACCCCGTGATCAAAAATCTATAAATAAATATCAAAACTCAATTATCATCATTTCCTACTAAAACCATTCAAACAAATCATCAAAAATTTAAAAAAATATATAAATAATTTCCCTGTAATGCTCAGAACACTATTCAAGTCAGGCACTCCAGGTTCTCAAACCCAATAAATCCAAAAAAAAAAAACCATAATTAAAAACTAACAAAGTCAATTAAAACCATTAGAAAACCTAGTTTGGGCACCATTCTGTTACAACCGCAGAAGTCACCGTAGTTGCAGACATCAATTTCTAGCAGAGGGGTGAGTAACCTGGGGTGGCATACTGAGACCAGCTAGCACTCAGTTGTGTTGTGGGTCTTCGGGACACCCTCTGCTCGAGCTGAGTCACCCTACACATAAAAACTAACACGAAGAGATAAGGACGAGAAATGGGAGGTCATATTGAGAAGTGAAAAAATTGTTGGCTTGATATGTACGGGCCATTTTATTGCAAGAAACGAAACAATTCAATATACAAAAAAAATCCAAATCAATGAAACTGCCAAATTAATTACAACAAGAAAATTAAATGCCTTTTGTTCTCAAAAGGAAAGAAAATCTTTCAAACACTCATAGCCAATTTTCAGTTAAAAATTTATTTTGATATATAATATAAGAGGATAATAAAAAATTTACTCACTCCTTCCAATGATGCTGAGCGCTCTACAAGTAGAGAGGTAGGGCACTGAAAAAGTTACTTTAAAAATTCTTGAACATGAATTAAATTTAATAAAATGTGGTTTAAACGTTTTTTTTTGGTAAATTTCGGTCGACAAAACACTGATTCCACCTTCCCAGATCATTGTTATTGATATGTAGATGCTTAATATTTCCGTTTTTTTTGAATGCCGTATTACAACAAATGAGCTACGTAATTTTTCAGGATATTGTATGAAACATCTAATAACATCTATAAAAACTGACATGCTTGTCAGTGTGTGATATAAATACGGTCCAAATGTTGAAAATATTCACTAAAAAACTCCTTTTGTCGAAAAAGTTTCCATGCGGTATGGAAAAAAATTCACTTTTGCACCATTTGTTCCTTAAACACCTCAGTTTGAATTGTTCACAATCGTTTCAACCACTAAAATCATTCACAAATCGTATCGTCCTGACACTTTTTCAGAAAAACCATACGATGCTCGCCTTTTCTTCCCTCGGGTTTTGAGTTTATTCCTCGTCTTACACTTTTTCACCAAAAAAAGTCATGCACTTCACAATGCAAACTCCATCTATCGCGCAATTTAATCACTAAGTATTCCCCAATTATTAACTCTGCTTTTTCTCTTTCACCATTCACTGTTGTCGTCGCCACCCCACTTTCTTTCGAAAGCAAAAATCACTTTTCCTTCTCATAAACCAAATACTGAATGCCATCTACTCCCAGAAAATGAATCCCACAATCCTTTCATTCCTAATTACCGTTGCCGCATCTGAGTAACGTAATCGAAGTTCAATACACTTCGATTCCGCTACCCACACATCTTTTCCATATCGATTTTCATTTTGCATGTATGGCAATTTGCAGAACCACGATAGCGTTTGGTTAGATGCAAACCATTATATAAATACAGAAACCATTGCTTTTGCCGATATTTCAAAAAGAGTGTTTCCTTGCGCTCAGCAAAACTTAAAACCAGGGTCCCAGTGAACCCCCGGTTGAGAATCCATGGCGCTACCAACGGAGGCACCTTGTGCTGATTTCCCATTCATCGTATTAGCAATTTCAAGTATTGATGGGCGTGGAAATGAAATTTGTTAGTAGGGAAGCATAGATAAATTTTCTTAGTATAACAAATAAAATTTTGTTAGTTGGAGCTAATGAATAAAATTAGTTAGTATGAAGAAAGGAATTAGGTTTTGTAAGGGAAAAGCTATCAAATGTAATTATGTTAATGGGAAGTAATGAATTGGATTGTTGTTAGTGGGGAAATTACGATTATTATTACATTACATTATTTCATTACTTTTTTTGTAATTAAAAATAGGGTAAGAGGGTAGGATTGAGAATATGGGAAAATAAAAATCATGGGAAAACTGGTTAACAAAAATATTTATATTCCTCTATATAAATAAATAAATATTTATTTATATATTTAGAGGAAAAGGTTTAAGTGTCCAAAGGAAGGTGGAGATGTTATGCTGGCAATCTAAAGTTGCGAATGGGAGAATGCCAGTACACCGGGATCCGCAACAATCCTCAGCATCGGAGCCTTTAGCACAGCTCCACAGCGTTGGAGCCTATAGATATCGGCAGAGAGCTTCCATTGACTCCACCAACTCTGGATGAAGTGTGTTCCATCATCAAAGCCCAAAAGAAAAATAAAGTGCCGGGTATTGATGAGGTTTCAGTGGAACACATCAAATATGGTGGCAGCAATGTTCATACAGCTATTCAAAAAGTTATCCAGCACATTTGGAAAGAAGAGCAAATGCCTAAAGAGTGAAGCCAATCAATTATATTTCCTATCCACAAAAAAGATGACAATCTACAATACAAAATTATAGAGGCATATGACTACTTTGTACGGCGAACAAATATTTTCAAAGATCTTAGAAACTAAAATCAAGCAGATACTTGAAAGATGTTAGGAGTTCAACATAGACGTACTCTAAATTTTCGTTGACTTTAAGTTAGCATACGACAGTATTGAATGTAACGTACTTTACCGAATTATGATCTGCTTTGGCATCCCAGCCAAATAAGTCCGTCCCACCAAAATGACAATGATGTTGACGACCGCCTTAAACTGCATCAATGTCTAACTCACCGATGCCTTTGACACAAATATTGGACTAAAGCAGCAGGGAGATGGGCTGGCCCCATCGTTATTCTATTTGGCTCTAGAGTACGTCATAAGAAAGCTACCTGTCGATACAAGAGGTACATTACTATACAGGTCGAGGCAAGTAGTAGTCTATGCGGATGACATCAACATTTTGTCTCGGTCATTAACAACTGTAAAGGCACTCTTCCTGAAGCTTGACAGCGAAGAAAAGCTAGTAGGGCTATAAGTCAATGAAAACAAAATTAAGCTCATGTTGCAGTTGAGGAAAAATACCTCCAATACACAAAATATTACACTTGACGAAGACAGTATCGGAAATATGAGCAAATTTGTGTATTTAGACGAGAAAATAATGAGAACCATAAATGAAAGATACGAAATACGCTGAAGAATACAGCTCGCAAATAAAATTTTTTATTCAGTTTGATGATCTTGAATAACCAGATGCATATACAGGAAAACAAAGCTCCAAGTATATAAATCTGTGATAAGACCTATGTTATCCTATGGATGTGAAACATGTACCCTAAGCTAAGCATCTGCAAATATATTGAACGCCTTTGAGCAACGGGTCCTGAGGATAATAATCGGAGTGAAGCTAGACGAGTTCCAATGGCAAACCCGATACAACCATGAGCTGTATGAAATTTTAGATAAACCGGAGGTCTCAACGATTGTAGGCCTGAAGGAGCTGCAATGGGCTGGACACGTGAATCGTATGGACAAATAATAGATACCCAAAAAGGTATTCGTTGCGAGAAATGAAGGCCGGAGGCCTGTGGGGAAAAAGAGGAAACACTGGTCTGACTAGGTTGACGAAGACAGTTCATCACTGCTCGAATTTCGAAATTGGAAGACGCGGTCAACGGACCGAAACAATTGGAGGCGCTATTTGTAGGAAGCGAAGGCCCAAGAGGGGCTGTAGTGCTACAAAGAAGGAGAAGAAAACCTTGTGGTGATTTCGAAGGAATCCGAGCCTAAAGTTCAAACAAAATATGTATGAATTTGTTTCATTTTCTGGGTTTTTGGGATTTCCGATCATGAATGTTAAAGTGAATAATCTATTTTGTGTCAAAGTCGATCACCAAAAGTTATCTGCAAAAAAATTGACTTTTAAAGAGCGAAAATCGACTTTCGACTAAAGTTGAAGCCAACTTTACATTATCTTTTATTTGCACGGTGTGGCAACGTTCGCGCTGTGTGCGGTGCTGTTTAGTCTATATTATTCCATCAACATTATGGTGGCAGCACTTAATGCCACTTAGCACTGCTTGCGCTAAACGGCTTAGTATGCTATCCGCGCTGTGTGATACAATTCAGTGCACTAGCATATGAAACTAGCATATGCTGCTTGCCCCCATCACTATTTACGACTGATGGGATCAGAAAAAAACAATTGAGAATCAAGGGCTCGTTTTCACAACGTGAAGAAATCTCAAGATGTCATCTTCCAATTCAACGTTTGTTTTGGACCCGATATTCGAGGTACGTAGAATGTTAAGTTACTTTTTTACTTGTGGCAGGTATTTTCTTAAATGTTCACTCGAATTCGCAGGGTATTGAAACCCATGTCCAAGATTCATGAGGTCATTTTATTGGCGTTTGTTACGTGCTTTTATTTTCAAAGTATGGAACAATTATTCGAGATATACAATGATTATTTGAGAGTAACGTATTCTTATCTTGGATCTAACTTCACTACTATATCACTGACTATTCATTAAATAAAGGGTGTTTAATTAGGAAATAAAAATTTTATCTATTAATAAAATGCAGAAATATTTGAGACATTGAGTTCAAAATCATTTTGGGTGTATGGTGTTAAGACATTTACAAATGCCCAAATACCTTGGGCGAGTTTTGTTGGGCATAGCACTACTATACCCTCTTGTATATCTCCGGTGTGAACGTGAATTCACTCTATTAACCTTGGATACCTAAACAAAAGCTCCACTCAATTCCACCCTAAAGCTTTCCTAGTAAAACGCACGAATTCTTCCTTAAATACATTTATTTTTTCCACTGAATACAGTTAGTTAATTTGATTTTTGCTGTTTGCAGATCCATGTGTGGCCTCCTGCTTACGGTGCTGTTCTGCTTTAAACTCCGCCTCTATTGCTTTGATCTGCTTGGTGAACGACTCCTGCTCCGCTTTTGTTACTCTCCCGCTCCGCTTTTATGGCGACACTTCAAAATGTGCCCACCTCTTTGCCGCTTCCTTTCTGGCTCGTCTCGGGCACGTTAAGTGGCTTGGCCAAGCGTGCACCGTATTTTCAATGGAGATTGGCTTCCGGCCACCTCTGGGCCCTACAGCGATTGGAACGAATTGGTTACATGCATATGAAATTAGCGAAATTGAGTGAAAGTTTGAGCTTTGTGGTTGCCCCAGTCACAGAGAGATGCGGTAAAAAATAATAACTAAAATTTAATCATGTACTAGTTTAAATTGTCTTCATTATTTTGGTTGGTAAGCTATTAAGTCAGCATAGTAATGCTTTATAAGAAAATGAAAGAAGCAAGAATATTGAGAAGTATTTCTTCATTCACTGGCTCAAGGCGTGCGCCCGAGCTTAATTTATTCCAAGGCACTTAGCCCGGGGTATGTAAATGTAGATTAGTTCAACTGCGAACTTACAGCGTCTGCCCGAGTATGAGCACTCCCGATGCAGTTACTCCGGGGCCTGCAGTTGACATAACAACTGATTAACAATCAATCTGACTGCATACTAAAGGCGTCAGCCCAAGTATATGCGTACCAAGGCTTTGCGCCTGGGTTTATCAGTTCGATTATTAATCAATTGATTCATAAATATAGCTACATACTCAAGGCGTCAAATCGAGTATGAGCATCCTGAGGCGATTACGCCCGGTACCTGCAGTTATAGCTTTAATTGATTGGGTTTTTTTTCAAATACCTGTATGATACCAAGTAAAATCAAACATTTCCTTTCCTTCAAATAACAAAAATAATTGGGCATAAATACCGTGAATTTGCAGCTCCATTAATATTCTAAATTTATTGATATGCATACGTAAGTCCTCATTATCTTGTTCTTATATAAATTAATTCGCTTCGAAAAATTCATTATTTAAGTATGGTATTAATATTATATATTCAACTGAACGGGTAGTTTTATAGCCTGAAAAAGAACAAAATAAAAGCTAAGTCGTTAAACAAACGCAATGTTTGACTGATTTGAGTGACAAGTATGAAGTAGCAGGTAAGTATTAAACAGTGATATCTCTCTCCCCCGGGAGCCTTCATTTGTGCACAGGATACACATGATATCAAGCTCTCAGTTAATGTCCGTATGCATAGGGTATACTGGTATTGTTACTAAATTGGCGCAGCCGGTAGGATATCGGTTTTGCAAACATAACAATGTAGCAAAATAAAATGGGCTGTAAATCTCTCTTTCCAGGCGATATCCGAAACCACTCAATTCCTGTATGATACTACAGCTACTTACACTGTCAACCAAACAAGATCAGTATTCTCATATATAAAACAATCAATCACATTGATTATCTAAATAATAAAATAATGTTCACATTCAATAATTTCTGCAGATAAATTCATTTCATACTCCAAAATCTAATCATGTCTATCTGAAAAGGATTCAAATAAACTTCTCAACAATTCAAACATAATTTAATGTACAACTAATCAAAGATATTAAGTTTCAGTTGAGTAACGTAGAAAACAATAAACAGTACAAGTAAACATTAAACAGAAACAAACAGAATGAAAACATACATAACGCGCAAACAAACGCGTATCTATCAAACAACTGAAACAATAATAATAACAAAAAAGCACACCGACATGAATATTCAGGTCTTATCTATTGAATTGAACTATCATTCAAATAATTTCCTGAGAGCGTTTAATGAGGCCAAGTGACCGTACAATTTCTAGTCGCTACACGCTTATGTTATGTTTCATAAATTGATTACATACAAAAATGTGTATTTGATTAAATAAATTAATAAGTAGACATTTGGATAAGAATTTTTAATGCAATTAAATTAAAGTACAAACAAAATAAACAAACTGCATGAAACGAATATAAAAATTAGGAGAAAATTTTTTAATACATATGCTAAACAAGAAACTAAAATAAATTTAAGTTTCACTAAAATAATCCAGGTATGTGAAATATGATACAAATGACTTTTAATCATTATAACCCAATACATCATAGGCCAACTCAATGCAAACAAATTTACCCTTTTGCTTATGGTAGGGAGGTGAATGCCCATTCACGCACAGAGTGTGGGGCCACTAAACACCTCCCCTGTCAATCTGAGAACCCAGCCTGGAACCGTCTGGCACATAACTTCGGGCCAGGTCTCGTTTTGTTATGCCGTAAGGCGCGTTCAAGCTGGGGGATCCCTCTTTTAGCGGGAGGAGAGAGGATAAGAGGAAGTGGTAGAAAAGCGCTCCCCAGCCCCAACACCCCCGGCTGCTGTGAGTCCCTTTTATCTTGTAGGAGTACCCGAACGTAACGTGCCACCTGGTTTCATTTGTCAGCCGATTTCAGCATCACCGGGACGATATTATCCGGAGTGAGCTCTCCCGTCTCCCTGTAGAGGGCCCTTCACAGCTTGTCCCAATTTATGCACGCAAAAAATGTATGGTAGGCATTGTCTTCCTCTCCTGAGCAATACCGACTATCGCGGAACCGTGACTTACCAATCTTGTGCAGGTGAGACTGAAAACACCCATGCCTGCTCAAAAGCGTGGTCAGATAGAAGTCTCACCATGCCTTTCATGCAGCCATGGTCTCACATTCGGAATGAGGCGCGCAGTCCACCTTCCCTTCGTGAAATTCACCCAAGACCGCTGCCAATCGATGAATGAGCGCTGTCTCTCTTCGGGGGACAACCATCTCCCTCGCATCCTCGTTTTGACGCACATAAATAGCGCGGCGCTCCCTAGCAATGAGGGCGATAGGGATCACGCTTGCAATGACATTCACCGCTGAATCAGAGACTGTCGGATACGAAGATACAATCCTCAGCGGTCCTCTTCTCTATACCTGTGCCTGGCGTTTTCGGTAAACCTCCTTACTGAGAGCGTCGCTCCTTACATCTGCTCCATACAGTAGCACTGACCCTACAGCACTCATCAAGAGGCATCTCCTTGATGGGCTGTTTTCCCCTACGTTGGCCATAAGTTGACGCAGAGCCGATATTCCCGAAGAAGCCTTCTCAGCCGTTGCCCTGATTTGCTCAGAGAAACTCATCTTCGAGTAGATCAGTAGCCCCAGGTACTTCACCGATGGCCCTGATTCAATTCGCATACCCCTAATACTGATCATCCTTACTCTAGGGATTCTCTTTTTTGTCAAGATGACCACTTTGTTTTCCTCAAGTGCGAAACGCGAGCAGTCATTCAGTCCCTCACTCGGCGCATTAGAATACCTAGCCTAATTTGCGCTTGTTCAACGGTGTGCCTAATGACCCAAGCCGCAACATCATCCGCATAGCCGACCAAGCGCGACTCATCTGGCATCTCAAGTCTCAGTAGCCCGTTGTTAGACACGTTCCAAAGGTCCGGACCAAGGATGGATTCCTGGGCAACATCCAATGTAATTTCCATTCTTCGTTGGCCCTGTGCCGTGTCGTAGAGCAGGCGTCGGTCCTTTAAGTAATTCCTCAAAGCTCGCATTAGATATTCTAGAACTTGAAAAGAGTTTTCCAGCGTATCCAGAAAATCCATCCATCTAGCGGAGTTGAGGGCATTCCTGACGTCGAGTTTCATCAGCAGGATGATCCTTCGCTTGGTGTGACTATATGCCTCTGCCTTTTGGACGGCGCTCACCTCCTCTGCAGTCGCGTCAATGGTAGAAGGTCCTAGTGTAAAGCCGTACTGCCTAGGAGGTAGATCTCCAGCAGCACGAATGGCGTCAGTGAGTCTTCCCCTGATTAATTTCTCTAGCACTTTCCCAGTCATGTCAAGCATGCATAACTGGCGTTATGCAGACAGTGATCTGGGATTTTCTTTCCCCTTGCTGATCAACACGAGCCTCGCCACCTTCCATCGTACCGGGGAAACCCCGTCCCGTAGACAAGCGTTGAATGTGCTGAGCAGCAAGTCAGGACAATGGTGATAGACAAGCCGCAACACCTCAGCCGGAACACCATCTGGACCTGGAGCCTTCCTCACTTTCGATGAACAGACTGCCCCCTTCCAGTTCCGGCTGTGTGAAGAGTGGACACTCGACAGCGGTTTCACCATAGACAGCTTCAACATGGACGTGATGGGCGGGAAAGAATGTCGCACTATCTCATCCATCTTTTCCGCATCATGTATACAAGGTTTCCGTAGGACACCAAGCTTCCGCATAACTAGCTTGTAGCCAAGGCCCCACCAGCGAGCCCTGCTGTTGTTGATCAATTTGCGAAGGTATTTCCTGGCCAACTTATATGCTGCGCGGTTGCTTGCCTCGTCGAAGTTCCGCGCCCGTTGGGCCCCTTCGTTTTCCAGCGATTTCATTTGACCACCAATACACTGAGGGCTTGCCGTGCCGGGGTTTTTGATGGGGCATAGAAGCATTGCAAGCAGTCGTGATAATGCTCATAGTTGAGTTCACCACGTCTTGAGCTGCCAGTTCTTCCTTCCTCTCCGGATCTCCCTGCAGCGGTGCACCTGCTGTAAGAATCTCGACAAACCGCTTGAGGTCCATCCTTCAGATGTTCCATCCAATAGTAGAAAGCCGAGAGCACGGACGTCAGCAGACAACATTGCTTATTTCAAGCAGAATGCACTGATGAGCACTGACTGAGTAGTCCTCGAATACTGTAGCCTCCGTACTAAGAACTCCGAGGCGAATTTCACGTCCAGTATGGTTCCCTCACAACCAATACGGCGGGAAGTCGGCATATTGCTGGTGTTTAGTATGACGAGCACCGTTCTGGCTGCCAGTTCCAGGATTTTTACCCCGCGGATTTGTTTGATGCATGCCCTGATCGATTAATTAAGCGTTGAAGTCTTCCCCAAGATGCACGTTGCTCTTTGCGTTCGAGCCAGTGCTCTCCAAAGCATTAAGCTTGGCTTGGAAAGATGATATCGATTCGTTCGGCGTTGGGTAAACACTAAAGAGGGTGGTCCCTGAGCACCGAACCCACACAAAACCATCCCCACGTCCACAGCTCTCCACTTGGAAATTACTATCTCGAACCCAGATGGTGGCAGTACCAGTTTCATCAAGATACCATGATGTGGAACTTTTATCATGATGTTGCTCACTCAGCAGCAAACTGCTCAAGCAGATTTTGGGTGGTTGAACTACGGTGTAGGTTTAACAAAATTACCCTTACCCTTAAACCAATTGTTTCTCTCAAGTCCCAAGTTTTTTTTTTCGCTGCGAATGACGAAATATGAATTCAGCACTCAATTTGCAATTTCTTAGTACTAGCAGTAATAAAATGGAAACTAGTGGTAGTCAAGCCGATAAATCCCGGCAAGTTTTTATAAATAAATAGAAGAAACAAATAAGTTGAGCTGTCCCTTAAAAACTCACTGTCGCCAGCCACAAATCTAGTCCCTTCAAAACAAAACTGTCGGCAGCTACTTAACCTGTTGACCCTAGCTGTCAGCGGACATGCTATTTTTAGCTAAAAGGCACAACGGAAATTCATAATTGCTTCTGAGCTGCTCGACTTCAACAATCGGTAAACACGCTACATTTAGTATTAAGTCATAAGCAAATGAGCAAAATAGACACCAATTAGGTTTGCAGACACACTACCACGCAGGTACATTTTAAACAAGCCACCTTGTTTTCCCACTCAATAAATGTATTTTAACTGCTAACTACTAAATAATTCACCAATGAACCCCTTGTGGATATTCCAAAAATTTAAAACTCTCTCATTTTCCACCCTTTCACTTTACATTGATCAACATCAACAATTTTAATAAACAGCCAATCAAGTGACCTCATACGGCACTGTACTGTCTTGCAGCAAAAACAGCGTTACGCTAAATCAAACAGACAATTACTTGGGAGAAATTAACAGGAATATATAGTGTCTTAAATAAAGACTAAAACTACATGTTTCCATGCCGAACATGTAGCGAAAGTTTCGCTACGACCATCTTTTATAATACTCTTTCCCGCAAGATGTTTTTAAGGCGGTATTTCTGCTTAATAATTTACTGAAGTTATTCACAGTTTATATCATAACTTTCAAGCTTAAGATCTTTCCTTTTAATTCTATTTCAGGGAAACGATCAATAACAATCATTATAACTCACTCAACATTTCCATATTTAATAAAACACTTCTAAATAACACGTACTCTTCAATTTATCAAAGATCTGTAGCTACTTACACAAAGTTCAAAAGACAGAGCGGCTTCATTCAAATAAAGTTCCCCTTGTACTATCTTATATGAATACACGAGTGTACAATAGATAATTTTAATCAATCAAATTACGATCAAACGCATATACCTTAAAAGCTACATAATCCTACATTAAGCCCTACCCACCACAAACCAACCTAATAAGAAATAAACAATCTTCATTGCAATCACCCACCACGCAAAAATTAGTATGTATAATGTACATAGCACAGACTTCCGAACAATTGGCGCGTGCAAAATATATGGAAAAAGCAATTACTTCATAAAATTTACTCGTTCGTTATTGCAGAGACAAAGCTATTCTCCTTATCATCATATCTGCGAAGCTCGTTAAGCAACTTAATGAAAATTATCAATCTTTGTAGCCCACTAACAACATTATTCATCTATATTAAGGGAAAAGCTTAGGTCTCACACTCATTAACCCATACTCCATAAAACCAATATAAGCTTTAGCAATGAAGCAACAACAACGACTTGTAAGACACACGATGAAAAGCTAATCTAATCTCTTCCCGAAGCTAATAAATCCCGAACAAAAACGATCGTTTCGAACTTACATTTCCCATGTACAATTTAATTGGGTTGCTCCCAAAATAAAAGGGCATATATATAACCAAAAGCTTATTTAGCAAGCTTTTCGTTATATTGTATAGAAACTTAGTTAGGAAAAAAAATGGTACGAATAAAAGAGTCTCCTTTTGAATTTAAAATCATAGAAAGCATTGACAAATGCAAAAGGAAAACCATCAATAAAACAAAAGTCTGAGAACACAAAACAAACTAAAATTAATGTACCAAAGCTGACGCAACAACAAACGAACTTTATACATAATAAGTTTAAATCTCGAAAGAAATCTGAGTAAAGATAAAAGCAATCGAATGCTACAATGCAAGGAACAGAATGAAATAAAGCTAGAAACGAGTTGTGTAATTTAAATAACACATAAAGGTGGTAGTAAATACGAGTAGTTACATAAGCATTAAAAAAAACAAACTAAAATTGCAACAGAAAGTCTTTTATGTAATATGACAAAAATCAATGAGCTTTAAATAAAAAAAAAAAACATCATAAATGACAAATAAGCAAAAGTATATAAATGTGAAATTAATTATGATTTATCATAAAATAAAAATTGATTATATCTTTATGCGTATTAACATTCTAATGTGTAAGTAGAGCAAAAGAAGAAAATAAAGAATAAAAGAAGAAAAAACTAATTATTATACATTATAAATGACAGTAATGTAGAAGTTTAATGCAGTTGATTCATTAAAGTAAAGAACAAAAGCATATTGTAAGAAGGCAAGCAAAACACTATATGTGTATGTAATTGAGAAATCAACTATAATTCATCCCAAAACAAAAATTGATTGTATCCTTATAGGCATTAACTTTCTAGTATGTACGTAGAACAAAACAATAAAATAAAGAAAACAAGTTTAGTGGACAGACCTACGCTCATGTCAGAAGGATTTTGTACCCAACTTCTCCCAAATGCAGTCACCAACAACGAATAAAGTCAAGAAATATGTCAAAAAGATGTGCACATTTAAAAGAAAATCCATTGTTTTTCTATTTTCAACGTTCGCCATTTTGTTGCAAACCATCACAAATGACTCAAATTATGAATCCCCAATAATATTACTGTTATTGACCTCATTTGAAAATTTCAAGAAGATCAAATCAAAACTGCATTGACTGATTCGATGGAAAGTCCATAAAATACCAAAATCATGTGTTATTGTAGTTGTAATTGGAGAAAATTCAAATGGCTATAACTTCTGTGCATATCATTCGATTTTCATCAAACTTACAACGGTTTACGATCTTTTTTAGGACTGGTTAAACATTAAATTTTGTTCAGTTTAAGGGTACGTATACGATTTTATTGGGGAAAATGTGAAATTCGAATATCATACTATTATTGACAAAGTTGAGCAAATTTTGACTCCTAAGGTATTTGTTTCGGCGAAGCGCAAAATTAAGATAGGTTGGGTGATCTGCAGGATACGTAGAAGAGCGATCCCTATCCGCTGCTTCAGATGCTTCGAATACGGACACACCGCGTATGGCTGTAGGGGACCCGACAGGAGATCTCTGTGCTACAAATGTGGTGAAACGGGGCACAAAAGGAAGGAGTGCACGAACGGGGCAAAATGCATTCTTTGCAAGGATGCTAAGCTAGCACCCGGCGACCTCAAACATGAGCCGGGGACAGGGAGATGCTGGGTTTTCAAGGAGGCCCTAACTAAAACCAAATCGATACTCAAATGATCCGTATCCTGCAGGTCAATTTACACCGAAGCAAAAACGCCCAGGACCTACTTGAGCAGTTTGCGAAGGATAAGAAAGCTGACCTCCTGTTGCTGAGCGAGCAACATCATAACAAGGACTCGCAAGCGTGGTACCCTGACAAATCTAGTACCTCGGCCATCTGGGTTCGAGACAGCGGCCGCCTTCAGGTGCAGGGCCATGGACGCGGGGATGGTTTTGTGTGGGTGCGGTGTTCAGGGATAACATATTTCAGTGCTTATCTGACGCCTAACGAGGCAATGCGATCTTTTCGAACCAAACTCGACGCCCTGGAGGACGCTGTCTCGAACACAGAGGGCCACATGCTGGTCGGGGGAGACTTCAACGCTAGAGCCATTGAATGGGGTATGCCACAATCCGACCCAAGGGGAAAGCAAATCTTGGACATGGCGGCCAGAACAGCGCTTTTTGTCCTAAATACTGGTAACACCCCTACTTTCCGCCGCTGGGGTTGAGTAGGAACCATACCCAATGTGACACTCGCTTCGGAGTCCCTGGTACCTAGAGTACACAACTGGCGAGTACTAGAGGACTACTCGGCTAGTGATCACCAGTATATAGCGGTTGAGATTCACGACAGTGCCACTCTGCGTGCATATGCCCAAACTTCAATCCTCGGATGGAGGACTGGGAGGATGGACGTTGAGAGGTTCGCTGACGCGCTTACGGCAGGCGCATCGTTGCTGGGAGCTCCGCCAGGGAGTGGAGGGCCTACAGCCAAGGACTTGGTGAACTCAACTATGAGTACCATCATAACTGCTTGCGAGTCTTCCATGCCCCGTCGGAGACCCCGACACGGTAAGCCTCCAGTATACTGGTGGTCCAACGAGATCGCCAAACAAAGAAGCGAGTGTCACAAACTTCGGCGAGAGGCCCAGCGGGCGCGAACACGGGAGGAGGCAGACACTAGGCTAGCAGCATACAGGTCCGGCAGGAAATATCTTCGCAGGCTTATTAACAAGAGCAAGGCCCGATGCTGGCAAGACCTCGTGGACGATGTAAATAGGGATCCGTGGGGCCTTGGCTACAAGCTGGTCATGGGGAAACTTGGTGCCCTACGGAAGCCTTGTGTACATGACGCGGAAAAGATGGACGCGATAGTGCGGGGACTCTTCCCCGCCCATCCCGTCCGTGTTGATGCTGTCCATGGTGAAACAGCAGTCGAGTGCCCACTCTTCACACAGCTGGAACTGGAGGAGGCAGTCCTCTCCCTGAAAGCGAGGAAGGCTCCAGGTCCAGATGGTGTTCCAGCTGAGGTGTTGCAGCTCGCCTATCACCATTGTCCTGACTTGCTGCTCAGCACATTCAACGCTTGCCTACGGGACGGGGTTTTCCCGGTACGATGGAAGGTGGCGAGGCTCGTGCTGGTCAGCAAGGGGAAGGGAAATCCCGAATCGCCGTCTGCATACCGCCCGTTATGCATGCTAGACACGGCTGGGAAAGTGCTAGAGAAACTAATCAAGGGAAGACTCACTGACGCGATTCGTGCTGCTGGGGACCTATCTCCTCGGCAGTACGGCTTTAGAGCAGGACGTTCTACCATTGATGCGATTGCAGAGGTGGTGAACGCGGTCCAAAAGGCAGAGGCATATAGTCGCACCAAGCGACGGATCGTCCTGTTGGTGACACTCGACGTCAGGAATGCCTTCAACTCCGCTAGATGGATGGATATTCTGGACACGCTGGAAAACTCTTTTCAAGTTCTAGAATATCTAGTGCGGCTTTTGAGGAACTACCTAAAGGACCGAAGCCTGCTCTACGACACGACACAGGGCCAACGAAGGATGGAAATTACATCAGGTGTTGCCCAGGGATCTATCCTTGGTCCGGACCTGTGGAACGTGTCTTACGACGGGCTACTGAGACTTGAGATGCCAGATGAGTCGTGCTTGGTCGGCTATGCGGATGATGTTGCGGCTCTGGTCGCCGGACGCACCGTTGAACAAGCGCAACTTAGGCTAGGTATGCTAATGCGCCGAGTGAGAGACTGGATGACTGCTCGCGGGCTCAGTTTAGCGATGGAGAAATCGAAGTGGTCATCTTGACAAAAAAGAGAATCCCTAGAGTAAGGATGATCAGTATTGGAGACATACAAATCCAGCGGTGAAGTACCTGGGGCTACTGATCGACTCGAAGATGAGTTTCTCTGAGCAAATCAGGGCAACGGCTGAGAAGGCTGCTTCGGGAATATCGGCCCTGAGTCAACTTATGGCCAACGTAGGGGGACCCAGCCCATCAAGAAGACGCCTCTTGATGAGTGCTGTAGGGTCAGTGCTACTGTACGGAGCAGAGGTATGGGGCGACGCTCTCAGCAAGGAGGTATACCGAAAATGATTGGCACAGGTACAGAGAAGTGGAGCACTGAGAATTGCATCTTCAGCAGTCCTGGAGGAATTGCACGAAGGGAAGGTGGACTGCGTGCTTCATCCCGGATGTGAGACCGTGGCTAAATTGAAGGCATGGTGAGACTGACTTCTATCTGACCCAGCTTTTGAGCGGGCACGGGTGTTTTCAGTCTTACTTGCACAAGATCGGTAAGTCACGGTTCCCAATTGTCGCTTTTGCCCAGGAGAGGAGGACAATGCCTGTCACACTATTTTGCGTGTACCAAATGGGCCAGGCTGCAAAAGGAACTCTACAGGGAGACGGAAGAGCTCACCCCGGATAATATAGTTGCGGTGATGCTCGAATCGGTTGACAAATGGAACCAGGTGGCACATTATGCTTGGGCAGTCCTAAAAGATAAAAGGGACTCACAGCAGCCGGAGGCGGTGGGGCTGGGGGATCGCTCATCTGGCATTTCCTCTTCCCCTCTCCCCTCCCGCTAGGAAAGGGACTCCCCAGCTTGAAGGCGCCCCACGGCGTAACAAAACGAGACCTGGCCCGAAGTAATGTGTCAAACGGTTCCAGGCTAGGTTCTCAGATTGACAGGGGAGGTGTTTAGTGGGTAGTCCAAGGGTATCCTCCATGGGGTCCCACACTGCCAGACTCGGCGGGCGTAAATGCCTTCACCTCCCTACCACAAAAAAAAAGGTATTTGTTCTGATTTTCCGGTTCAAAGGTATCCAATCGCGAAGGGTGGGACACAAATTTTTCGTATATTTCCTCTCCCTGTGCGCACCTCGAAGCAAAAAGTGTTAAATTAGGACCTAATTTGAAAAGCTCTTATTAAAACCTTTCATTTGATACCCGTATCGGCTACCTTTGATGAAATTTTTTTTCCAGGGCCACTCCCCTATATGCGGAGACCCCCCTAAATACCTTATAAAATTTTGTTGTAGTTGAACTTTGAAGAGAGCACCACTTTACATCTGCGTACAAAATTACATGTTTCTAGCTTTAGTAGTTTGCGAGAAAAGTGCTGTGACACAAGGACGGACGGACGGACAGACAGGACGCGATTTTAGTTGGGTTTTGTGAAATTATTTAACAAAACCCAAAAAAGGGGAGAAAAAATTCATTATTATGTGTTACATAAATTACAGCAATGCAGAAGTACAATGCAGTAAATTTATTAAAGTAAAGAACAAAAACTTATTATAAGAACGCGAAAATAAGCGAAACAGTATATAGTTGTGAAATTGATTAGTATGTAAATAAGCAGCTAAAAAATAAATCATATAAAAATGTCTAGTAGGTTCAAGAAACAATTAGGTAAGGAATTCAAAGTAAAGCTAACCAACCGAAAAATTATGAAAAACTACAGCAAATCATTATGATTTATTTAGAAAAAAACAAATATTCTAATCAGAAATGAATATTGAAAGGAGCATGCCATGACTTTTTAATGAACAGAGAGAAAAAAATCAATTAAAATTACTTAACATAGTAATTTTTAAATTTCAAGTTTACCAATTAATATAATGAAGTAAAAATGAACATGTTTCAAGCCCGTCGTGAACTTTCATTTTCGGCGGAGAGGCAATTTTATGGAAAGCGCAGTGCAATTATGACTCGGTCCGCGTCCCGGTATTTCTCTCTGTATACTTTGAATGGCAACATATGCGAAAAGCTTCGAATCGTAATCAAACCACTATGGGTCCAGCCGTCGTATCATGCATTAGCAGAAGTGGGTGTGTCTCCACACTTGTATTAAGAACTAAAATATACACACGAGGCTTCACTATCCTTCACTATCCTAGTGGAATGAATTGTTTACATGCATGCGCAATTAGGCGAATCGAGCAAAAGCTTGAGCTTTGTGGTTGCACCAGTCGCAGAAAGACGGCGATAAAAAATAAAAACTGAACTTTGATCATGTACTAGTTTAAATTGTCTTCATTATTTTAGTTGGTAAGCTATTAAGTTAGCATAATAATGCTATAAAAGAAAATAATATAAGTAGGAAAATCGAGAAGTATTTCTCGATTCACTGACTCAAGGCTTTTGCCTGAGCTTATTCCATCCGAAGGTCCTCAGTCCAGAATAAGCGAATAAGAATATATTCAAGTGCGTACTCAAGGCGTCAGCCCTAGTATTCTCGCCCCAAGGCAATTACGCCCAGGGCCTGCAGTTGAAGGAATAATTGGTTGATCAATCAATTAGACTGCATACTCAAGGTGTCAGCTCGAGTGTTAGCGCAAACTTTTACATGATGATGACTTTAACTAACGTTTTGACATTGACAGTACATTAAAAAAATCTTGAGGGAGCGTTCATATAAAGATACAAAATTGTTTCCTAATGGAAAACCCTATACTATTATTTTACTGTTCTTCTTGATTATCTGATTTCAGATATGTAAACTCTTAATAATATGGCAATTTTGTTTACTTTATCGACGAAACGATGGTAAACTTGATCTTCGTTTATAAATGTATCGATTTCACGTGTGTCATTCTTGAACTCGCATATTCAAATGTTTACTTTTACTTTCCTTATATTTGGCAAATTGTTTACCTTATTTAAATTCTGCGGATTGTTTACTTCTCACTTGCTCCCGGGTTGTTTACTTTTCACTGCTAGATTGATTTACGATTTGGCAACTTATGATCTTGGGAACAGGATTAGTCACAAAAGCATATTCTTTAATATGGAATATCTTTGCATGACTGATTTCCGGTGTTTGGCATTATTAATAACTTCTGAAAGGGCTTTGTTTATATTATTCCTTAGAGGTCGTAAAAAAACTTATTTCAATTAGTTAAGCGAACGTAAATCCAAGAAGAATTACTCACCCTGTTTTAAACAAATCAGCGTTTTGCAATTAGAAGGTGGATGGTGAGGGAAGTGTGAATAAATAAAATTTTATGAACTAGAATTTACTTTAACTCACAAAAAGAACGGTCACGAATCCGCTTGCCAACGTTTCGAAATCGTCCTAATTCACAAGGTAATTTTTAATTTACGATTCTTTCTATGGCAATCAAATAGTGGCTTCTCACACCACAATCACTACTGTTGATTTGCTGTCTATTCTAGTATGTGAGTAGCTTTATGAACATCAGAATCACTAGATTATTGTGTTTTTTTTGCGTCTGTACTACAGCCTCTTTCTGGCTTTCACTTAGAGAAAGTTAGAGCAAATGATTATCTTATTCAAATGTGTTGGCGTTTGGGAAGCTGATATAGTTAATACCACAATTTGGCGATGCGGACATTCACCTAGCTGCAGTACGCTTTGATTGTGAACCAGATGTATAGGAATTCTCCTTTTTGTCAAGATGCCCACTACGGTTTTCTCCAGTGCTAAACTGAACTTGCGAACAGTCATCCAGTCTCTCACTTGGTGCATTAGCCTACCTAGCCTAAGTTGCGCTTGTTTAACAGTGCGCCGAACGATCAAAGCCGAAACGTCAGCCACATAGCCAATCAAGCATGAATCATCTGACATCTCCAGTCTGGTTAGGTCACCGTAAGACACGTTTCACAGGTCCGGACCAAGGATAGGTAGTCCCCATATTAGCCATATTAGATATTCTGGAACATGAAGAGGGTTTCCGGTGTACCCAGAATATCCACCCATCTAGCGGATTTGAAGGCGTTTCTGACGTTGAGTGTCACCAACAGGATGAGTTGTCGCTTGGTTCGACTATGTGCCTCTGCCTTTTGGACCGCGCTCACCACCTCTACAATCGCATCGATAGTAGAACGTCCTCCTCTAAAGCAGCACTGCCGAGAAGATAGGTTCCCAGCATCATGAACCGCGTCAGTGAGTCTTTCCTTCTCTAGCACTTCCCCAGCCGTGCCTAGCATGCATAACGGGTGGTATGCAGACGGCGATCTGGGATTTCCCTTCCGCTTGCTGATCAACATGAGCCTCGCTTCCTACCATCGTATCGGGAAAACCTCGCCCCGCAGCAAGCATTGAATGTGCTGAGCAGCAAGTCAAGACAATGGTTACAGACAAGTTGCAACACTCCAGCAGGAAACCATCCAAAGCAGGCCCCTTTCTCGTTTTCGGTGAAAAGACTGCTTCTTCCAGTTCCAGCTGTTTGAAAAGTGGACAATCAACTGCTGCGTCAGCATGGACAGCGTCAAAATAGACAGGATGGGTAAGGAGCAGTGCCCGCACTATCTGGTCCATATTCTATGCGTTATTCGAGCAAGGTTTCCGTAGGGCGCCAAGCTTCAACCTAACAAGCTTGTAGCCAAGACCACGGAACTTTGTTCACATTCTCTACTAGATCTTGCGAGCAGTGAGCCTTGCTATTGTTAATCAATTTGCAAAGGCATCTCCTGGTTGAGTTATATGTCACCATTTGGTTGCATGCCTTGTCACGGTTTCGTGCCCTTTGAGCCTCACGCCAAAATATGTGACACTCAGCGATTACAGTTAACCACCAGTACACAAAAGGCTTGCCGTTCCGGGGTTTTTTTAAAAAGGGCATAGAAACGCAGCAAGCAGTCGTGATGATGCTCATATTTGAGTTCACTACGTCTTGAGCTGCCAATTCTTCCGTCCCCTATGAATCTTCCTACAGCGGGGTACCTACTGTGAGCACCTCGACGAACCTCTTGACGTTCATTCTCCAGATCTTCCCTCCAATTGTAGAAAGCTGAGAGCACGGACGACGGGAGACAGCTTCACTCATCTCAAGCAGGATACACGGATGATTACTGGTTCAGTAGTCCTTTAGAACTCTACAATTGTGTATCCTCCGTACTAAGGACCCCAAGGCAAATGTCACGTCAGTTGTGGTTCTTTCACAGTCATTATGGTGGAAAATCAGTGTACTTTTGGTGTTTAGTACGACAAACACCATCCTGGCCGCCATTTCTGGAATTCGATTATCCATGGGTCTGTTTGAGGCATGCCTGTTTGATTGCTTTAGCGCTGGTCCCCCCCAACAAGCACGTTGCCGTCTGCGTTTGAGACATTGCCCTCCAAAGCATTAAGCTTTGCTTGGAAATATTATATAGATTCGTTTGGCACTAAATACACACTAAAGAAAGTGGTCCCTGAACACCAAACCTACACGAAATAATCCCCCCGTCCACAGCTATCCACTTGGCAATCACTGTTCTGAACCCAGATGGCAGCAGTACCAGTTTCATCAGGATACCATGCTGCCGACCTTTTATCATGACCTTGGCTTTCATTTTCCTCGCAAACTGCTCAAGCAGATCTTGGGCGGTTCAACTGTTGTGTATGCTTAGTCGCAGGATAGAGGTCATTGAAATCCTGATATTGCCTTGGCTGTGGCTTGCTGGAAATTTTATCCCATCCACGTGAGAGAACTTCCTTTTGATGGCCCCTTCTGCCTCGGGAATGTCCACGATGCAGTCAGTGTTTCTTATTTCGATCGTTGCCATCGGCTCAAGCGAGGCTATAGTTGCGCTTTTGTCGAGCATTTTCTTTACTGCGTTGCAGAATATTTTCCCGTTGTTGGCCTCTGATCTGAATTTGACCAGAATGTGGCCCAACCGTGTTTGCCGCACTACTTAAATGGCAGTATTGTTATCTTCGGGCCTTACATTTCCCCTGATATGCCGCAGCACCTCAACGTACGATCGGCTATCTTAGGGTTTTACGAGCAGTGCTTGCTGCCGGGATCTTTGTCGAAGCTTCTCTCTCTCCTGTTTTGCATTAGGTTTTTTTCTCTTGCTGGGCGTCCGTGCGAAAGTTATTTCCTGGCACTTTTTGAAGGAGGTTTTTTGCGGCTTTCTTCGTTTCTTTTGCCAGTACTAGCTTGAACCCCTCGCCTCGCGTTCCGCACTCATCAAGTGCATCTTCATTCTTTCTTCTATCGCGATCTCCTTTGATTGGGCTAGACGCCATTCTTTTATTGATGCTTGATGGTGAAGCTATCTGCTCTTTAGACTTAGCCCTTAATGCTTCTATAGCCATCTGCTCTACTTTGGCCTTAAACCAGCTCCTTCAACAATAAGCTTTGCAGCCTAGTAGCTCCTCTAGTTCAAGGAGCCCAATCTTTACTGCTTTGTTGATTTTTGACGAGTCACATTGTATTCTTTTCAGAACATCTCCTGCTATTTGGATTAGCATTTGTTCTTCAGGTTACGTATAAGTGTACTTTGTGAACTTCTTAGGAGAAGTTATCGGCTTCCGTTTCCAAATGCAGTCCTTTTGCACTATTTTTAATGGTGGCGCTGAGATCTTACAACGGCGCTTCGTTTGTCCGTTCACTCATTTCTTTTCCTGCCGTAATATCCTTGTGAAGTTTAGGATGGTTTGCAATTATTTCGGAATTAATGACCCTTACTTTGGTCGCTTCGGTAGCAACTGCGGCAATGACTAATGAATTCTCAATCTTCTTTAAATTTTTCTCCACCCCTCAAATAACTGGCACACCTTACAGAGTTTCTCACTTTTTCTTTTCAGGATGCTCTAGCATTCGCAACAGGTTTCTGCTGCGCCCAAAAGTCACAGGAATCTCAGCATGGACGAGACTGTCAATGATACTTCGTTTTTCGTCCGTCTTTACTGTCATTGAATTCATTGTAATTGTTTTCATCGTTAGTACCGCTTCGTTGACCAAACCGTAGTCCAGAGTCAGTCAGCGTTGTTACCACTCATCCCAGGCGGGAACCTAATGGCACCTCCCATATCCTTAGGTCCATCGGGACAGCGCTCCCCAAAGAATGCTAGCCTTTCAAGGGTATTCCTGTCGGCCAGCTTTTTCCCTGCGGGGAAATACATTGAGATGAAGTATACCGTTATCTGGGTGTAACCATTCGGGAACTCTGGCAGTTGAGTCAAGTGAACTATGTGTGATGACCCAGGACTACAAACAATTGCATATTCCCCGATTTTGAACAGGCATGTGGACACATGAAGTCCATAAACAGTCACTGGAAAGGTCTCATCAAGTCTTTTAATGAACCCATAGCGGGTCTCAAAGTAGAATTCAAAGGTTTTACCTGTTGCATGTCGAGCAGCTTGGTATATGCTGAATCACATCTTGATGCAAACAAGGATTATAGTAATATCTTTGTGAGAGGTCTGTTGTATTACGAATTCCACAATGCGAGCCCCCGGAATCATTATGAGCTCGTACTTAAGGAGCCTGTGAGTGACCCTCAGGAACCCATAACTTTGTTCGGAGAATACCTGAAGTCGGCGCTGCAAAAGAACCAGTACTGGTGTGCTAACGGCCATCAGTACTGGTGCAAATTTTAAAACTTATCAGGTTGCTTTAGAATTTGCTCCTTGAAATGTTCATACTGAGGCTCCTGGAACGCAGATACTGGAATCAAACAATGGATATGGTTGTGCTCCGGGAAACAAGTAATAGGCATCAGTCATGACGTTAAAAACACCTTCCCGATGTTTAATTCTGATTTTCCGAGCAATCTTAAACTTCAGCAAGCCAATCAGCCAGAAAGGCCCCACAGCTGCATGAGCCATTTAAGGTTAGCATGATCGATTATGATCGTGAAGGCAGCCCTTCGATATATGCCCTAAATCACTTCACGCTTTTCACTGCAGCTAAGCATTCCAATTTGGTGGTGTTATAGTTGCTTTGTGTAGGATTGGGCTTCATTGACATGTTTGCAATTAAATGCTGTTAACCCCCATCGCCTTTCTGAATTAAAACATTTCCAATTCTCACCGTACTTGTGTTACATTGTATACAGAGGTGCCTCGTAAAATCACGGCTGGCCAACATTGGAGCGGAAATAAGCAACTGCTTCACTTAATTGAAGGTGCTATTGGCGGTAGTAGACCACATGGAGGATTGAAAGTGCTATTGGCGGTAGTAGACCACTTAGAGGAGCGTTTACCCTTAAGGAGATCCGTTAGTGGGGCAATAAATGACGCAAAGTTCAGAATAAAACACCAGTATTATCCTTCTGTCTCCATGAACCGTCTCACATATACGGCCGCTTGGGCTCACGATAGAAAACTATGCTTGAAACCTTCTTTGAGTTAGTACGCAGGATACTGTCACTGATCAGGAAGCCCAGATAATAGATTTCCCTCCTGATGAACTAGATCTTTTCAAGCAGCAGTTTTGCAATAGGACACATAAAATTGTGAATACGTAACAAAGAGCTCATCCAAGTTAACAAATAACTTGTCCTGCAGCACATACGGTATTACTTTATGGATTGACTGGCACATCGTTTGGAGAGCAGTGCATAAACTAAACGTCATGACCTTGCAATGACACTCGCGAATGCCAGGAACAGTAGCAGCCATTATTTCCTTACTTGCTGCATCCAACGGAATTCGCCAAAGGGTGTTACGGGGTATTGGAGACGGTAGGCAACCGAACTACCACTTAAACACCACCACCGGGAAACGTGTTCCGAAGGATGCACCCTCGAGCCAAACTGGGGTAGGGAACTTATGTATTGTACATAGTTTTAGTAAGAATAGGAAAATAATCAATTCTAATGCTAACGTTTCCAATAGAGTAGATTTTAAATTTCCTTAAGCTAGATCAAATAAACAGCTTAAATTAGTTTAGCTAGGCTCGACGAAGTTCCCAATTTCACTCCCGTAGGTGCACGGTTGCTCCACAACGACATCATCTGCGAATCAACAAGTGCAAGAAAGATGGCGAAAGTGTGTGGTGTGACGGTGGGATTTTGTGTGATTTTTCTCTTTAGTTTGGATTAATGCAATTCCTTCAAAAATCAAAATACATACGGAGCATATAAAATAGAAGGTTTAAAGCATTTCGACCTACCCACTATCCACCAAATTCAAAAACGCCAAGTCAATGCAAGTCCACAGTATGAACAAGTTCCTCCAACAGCAGAATTTAATAACAATGACCGATTGCTCACTAAAGACAATTCTGATGTGAAACAAGAGCCACCAGGCGTGCTGGTGGATAGCGGTGGAAATGCTATTGCAAATGTAACACCGCCTCCTGTTGTGAATGCAACAACAATACCGTCCATACGTGAAAAGCAATTATTAGGAGTAAATGTAAAGATTATTCGATACCGAAGAAGCCGGAAATCGTATCGGAACCAATAAATCCAGTGCCTAAACTGACGAAGCTATCCACACCGAAGAAAGTGAATTTGTCAGCTATAGATCCAATGACGATACCCGATATCATAAAAAATGGAATTGATCAGCCGGAAAATAACACTAGGAACGAGTTGACTATGATCCAGAGTGCCGGGGATGTATGAAACATCGAACGGACGCTATGGGTGGCAATCGCCCGAGACTGTGAGGACTGTAATACAAGAATATAATGATTCAGCCTACAAAGGACTTGCAAATTGGCTGTCCAAACATATAAAAACAACAAATTACCATCACTAACAGCAACAGTCCCAGTTCAGTTCGTTTATGACACAATGAATAAACCTTCAATTCTTGCTCCTAACAGCGGTAAGCATTTACATCAGCAACTAAACTTCTGATGAATAAAGTAAGCGAGGCCCAAAATATCCAGCCCCAAAAGATGCAGCATCCGCCAAACTACAGCGGATCTAACAACACCGCTGAATGGCGAAAATTATATTCACCAGGGCACCTGGATACCTGAAAAGAAGGAAAAAAGAAACACAAAGTGTCTTGTCCAAGGGATAAAGTATAAACGTGCTACTTATCTGATAATCCGCAGTGATCCATCCAAAATCCGAGAAACCGCCAGCTTCTTTGCCGCACCAGACATAAACAAAACAATATCTGTTTACACTTGGAAAACGTCAAATGTCCGTCACAATGACAATTCCGAAAACAATATCTACGACTCCGAATTTCGGAAACACCAGTTGAAGTGTGGTGGAAATTGCGATGGAATTGCCCAATCGCACGAACCGGGTTACAATTTCAGCACGTTGGAGGAAAAATATAAGGTTCGATCCGAAACTAGCGGTGCTCCGTTGGGAGCGAGCTAATAAAAGGGCGAGGGACAAAGGAAAAGCCCTCTTTCCTTTTTTGGTGATCAGCACGTGGTGAAAGTTATAGAGAAAAGTGAACATTGAGAAAGTAATTAAAGGTGAACATTGAGAAAGTAATTAATAGTGAACATTGAGAAAGTAACCAAAAGTGAACATTGAGAAAGCAATTAAAAGTGAACATTGAGAAAGGATACGAAACGTGAATGTATGAAAAAGCGGGAGTTCGAAGGAAATCGGAAGGAAGAAATAAAAAGGAGGAAACAAAGATTGGCCACTACAACGCGGGATAGTTTTCGCCGTGCCGTCAACGACGGGAACCCTAACAGGAGGCCTCCTCGTAGATAGGTGGAAGAGTAAGAGTTGTTGTTTTTTTTTTGGTTGTATAAAGAAAGAAAAGTAATATTATTTTTTTGTTTAGTCAATTCCTTAATTAAAGGTAAAAGTAACTGGAATTTGCTTTGATACCTTTTCCTTGTATTATATTCACAGGAGGAATTTCAGATACTTTTTTTTCCACAGGAAGTGTAAAGTTTGGCTCGAGGTGATATCGCGCGCGGGAATCCGACAAAGTGGTGGTTTTTTTTGTATCCTTTGTGGTGTTTGAGTGGTGCTTCGGCAAACCGCCTTACTCACTGGGCGGTCAAGTGTGGGGCCTAGGCCAAAACGGTGAGTTGGCGCCCACGCCCGTCTGCGGCGAGCAAAGCCGGGACCGCAGGGCCCCCGTTGCCGGAGCACCGCAGTGGTCCGGGGTGACGAATTGGGGTGACAAATTGGCGCTCAACGTGGGGCGAAGCTTTGGTTGAGTGTAGTTAGAACGCTTATGTCTAAAAGGTGGTGATAGCTCAGGTGTTGAGGTGCTGTAGGAAGGTTTTCTTAATGAATCTATCTTTTGGGAAACAAGAGTGGGTCCTGATAATTCAGGAAGACCAACTTTCCTAGGAAGTTACCTCTATTTCGGCCGGAAATAACTCGCGGAAGTTTGCGTGGAAAGTAATGTTTCGAGTGGTCCTCGCATCAGTGAACTTAAAGTGAAGTTAAAGTGAAGTTAAAGTGAATATGTCATTTTACGGGAGTTGAAAAGAAATAGTGTAAAGTGAACCAAAACTGGAAGTGAAGCAAGTGTGAAGTGTGACGAGTGGGTAGAATTTCTTCTAGAGGTGGTTTTACGCGGTGGTGCGTTATACGAAACAGTTTTGTCATATGAATTTAATTCTGTAAGTCCATACATACCGTCCGTGTTTGTAAAATAACAAGAGGGGGAAAAAAAAAACAACTTTCTTTTATTTCGAATCATTTCGTTTGTTTCAATTAGGTTATAAGTTATCAATAAGTTGGTTTAAGTGATGTCTCATTTTATTTGAATTCATCAAGGAAATAACATGGCTAGCAAAATACTAATCAACAGGCTAAGCAAGGAGGAGCTCACCTATGAGCTGGAGAATCGAGGCCAGCCAACAGGAACGGTGGAAGAGATGAGGAAAACTCTTCGAGACGCAGTGAGGGGTGACAGTCCAATGGACGTTTCGCTGATTTTGACGAAGACTTATCCTTTTTCACCGGAGGAGGATTTGGAGGCAGTGAAGGAAAAACTCCAAGAAGTGAAGGCGCTAATTGCGGAATTCTCGGGAACTCCACAAAGATCGGACTTCCTGAAGATTAAGACTAAAATCGCTTTCGGCTTGCGGCGACTCGCGAACATAACTACGGAAGATGAAGAACAGGAGGAGATGGAAAATAAGCTCAAGAGTCAATTAGTGATGGCTATGAGCGCTTTGTTGGAGAAGGCCGAAAAAGGAATAGGAGTAGCAGATGCGAATGGGACGGTCAATGACGAACAGCTGGAATGTACTCGTGTACAGCGGGAGTCCACCAATGGTCGAACGGAGGAAGAGCCTCCTGGTCAAGGGCCGGAACAGAATCTCGAGTTGAACGACACTGCATCGCAGACAAGAGAACCCCATACTTTACCAGAGGCGAACAAAACGGAGCAAGTGACAACTTCTCGAGGAGGGGGGGAGTTCGGAAAGGTACAGGACGTTTCCCAATGGGGCCTGAAATATAGCGGAGACTCCGGATCCCTAAACGCATTCCTGGAACGAGTCGAAGAAGTATGTCTGGCGAGAGGAGTGTCAACAGACCGACTATATCAGGCTGCGGTAGAGTTGTTTGAGGGTAGAGCACTGGTCTGGTTTCGGGCAAACCGCACCAGTATCGGTTCATGGGCGGAACTCGTAAAGGAATTACGTGCGGAGTTCCTACCACCCGACTATGATAAAAGACTTCTGGAAGAAATCAAGCAGCGTACCCAGGGACCGGAGGAGTCCATGGGGATGTATGTGGCCACTATGGAGGGGTTATTTAGGCGAAAGTTAACTCAGTGCGTGGAAGCCGAAAAATTAGAAATCATTCGAGGTAATTTAACCCCCTTTTATCAGACACAATTAGCCCTAAAGGCGGTAGGGTCGATTGCGGAGTTGGTCAAACTGGGACGCACCCTGGAAGCTACCCGTATCTCTGTGGACGCCTACCGGCCGCCACCACCGATGAAGGGACAACGTTTGTTGGAACCTGAACTCGCATATGTCAGGAGGAGTAAGAATGTACGAGTAGCGGCTATTCCTTGTGGAGGAATCCAGTGCTGGAATTGCAAGGCACAGGGGCATACATCCAGGGAATGTGTGGAACCAGCAAGGTGCTTTGGTTGTGGGCAGCCTGGGGCGCGGAGGGCAACCTGCCAGAACTGCTGCCGGAAAAGAGGTTCAGAAGCATCACGAAGGCGTAATGAAGGGAGTTCAGATAGTGGAAGGAGAATAGGTGGTAGCTCTGGCCAAGAGCCATCTCAACGTCGGGGGCCGGGAAACTTGTCTCGTGCTCAGTAGGCGGCGAGCTGAGCACGACGGAGGGGAGTAGGAAGGCCGCAGAACCAGAGGTAGCTTATGTGATTGAGGGGAAGAGTGGGGATAATAGACCCCATTTGGAAGTTGAAGTGCTAGGTTGTAAGCTATTGGGCCTGTTGGACTCGGGAGCATCCAATACCGTCGTGGGGGCCAGGGGCTGGGAAGCCTTGAGAAGATTGGGAGTTGACAGGTTGGAGTCTACGTTAACTAGTATTAAGATGGCCAATAATGCCAGTGTGGAGGTCGCAAGGAGGGCGTGTATCCGTTTCACATTACAGGGGCGGACGAATTGGATGACGGTGCTGATAGTTCCGTCTCTAACCCGTGAGGTTATCCTGGGCGTCGATTTCATTCAGCGATTCGGATTGATTGTGGCGTTAGGGCCAAATACATGGAGCTTCCTTGATGCTCTACAGGAAGAAGGGGGGGAACAGTTGCGCCCCCGGAGTCGATTGACCGAGACAGAGAGCCGAGCGTTAGAGACGCTCCTAAAGGCACAGTTTGACTTGATGGGGGAGGGCATCGGTTGCACAAGTCTGGTCGAGCGCGTGATCAAAACGGAATCACCCCCAATAAAACAGCGTTACTACCCGGTATCTCCAGCGCTACAAAAGCATATCGATGATGAGCTGAACCTAATGCTAGAACAGGGTATCATTGAGCCGTCAGCTAGTCCGTGGGCCTCGCCAATTCTGTTGGTGAGGAAGAAGGATGGAACCTTCCGATTTTGTGTCGATTACCGGAAGCTGAACAAGGTAAGTCGAAAGGAAGGCACCAGTTGGGCAGATGGTGTCACAGGGAACGGGTCTACGACACCCATGGGAGATGCTGTGTGTTGACCTGGTGGGTCCCCTACCACGTTCGAAACAAGGACATATCTACATTCTAACAGTCATAGACTATGTCAGTAAGTTCACTCTCCTCTTCCCACTCCGCAAGGCCACAGCATCAGCCGTATGTCGCCTCCTAGAGGAGCAGGTCATTTTACTTTTTGGTGCTCCACGCTGGCTAGTATGCGACAACGGAGTCCAATTCCAAGGAAAGTTGTTACAGAAGTTAGCCAGGAAATATGGCTTCGAGGTGAAACATACGGCACTCTACCACCCGCAGGCTAACCCAGCCGAGAGACGGAACCAGGACATCAAGCAAATGCTGAGGTCTTACGTCGGGGACACCATCGTGACTGGGACCGGAATTTAGCAAAAATAGCATGTGCGCTGCGCACATACCGACATGAAATAACTAAAGTCACCCCGTTTTTCTTTAACTTTGGTAGGGAGATGATCACATACCGAGATGGAAAGGAGCAACCGGAGTCGGCCTTAGAGTCCGCAGATCTCAAGAGAAGGTCAACTATGCTGGAGGAGGTGCACAAGGAGGTGGTGCAACGATTGGCGCAAGCCATGGCGCGCAGCGAGACCCGTTATAATCTGAGGAGGCGCGACGTGCAGTACCAAGTCGGAGACCTAGTTTGGAGGAGGAACTATGCTCTATCCGATGCCGCAAAATATTTCTCCGCAAAATTAGCGCCTGAGTACGTCGGACCATTTAGAGTCAAGGAAAGAATCTCTAGTTGGACTTTTAGGCTGGAGAATGAATGCCGTGAGGAATGTGGAATATGGCATGCCAAAGACCTGAAACCCTATATAGATTAGGCCGATGGTGATCGATGGGGGGGAAATGAAGGGATCACATGGAAGCTAAGTGGACACCTGAATAGCATCATAATTCAACAACCAACGCAAATAATAGACAGAGTAGATATAAAATTCAACGACTTAGGCATCGGTTAACGTTCACAATTGAACATGATAAGAGAGAGAGAGAGAGAGAGAGAGAGAGAGACTTACGTGACGTACTTGGTAGATGGCCGGTGTATATGCCTCCCCGAGGCAACGGGTAGCATCAGTATCCTACTTTTCCTGTCGCCTTACGTCGGACTTTTCCGGATTCGCTCTCTATCTCTCATATCGCGTCCGTTTTTCTTTTTTCCTTTAAATTTTTTCGTGGTACAATAAGGTTAATGCTAAACGAGGATGAGGTCTTCGAATGTCATAACAAGCAAGTCACGCATCGTTGTTACTCGAAATGGACGGAGGGCTTCCGAAGAACTAACTCATTTTAGCTCCCCTTACGACATGACTGGTGCGTTTTGGGACTTGTTAGCGTAGGAGAGGCCCGTTAGCGTTCGAGACTTGTTGGGGCATAATTGATTCAGGGAACGGTAGCAACGACTTCAATGAATTGGTTGGTTCGAGGAGGCTAGATCGTGGTTCCATGCTGAGGAGTTGGTCGGACTTAGTTAGATTAAGGCAAGATGGTGGTGGGTGTTCTTTTCCTATTTTATTCTTAGATGATAGCGAATTAGTTATTTTTGGAGTTAGTACCAGGAGAATAGAGCATCAGATGCAAGCAGGTGATTAGGTGTAGTTAGTGTTAACGAATGGTGGTGGGACTCGAAACCTTAGCAATGAATATCCTCTCTTCAGAGTCAGTTGCAGGGAATAAAGGGAAGACGTTAAGGCAATTTGGCTAGCCGTTAGACCTAGAGTAGATTTACATAACATTTAATCCAGCGATAGGTTTTACTTACGTTAAGTTAGTTATAGAAGGCGTCGATGAGTTAAGGATAGCGTGACAGATTTAAAAACAATTCTTTTTGGTCGAACGAGCAAGGATGACGCGATAAGGGAGAAGTGAGTACTGTAGGTGTGTTTCTGTTTGCTGATAGAGGGCAACCATACCGGGAAGCTATATGTTAATCTCTCAGATGCGAAAGAGTAGTGTATTTCCGGGAAATCCACTTAAAGCAGGGGGGGGGGATTCGTTACGGGGTATTGGAGACGGTAGCCAACCGAACTACCACTTAAACACCACCACCGGGAAACGTGTTCCGAAGGATGCACCCTCGAGCCAAACTGGGGTAGGGAACTTATGTATTGTACATAGTTTTAGTAAGGATAGGAAAATAATCAATTCTAATGCTAACGTTTCCAATAGAGTAGATTTTAAATTTCCTTAAGCTAGATCAAATAAACAGCTTAAATTAGTTTAGCTAGGCTCGACGAAGTTCCCAATTTCACTCCCGTAGGTGCACAGTTGCTCCACAACGACATCATCTGCGAATCAACAAGTGCAAGAAAGATGGCGAAAGTGTGTGGTGTGACGGTGGGATTTTGTGTGATTTTTCTCTTTAGTTTTGATTACTGCAATTCCTCCACAAATCAAAATACATACGAAGCATATAAAATAGAAGGTTTAAAGCATTTCGACCTACCCACTATCCACCAAATTCAAAAACGCCAAGTCAATGCAAGTCCACAGTATGAACAAGTTCCTCCAACAGCAGAATTTAATAACAATGACCGATTGCTCACTAAAGACAATTCTGATGTGAAACAAGAGCCACCAGGCGTGCTGGTGGATAGCGGTGGAAATGCTATTGCAAATGTAACACCGACTCCTGTTGTGAATGCAACAACAATACCGTCCATACGTGAAAAGCAATTATTAGGAGTAAATGTAAAGATTATTCGATACCGAAGAAGCCGGAAATCGTATCGGAACCAATAAATCCAGTGCCTAAACTGACGAAGCTATCCACACCGAAGAAAGTGAATTTGTCAGCTATAGATCCAATGACGATACCCGATATCATAAAAAATGGAATTGATCAGCCGGAAAATAACACTAGGAACGAGTTGACTATGATCCAGAGTGCTGGGGATGTATGAAACATCGAACGGACGCTATGGGTGGCAATCGCCCGAGACTGTGAGGACTGTAATACAAGAATATAATGATTCAGCCTACAAAGGACTTGCAAATTGGCTGTCCAAACATATAAAAACAACAAATTACCATCACTAACAGCAACAGTCCCAGTTCAGTTCGTTTATGACACAATGAATAAACCTTCAATTCTTGCTCCTAACAGCGGTAAGCATTTATATCAGCAACTAAACTTCTGATGAATAAAGTAAGCGAGGCCCAAAATATCCAGCCCCAAAAGATGCAGCATCCGCCAAACTACAGCGGATCTAACAACACCGCTGAATGGCGAAAATTATATTCACCAGGGCACCTGGATACCTGAAAAGAAGGAAAAAAGAAACACAAAGTGTCTTGTCCAAGGGATAAAGTATAAACGTGCTACCTATCTGATAATCCGCAGTGATCCATCCAAAATCCGAGAAACCGCCAGCTTCTTTGCCGCACCAGACATAAACAAAACAATATCTGTTTACACTTGGAAAACGTCAAATGTCCGTCACAATGACAATTCCGAAAACAATATCTACGACTCCGAATTTCGGAAACACCAGTTGAAGTGTGGTGGAAATTGCGATGGAATTGCCCAATCGCACGAACCGGGTTACAATTTCAGCACGTTGGAGGAAAAATATAAGGTTCGATCCGAAACTAGCGGTGCTCCGTTGGAAGCGAGCTAATAAAAGGGCGAGGGACAAAGGAAAAGCCCTCTTTCCTTTTTTGGTGATCAGCACGTGGTGAAAGTTATAGAGAAAAGTGAACATTGAGAAAGTAATTAAAGGTGAACATTGAGAAAGTAATTAATAGTGAACATTGAGAAAGTAACCAAAAGTGAACATTGAGAAAGCAATTAAAAGTGAACATTGAGAAAGGATTCGAAACGTGAATGTATGAAAAAGCGGGAGTTCGAAGGAAATCGGAAGGAAGAAAAAAAAGGAGGAAACAAAGATTGGCCACTACAACGCGGGATAGTTTTCGCCGTGCCGTCAACGACGGGAATCCTAACAGGAGGCCTCCTCGTAGATAGGTGGAAGAGTAAGAGTTGTTGTTTTTTTTTTGGTTGTATAAAGAAAGAAAAGTAATATTATTTTTTTGTTTAGTCAATTCCTTAATTAAAGGTAAAAGTAACTGGGATTTGCTTTGATACCTTTTCCTTGTATTATATTCACAGGAGGAATTTCAGATACTTTTTTTTTCCACAGGAAGTGTAAAGTTTGGCTCGAGGTGATATCGCGCGCGGGAATCCGACAAAGTGGTGGTTTTTTTTGTATCCTTTGTGGTGTTTGAGTGGTGCTTCGGCAAACCGCCTTACTCACTGGGCGGTCAAGTGTGGGGCCTAGGCCAAAACGGTGAGTTGGCGCCCACGCCCGTCTGCGGCGAGCAAAGCCGGGACCGCAGGGCCCCCGTTGCCGGAGCACCGCAGTGGTCCGGGGTGACGAATTGGGGTGACAAATTGGCGCTCAACGTGGGGCGAAGCTTTGGTTGAGTGTAGTTAGAACGCTTATGTCTAAAAGGTGGTGATAGCTCAGGTGTTGAGGTGCTGTAGGAAGGTTTTCTTAATGAATCTATCTTTTGGGAAACAAGAGTGGGTCCTGATAATTCAGGAAGACCAACTTTCCTAGGAAGTTACCTCTATTTCGGCCGGAAATAACTCGCGGAAGTTTGCGTGGAAAGTAATGTTTCGAGTGGTCCTCGCATCAGTGAACTTAAAGTGAAGTTAAAGTGAATATGTCATTTTACGGGAGTTGAAAAGAAATAGTGTAAAGTGAACCAAAACTGGAAGTGAAGCAAGTGTGAAGTGTGACGAGTGGGTAGAATTTCTTCTAGAGGTGGTTTTACGCGGTGGTGCGTTATACGAAACAGTTTCGTCATATGAATTTAATTCTGTAAGTCCATACATACCGTCCGTGTTTGTAAAATAACAAGAGGGGGGAAAAAAAAACAACTTTCTTTTATTTCGAATCATTTCGTTTGTTTCAATTAGGTTATAAGTTATGAATAAGTTGGTTTAAGTGATGTCTCATTTTATTTGAATTCATCAAGGAAATAACATGGCTAGCAAAATACTAATCAACAGGCTAAGCAAGGAGGAGCTCACCTATGAGCTGGAGAATCGAGGCCAGCCAACAGGAACGGTGGAAGAGATGAGGAAAACTCTTCGAGACGCAGTGAGGGGTGACAGTCCAATGGACGTTTCGCTGATTTTGACGAAGACTTATCCTTTTTCACCGGAGGAGGATTTGGAGGCAGTGAAGGAAAAACTCCAAGAAGTGAAGGCGCTAATTGCGGAATTCTCGGGAACTCCACAAAGATCGGACTTCCTGAAGATTAAGACTAAAATCGCTTTCGGCTTGCGGCGACTCGCGAACATAACTACGGAAGATGAAGAACAGGAGGAGATGGAAAATAAGCTCAAGAGTCAATTAGTGATGGCTATGAGCGCTTTGTTGGAGAAGGCCGAAAAAGGAATAGGAGTAGCAGATGCGAATGGGACGGTCAATGACGAACAGCTGGAATGTACTCGTGTACAGCGGGAGTCCACCAATGGTCGAACGGAGGAAGAGCCTCCTGGTCAAGGGCCGGAACAGAATCTCGAGTTGAACGACACTGCATCGCAGACAAGAGAACCCCATACTTTACCAGAGGCGAACAAAACGGAGCAAGTGACAACTTCTCGAGGAGGAGGGGAGTTCGGAAAGGTACAGGACGTTTCCCAATGGGGCCTGAAATATAGCGGAGACTCCGGATCCCTAAGCGCATTCCTGGAACGAGTCGAAGAAGTATGTCTGGCGAGAGGAGTGTCAACAGACCGACTATATCAGGCTGCGGTAGAGTTGTTTGAGGGTAGAGCACTGGTCTGGTTTCGGGCAAACCGCACCAGTATCGGTTCATGGGCGGAACTCGTAAAGGAATTACGTGCGGAGTTTCTACCACCCGACTATGATAAAAGACTTCTGGAAGAAATCAAGCAGCGTACCCAGGGACCGGAGGAGTCCATGGGGATGTATGTGGCCACTATGGAGGGGTTATTTAGGCGAAAGTTAACTCAGTGCGTGGAAGCCGAAAAATTAGAAATCATTCGAGGTAATTTAACCCCCTTTTATCAGACACAATTAGCCCTAAAGGCGGTAGGGTCGATTGCGGAGTTGGTCAAACTGGGACGCACCCTGGAAGCTACCCGTATCTCTGTGGACGCCTACCGGCCGCCACCACCGATGGAGGGACAACGTTTGTTGGAACCTGAACTCGCATATGTCAGGAGGAGTAAGAATGTACGAGTAGCGGCTATTCCTTGTGGAGGGATCCAGTGCTGGAATTGCAAGGCACAGGGGCATACATCCAGGGAATGTGTGGAACCAGCAAGGTGCTTTGGTTGTGGGCAGCCTGGGGCGCGGAGGGCAACCTGCCAGAACTGCTGCCGGAAAAGAGGTTCAGAAGCATCACGAAGGCGTAATGAAGGGAGTTCAGATAGTGGAAGGAGAATAGGTGGTAGCTCTGGCCAAGAGCCATCTCAACGTCGGGGGCCGGGAAACTTGTCTCGTGCTCAGTAGGCGGCGAGCTGAGCACGACGGAGGGGAGTAGGAAGGCCGCAGAACCAGAGGTAGCTTATGTGATTGAGGGGAAGAGTGGGGATAATAGACCCCATTTGGAAGTTGAAGTGCTAGGTTGTAAGCTATTGAGCCTGTTGGACTCGGGAGCATCCAATACCGTCGTGGGGGCCAGGGGCTGGGAAGCCTTGAGAAGATTGGGAGTTGACAGGTTGGAGTCTACGTTAACTAGTATTAAGATGGCCAATAATGCCAGTGTGGAGGTCGCAAGGAGGGCGTGTATCCCTTTCACATTACAGGGGCGGACGAATTGGATGACGGTGCTGATAGTTCCGTCTCTAACCCGTGAGGTTATCCTGGGCGTCGATTTCATTCAGCGATTCGGATTGATTGTGGCGTTAGGGCCAAATACATGGAGCTTCCTTGATGCTCTACAGGAAGAAGGGGGGGAACAGTTGCGCCCCCGGAGTCGATTGACCGAGGCAGAGAGCCGAGCGTTAGAGACGCTCCTAAAGGCACAGTTTGACTTGATGGGGGAGGGCATCGGTTGCACAAGTCTGGTCGAGCGCGTGATCAAAACGGAATCACCCCCAATAAAACAGCGTTACTACCCGGTATCTCCAGCGCTACAAAAGCATATCGATGATGAGCTGAACCTAATGCTAGAACAGGGTATCATTGAGCCGTCAGCTAGTCCGTGGGCCTCGCCAATTCTGTTGGTGAGGAAGAAGGATGGAACCTTCCGATTTTGTGTCGATTACCGGAAGCTGAACAAGGTTACGCAGCACGACGCCTATCCAATCCCATATGTATCCCCCACGTTGGATAAATTGAGAGAGGCCAAGTATTTATCATCACTTGACGTGAAATCGGCTTATTGGCAAGTGCCAGTGGCAGAATCCAGACCACTAACCGCCTTTACGGTACCACATCGGGGGGTTATTTCAATTTAGGCGGATGCCTTTCGGTCTGCAGAATGCACCGGCGACCTGGCAACGGCTGATTGATAGGGTGTTAGGACCAAACTTAGAACTTTTTGTGTTTACATATCTCGACGATATCATCGTGGTAACCCAGGACTTCGAAAAACATCTAGAGGTGCTAGGGGAGATTTTCCGGAGGTTGCGGTCTGCGGGCTTGAGGGTATCAAGGGAAAAATGCGAGTTCTGTAGGTGCCAGCTGAAGTACTTGGGTTATGTGGTGGATGAGAATGGCCTGAACGTGGACCCGGACAAGGTCAAGTACATATTGGAAATCCCTCCTCCGCGGAATGTAAAGGGGGTTCGTCAGTTTTTAGGGATGGTGTCGTGGTATCGGCGATTTATACCGGATTTCGCCACGCTGATGTCGCCTTTGACAAACCTCTTGAAGAAGAACGCCAAGTTTGACTGGTCGCAGGAGTGCACCGAGGCGTTTAACCAGGCGAAGTTGAAGCTATCTACGGCACCAATCCTTACCTGCCCGGACTATGGGCTACCATTCACGTTACAAACAGACGCGTTGGAGTTGGAGCTGGGAGCAGTGCTGCCTCAACAACTTCCCGATGGGGAGAAAGTGATCTGTTTTCTCAGCCGGTCCTTGACCAAAGCGGAGAGGAGGTATTCCACGACCGAGAAGGAGTGCCTGGCGGTTCTGTGGGCTGTAGAAAAAGCGAGACCATATGTGGAAGGTACTAAGTTTACGGTCGTCACAGATCATTACTCACTTGTGTGGCTGAGCAACTTAAAAGATCCAGCAGAACGATTGGCGAGATGGGCAGTCAGGTTGCAACAGTACGATTTTGAGATCGTACATCGAAAGGGTAAAGAACATTTAGTCCCAGACGCGCTGTCTAGAATGTAGCCTGACCCAGCGGTGGCTTGCGTACAGTCTATAGACACTTGGTACGGGAAAATGGTAACTAATATCGAGCAGAACCCGGAGCGTTATGCGGATTGGCGAGTAAGTGGGGGGGAGGTTTGGAAGCATTTGCCTGGTCGATACCCGGAATTAGAAGGGAATCAGGCGTGGAAGAGGGTTATCCCTAAACCTGGTCGAAAAGAGATTCTTTTCCGGTGTCACGACGATGCCAAGGCAGGCCATATGGGAATCAGTGGAACAATGGCGAGGGTAGCGTCTCAATTTTATTGGCCGAAAATGGCGGCAGATGTTGAGCGCTATGTAAGGAGGTGTAAAGTGTGCCAGGCCAATAAAGTCGAAAGGAAGGCACCAGTTGGGCAGATGGTGTCACAGGGAACGGGTCTACGACACCCATGGGAGATGCTGTGTGTTGACCTGGTGGGTCCCCTACCACGTTCGAAACAAGGACATATCTACATTCTAACAGTCATAGACTATGTCAGTAAGTTCACTCTCCTCTTCCCACTCCGCAAGGCCACAGCATCAGCCGTATGTCGCCTCCTAGAGGAGCAGGTCATTTTACTTTTTGGTGCTCCACGCTGGCTAGTATGCGACAACGGAGTCCAATTCCAAGGAAAGTTGTTACAGAAGTTAGCCAGGGAATATGGCTTCGAGGTGAAACATACGGCACTCTACCACCCGCAGGCTAACCCAGCCGAGAGACGGAACCAGGACATCAAGCAAATGCTGAGGTCTTACGTCGGGGACACCATCGTGACTGGGACCGGAATTTAGCAAAAATAGCATGTGCGCTGCGCACATACCGACATGAAATAACTAAAGTCACCCCGTTTTTCTTTAACTTTGGTAGGGAGATGATCACATACCGAGATGGAAAGGAGCAACCGGAGTCGGCCTTAGAGTCCGCAGATCTCAAGAGAAGGTCAACTATGCTGGAGGAGGTGCACAAGGAGGTGGTGCAACGATTGGCGCAAGCCATGGCGCGCAGCGAGACCCGTTATAATCTGAGGAGGCGCGACGTGCAGTACCAAGTCGGAGACCTAGTTTGGAGGAGGAACTATGCTCTATCCGATGCCGCAAAATATTTCTCCGCAAAATTAGCGCCTGAGTACGTCGGACCATTTAGAGTCAAGGAAAGAATCTCTAGTTGGACTTTTAGGCTGGAGAATGAATGCCGTGAGGAATGTGGAATATGGCATGCCAAAGACCTGAAACCCTATATAGATTAGGCCGATGGTGATCGATGGGGGGGAAATGAAGGGATCACATGGAAGCTAAGTGGACACCTGAATAGCATCATAATTCAACAACCAACGCAAATAATAGACAGAGTAGATATAAAATTCAACGACTTAGGCATCGGTTAACGTTCACAATTGAACATGATAAGAGAGAGAGAGAGAGAGAGAGAGAGAGACTTACGTGACGTACTTGGTAGATGGCCGGTGTATATGCCTCCCCGAGGCAACGGGTAGCATCAGTATCCTACTTTTCCTGTCGCCTTACGTCGGACTTTTCCGGATTCGCTCTCTATCTCTCATATCGCGTCCGTTTTTCTTTTTTCCTTTTAATTTTTTCGTGGTACAATAAGGTTAATGCTAAACGAGGATGAGGTCTTCGAATGTCATAACAAGCAAGTCACGCATCGTTGTTACTCGAAATGGTCGGAGGGCTTCCGAAGAACTAACTCATTTTAGCTCCCCTTACGACATGACTGGTGCGTTTTGGGACTTGTTAGCGTAGGAGAGGCCCGTTAGCGTTCGAGACTTGTTGGGGCATAATTGATTCAGGGAACGGTAGCAACGACTTCAATGAATTGGTTGGTTCGAGGAGGCTAGATCGTGGTTCCATGCTGAGGAGTTGGTCGGACTTAGTTAGATTAAGGCAAGATGGTGGTGGGTGTTCTTTTCCTATTTTATTCTTAGATGATAGCGAATTAGTTATTTTTGGAGTTAGTACCAGGAGAATAGAGCATCAGATGCAAGCAGGTGATTAGGTGTAGTTAGTGTTAACGAATGGTGGTGGGACTCGAAACCTTAGCAATGAATATCCTCTCTTCAGAGTCAGTTGCAGGGAATAAAGGGAAGACGTTAAGGCAATTTGGCTAGCCGTTAGACCTAGAGTAGATTTACATAACATTTAATCCAGCGATAGGTTTTACTTACGTTAAGTTAGTTATAGAAGGCGTCGATGAGTTAAGGATAGCGTGACAGATTTAAAAACAATTCTTTTTGGTCGAACGAGCAAGGATGACGCGATAAGGGAGAAGTGAGTACTGTAGGTGTGTTTCTGTTTGCTGATAGAGGGCAACCATACCGGGAAGCTATATGTTAATCTCTCAGATGCGAAAGAGTAGTGTATTTCCGGGAAATCCACTTAAAGCAGGGAGGGGGGGATTCGTTACGGGGTATTGGAGACGGTAGCCAACCGAACTACCACTTAAACACCACCACCGGGAAACGTGTTCCGAAGGATGCACCCTCGAGCCAAACTGGGGTAGGGAACTTATGTATTGTACATAGTTTTAGTAAGGATAGGAAAATAATCAATTCTAATGCTAACGTTTCCAATAGAGTAGATTTTAAATTTCCTTAAGCTAGATCAAATAAACAGCTTAAATTAGTTTAGCTAGGCTCGACGAAGTTCCCAATTTCACTCCCGTAGGTGCACAGTTGCTCCACAACGACATCATCTGCGAATCAACAAGTGCAAGAAAGATGGCGAAAGTGTGTGGTGTGACGGTGGGATTTTGTGTGATTTTTCTCTTTAGTTTGGATTACTGCAATTCCTCCACAAATCAAAATACATACGAAGCATATAAAATAGAAGGTTTAAAGCATTTCGACCTACCCACTATCCACCAAATTCAAAAACGCCAAGTCAATGCAAGTCCACAGTATGAACAAGTTCCTCCAACAGCAGAATTTAATAACAATGACCGATTGCTCACTAAAGACAATTCTGATGTGAAACAAGAGCCACCAGGCGTGCTGGTGGATAGCGGTGGAAATGCTATTGCAAATGTAACACCGACTCCTGTTGTGAATGCAACAACAATACCGTCCATACGTGAAAAGCAATTATTAGGAGTAAATGTAAAGATTATTCGATACCGAAGAAGCCGGAAATCGTATCGGAACCAATAAATCCAGTGCCTAAACTGACGAAGCTATCCACACCGAAGAAAGTGAATTTGTCAGCTATAGATCCAATGACGATACCCGATATCATAAAAAATGGAATTGATCAGCCGGAAAATAACACTAGGAACGAGTTGACTATGATCCAGAGTGCTGGGGATGTATGAAACATCGAACGGACGCTATGGGTGGCAATCGCCCGAGACTGTGAGGACTGTAATACAAGAATATAATGATTCAGCCTACAAAGGACTTGCAAATTGGCTGTCCAAACATATAAAAACAACAAATTACCATCACTAACAGCAACAGTCCCAGTTCAGTTCGTTTATGACACAATGAATAAACCTTCAATTCTTGCTCCTAACAGCGGTAAGCATTTACATCAGCAACTAAACTTCTGATGAATAAAGTAAGCGAGGCCCAAAATATCCAGCCCCAAAAGATGCAGCATCCGCCAAACTACAGCGGATCTAACAACACCGCTGAATGGCGAAAATTATATTCACCAGGGCACCTGGATACCTGAAAAGAAGGAAAAAAGAAACACAAAGTGTCTTGTCCAAGGGATAAAGTATAAACGTGCTACTTATCTGATAATCCGCAGTGATCCATCCAAAATCCGAGAAACCGCCAGCTTCTTTGCCGCACCAGACATAAACAAAACAATATCTGTTTACACTTGGAAAACGTCAAATGTCCGTCACAATGACAATTCTGAAAACAATATCTACGACTCCGAATTTCGGAAACACCAGTTGAAGTGTGGTGGAAATTGCGATGGAATTGCCCAATCGCACGAACCGGGTTACAATTTCAGCACGTTGGAGGAAAAATATAAGGTTCGATCCGAAACTAGCGGTGCTCCGTTGGAAGCGAGCTAATAAAAGGGCGAGGGACAAAGGAAAAGCCCTCTTTCCTTTTTTGGTGATCAGCACGTGGTGAAAGTTATAGAGAAAAGTGAACATTGAGAAAGTAATTAAAGGTGAACATTGAGAAAGTAATTAATAGTGAACATTGAGAAAGTAACCAAAAGTGAACATTGAGAAAGCAATTAAAAGTGAACATTGAGAAAGGATTCGAAACGTGAATGTATGAAAAAGCGGGAGTTCGAAGGAAATCGGAAGGAAGAAAAAAAAGGAGGAAACAAAGATTGGCCACTACAACGCGGGATAGTTTTCGCCGTGCCGTCAACGACGGGAATCCTAACAGGAGGCCTCCTCGTAGATAGGTGGAAGAGTAAGAGTTGTTGTTTTTTTTTTGGTTGTATAAAGAAAGAAAAGTAATATTATTTTTTTGTTTAGTCAATTCCTTAATTAAAGGTAAAAGTAACTGGAATTTGCTTTGATACCTTTTCCTTGTATTATATTCACAGGAGGAATTTCAGATACTTTTTTTTTCCACAGGAAGTGTAAAGTTTGGCTCGAGGTGATATCGCGCGCGGGAATCCGACAAAGTGGTGGTTTTTTTTGTATCCTTTGTGGTGTTTGAGTGGTGCTTCGGCAAACCGCCTTACTCACTGGGCGGTCAAGTGTGGGGCCTAGGCCAAAACGGTGAGTTGGCGCCCACGCCCGTCTGCGGCGAGCAAAGCCGGGACCGCAGGGCCCCCGTTGCCGGAGCACCGCAGTGGTCCGGGGTGACGAATTGGGGTGACAAATTGGCGCTCAACGTGGGGCGAAGCTTTGGTTGAGTGTAGTTAGAACGCTTATGTCTAAAAGGTGGTGATAGCTCAGGTGTTGAGGTGCTGTAGGAAGGTTTTCTTAATGAATCTATCTTTCGGGAAACAAGAGTGGGTCCTGATAATTCAGGAAGACCAACTTTCCTAGGAAGTTACCTCTATTTCGGCCGGAAATAACTCGCGGAAGTTTGCGTGGAAAGTAATGTTTCTAGTGGTCCTCGCATCAGTGAACTTAAAGTGAAGTTAAAGTGAATATGTCATTTTACGGGAGTTGAAAAGAAATAGTGTAAAGTGAACCAAAACTGGAAGTGAAGCAAGTGTGAAGTGTGACGAGTGGGTAGAATTTCTTCTAGAGGTGGTTTTACGCGGTGGTGCGTTATACGAAACAGTTTTGTCATATGAATTTAATTCTGTAAGTCCATACATACCGTCCGTGTTTGTAAAATAACAAGAGGGGGGAAAAAAAAACAACTTTCTTTTATTTCGAATCATTTCGTTTGTTTCAATTAGGTTATAAGTTATGAATAAGTTGGTTTAAGTGATGTCTCATTTTATTTGAATTCATCAAGGAAATAACATGGCTAGCAAAATACTAATCAACAGGCTAAGCAAGGAGGAGCTCACCTATGAGCTGGAGAATCGAGGCCAGCCAACAGGAACGGTGGAAGAGATGAGGAAAACTCTTCGAGACGCAGTGAGGGGTGACAGTCCAATGGACGTTTCGCTGATTTTGACGAAGACTTATCCTTTTTCACCGGAGGAGGATTTGGAGGCAGTGAAGGAAAAACTCCAAGAAGTGAAGGCGCTAATTGCGGAATTCTCGGGAACTCCACAAAGATCGGACTTCCTAAAGATTAAGACTAAAATCGCTTTCGGCTTGCGGCGACTCGCGAACATAACTACGGAAGATGAAGAACAGGAGGAGATGGAAAATAAGCTCAAGAGTCAATTAGTGATGGCTATGAGCGCTTTGTTGGAGAAGGCCGAAAAAGGAATAGGAGTAGCAGATGCGAATGGGACGGTCAATGACGAACAGCTGGAATGTACTCGTGTACAGCGGGAGTCCACCAATGGTCGAACGGAGGAAGAGCCTCCTGGTCAAGGGCCGGAACAGAATCTCGAGTTGAACGACACTGCATCGCAGACAAGAGAACCCCATACTTTACCAGAGGCGAACAAAACGGAGCAAGTGACAACTTCTCGAGGAGGAGGGGAGTTCGGAAAGGTACAGGACGTTTCCCAATGGGGCCTGAAATATAGCGGAGACTCCGGATCCCTAAGCGCATTCCTGGAACGAGTCGAAGAAGTATGTCTGGCGAGAGGAGTGTCAACAGACCGACTATATCAGGCTGCGGTAGAGTTGTTTGAGGGTAGAGCACTGGTCTGGTTTCGGGCAAACCGCACCAGTATCGGTTCATGGGCGGAACTCGTAAAGGAATTACGTGCGGAGTTCCTACCACCCGACTATGATAAAAGACTTCTGGAAGAAATCAAGCAGCGTACCCAGGGACCGGAGGAGTCCATGGGGATGTATGTGGCCACTATGGAGGGGTTATTTAGGCGAAAGTTAACTCAGTGCGTGGAAGCCGAAAAATTAGAAATCATTCGAGGTAATTTAACCCCCTTTTATCAGACACAATTAGCCCTAAAGGCGGTAGGGTCGATTGCGGAGTTGGTCAAACTGGGACGCACCCTGGAAGCTACCCGTATCTCTGTGGACGCCTACCGGCTGCCACCACCGATGGAGGGACAACGTTTGTTGGAACCTGAACTCGCATATGTCAGGAGGAGTAAGAATGTACGAGTAGCGGCTATTCCTTGTGGAGGGATCCAGTGCTGGAATTGCAAGGCACAGGGGCATACATCCAGGGAATGTGTGGAACCAGCAAGGTGCTTTGGTTGTGGGCAGCCTGGGGCGCGGAGGGCAACCTGCCAGAACTGCTGCCGGAAAAGAGGTTCAGAAGCATCACGAAGGCGTAATGAAGGGAGTTCAGATAGTGGAAGGAGAATAGGTGGTAGCTCTGGCCAAGAGCCATCTCAACGTCGGGGGCCGGGAAACTTGTCTCGTGCTCAGTAGGCGGCGAGCTGAGCACGACGGAGGGGAGTAGGAAGGCCGCAGAACCAGAGGTAGCTTATGTGATTGAGGGGAAGAGTGGGGATAATAGACCCCATTTGGAAGTTGAAGTGCTAGGTTGTAAGCTATTGAGCCTGTTGGACTCGGGAGCATCCAATACCGTCGTGGGGGCCAGGGGCTGGGAAGCCTTGAGAAGATTGGGAGTTGACAGGTTGGAGTCTACGTTAACTAGTATTAAGATGGCCAATAATGCCAGTGTGGAGGTCGCAAGGAGGGCGTGTATCCCTTTCACATTACAGGGGCGGACGAATTGGATGACGGTGCTGATAGTTCCGTCTCTAACCCGTGAGGTTATCCTGGGCGTCGATTTCATTCAGCGATTCGGATTGATTGTGGCGTTAGGGCCAAATACATGGAGCTTCCTTGATGCTCTACAGGAAGAAGGGGGGGAACAGTTGCGCCCCCGGAGTCGATTGACCGAGGCAGAGAGCCGAGCGTTAGAGACGCTCCTAAAGGCACAGTTTGACTTGATGGGGGAGGGCATCGGTTGCACAAGTCTGGTCGAGCGCGTGATCAAAACGGAATCACCCCCAATAAAACAGCGTTACTACCCGGTATCTCCAGCGCTACAAAAGCATATCGATGATGAGCTGAACCTAATGCTAGAACAGGGTATCATTGAGCCGTCAGCTAGTCCGTGGGCCTCGCCAATTCTGTTGGTGAGGAAGAAGGATGGAACCTTCCGATTTTGTGTCGATTACCGGAAGCTGAACAAGGTTACGCAGCACGACGCCTATCCAATCCCATATGTATCCCCCACGTTGGATAAATTGAGAGAGGCCAAGTATTTATCATCACTTGACGTGAAATCGGCTTATTGGCAAGTGCCAGTGGCAGAATCCAGACCACTAACCGCCTTTACGGTACCACATCGGGGGGTTATTTCAATTTAGGCGGATGCCTTTCGGTCTGCAGAATGCACCGGCGACCTGGCAACGGCTGATTGATAGGGTGTTAGGACCAAACTTAGAACTTTTTGTGTTTACATATCTCGACGATATCATCGTGGTAACCCAGGACTTCGAAAAACATCTAGAGGTGCTAGGGGAGATTTTCCGGAGGTTGCGGTCTGCGGGCTTGAGGGTATCAAGGGAAAAATGCGAGTTCTGTAGGTGCCAGCTGAAGTACTTGGGTTATGTGGTGGATGAGAATGGCCTGAACGTGGACCCGGACAAGGTCAAGTACATATTGGAAATCCCTCCTCCGCGGAATGTAAAGGGGGTTCGTCAGTTTTTAGGGATGGTGTCGTGGTATCGGCGATTTATACCGGATTTCGCCACGCTGATGTCGCCTTTGACAAACCTCTTGAAGAAGAACGCCAAGTTTGACTGGTCGCAGGAGTGCACCGAGGCGTTTAACCAGGCGAAGTTGAAGCTATCTACGGCACCAATCCTTACCTGCCCGGACTATGGGCTACCATTCACGTTACAAACAGACGCGTTGGAGTTGGAGCTGGGAGCAGTGCTGCCTCAACAACTTCCCGATGGGGAGAAAGTGATCTGTTTTCTCAGCCGGTCCTTGACCAAAGCGGAGAGGAGGTATTCCACGACCGAGAAGGAGTGCCTGGCGGTTCTGTGGGCTGTAGAAAAAGCGAGACCATATGTGGAAGGTACTAAGTTTACGGTCGTCACAGATCATTACTCACTTGTGTGGCTGAGCAACTTAAAAGATCCAGCAGAACGATTGGCGAGATGGGCAGTCAGGTTGCAACAGTACGATTTTGAGATCGTACATCGAAAGGGTAAAGAACATTTAGTCCCAGACGCGCTGTCTAGAATGTAGCCTTACCCAGCGGTGGCTTGCGTACAGTCTATAGACACTTGGTACGGGAAAATGGTAACTAATATCGAGCAGAACCCGGAGCGTTATGCGGATTGGCGAGTAAGTGGGGGGGAGGTTTGGAAGCATTTGCCTGGTCGATACCCGGAATTAGAAGGGAATCAGGCGTGGAAGAGGGTTATCCCTAAACCTGGTCGAAAAGAGATTCTTTTCCGGTGTCACGACGATGCCAAGGCAGGCCATATGGGAATCAGTGGAACAATGGCGAGGGTAGCGTCTCAATTTTATTGGCCGAAAATGGCGGCAGATGTTGAGCGCTATGTAAGGAGACTAAAGTGTGCCAGGCCAATAAAGTCGAAAGGAAGGCACCAGTTGGGCAGATGGTGTCACAGGGAACGGGTCTACGACACCCATGGGAGATGCTGTGTGTTGACCTGGTGGGTCCCCTACCACGTTCGAAACAAGGACATATCTACATTCTAACAGTCATAGACTATGTCAGTAAGTTCACTCTCCTCTTCCCACTCCGCAAGGCCACAGCATCAGCCGTATGTCGCCTCCTAGAGGAGCAGGTCATTTTACTTTTTGGTGCTCCACGCTGGCTAGTATGCGACAACGGAGTCCAATTCCAAGGAAAGTTGTTACAGAAGTTAGCCAGGGAATATGGCTTCGAGGTGAAACATACGGCACTCTACCACCCGCAGGCTAACCCAGCCGAGAGACGGAACCAGGACATCAAGCAAATGCTGAGGTCTTACGTCGGGGACACCATCGTGACTGGGACCGGAATTTAGCAAAAATAGCATGTGCGCTGCGCACATACCGACATGAAATAACTAAAGTCACCCCGTTTTTCTTTAACTTTGGTAGGGAGATGATCACATACCGAGATGGAAAGGAGCAACCGGAGTCGGCCTTAGAGTCCGCAGATCTCAAGAGAAGGTCAACTATGCTGGAGGAGGTGCACAAGGAGGTGGTGCAACGATTGGCGCAAGCCATGGCGCGCAGCGAGACCCGTTATAATCTGAGGAGGCGCGACGTGCAGTACCAAGTCGGAGACCTAGTTTGGAGGAGGAACTATGCTCTATCCGATGCCGCAAAATATTTCTCCGCAAAATTAGCGCCTGAGTACGTCGGACCATTTAGAGTCAAGGAAAGAATCTCTAGTTGGACTTTTAGGCTGGAGAATGAATGCCGTGAGGAATGTGGAATATGGCATGCCAAAGACCTGAAACCCTATATAGATTAGGCCGATGGTGATCGATGGGGGGGAAATGAAGGGATCACATGGAAGCTAAGTGGACACCTGAATAGCATCATAATTCAACAACCAACGCAAATAATAGACAGAGTAGATATAAAATTCAACGACTTAGGCATCGGTTAACGTTCACAATTGAACATGATAAGAGAGAGAGAGAGAGAGAGAGAGAGAGAGAGAGAGAGAGAGACTTACGTGACGTACTTGGTAGATGGCCGGTGTATATGCCTCCCCGAGGCAACGGGTAGCATCAGTATCCTACTTTTCCTGTCGCCTTACGTCGGACTTTTCCGGATTCGCTCTCTATCTCTCATATCGCGTCCGTTTTTCTTTTTTCCTTTTAATTTTTTCGTGGTACAATAAGGTTAATGCTAAACGAGGATGAGGTCTTCGAATGTCATAACAAGCAAGTCACGCATCGTTGTTACTCGAAATGGTCGGAGGGCTTCCGAAGAACTAACTCATTTTAGCTCCCCTTACGACATGACTGGTGCGTTTTGGGACTTGTTAGCGTAGGAGAGGCCCGTTAGCGTTCGAGACTTGTTGGGGCATAATTGATTCAGGGAACGGTAGCAACGACTTCAATAAATTGGTTGGTTCGAGGAGGCTAGATCGTGGTTCCATGCTGAGGAGTTGGTCGGACTTAGTTAGATTAAGGCAAGATGGTGGTGGGTGTTCTTTTCCTATTTTATTCTTAGATGATAGCGAATTAGTTATTTTTGGAGTTAGTACCAGGAGAATAGAGCATCAGATGCAAGCAGGTGATTAGGTGTAGTTAGTGTTAACGAATGGTGGTGGGACTCGAAACCTTAGCAATGAATATCCTCTCTTCAGAGTCAGTTGCAGGGAATAAAGGGAAGACGTTAAGGCAATTTGGCTAGCCGTTAGACCTAGAGTAGATTTACATAACATTTAATCCAGCGATAGGTTTTACTTACGTTAAGTTAGTTATAGAAGGCGTCGATGAGTTAAGGATAGCGTGACAGATTTAAAAACAATTCTTTTTGGTCGAACGAGCAAGGATGACGCGATAAGGGAGAAGTGAGTACTGTAGGTGTGTTTCTGTTTGCTGATAGAGGGCAACCATACCGGGAAGCTATATGTTAATCTCTCAGATGCGAAAGAGTAGTGTATTTCCGGGAAATCCACTTAAAGCAGGGAGGGGGGGATTCGTTACGGGGTATTGGAGACGGTAGCCAACCGAACTACCACTTAAACACCACCACCGGGAAACGTGTTCCGAAGGATGCACCCTCGAGCCAAACTGGGGTAGGGAACTTATGTATTGTACATAGTTTTAGTAAGGAAAGGAAAATAATCAATTCTAATGCTAACGTTTCCAATAGAGTAGATTTTAAATTTCCTTAAGCTAGATCAAATAAACAGCTTAAATTAGTTTAGCTAGGCTCGACGAAGTTCCCAATTTCACTCCCGTAGGTGCACAGTTGCTCCACAACGACATCATCTGCGAATCAACAAGTGCAAGAAAGATGGCGAAAGTGTGTGGTGTGACGGTGGGATTTTGTGTGATTTTTCTCTTTAGTTTGGATTACTGCAATTCCTCCACAAATCAAAATACATACGAAGTATATAAAATAGAAGATTTAAAGCATTTCGACCTACCCACTATCCACCAAATTCAAAAACGCCAAGTCAATGCAAGTCCACAGTATGAACAAGTTCCTCCAACAGCAGAATTTAATAACAATGACCGATTGCTCACTAAAGACAATTCTGATGTGAAACAAGAGCCACCAGGCGTGCTGGTGGATAGCGGTGGAAATGCTATTGCAAATGTAACACCGACTCCTGTTGTGAATGCAACAACAATACCGTCCATACGTGAAAAGCAATTATTAGGAGTAAATGTAAAGATTATTCGATACCGAAGAAGCCGGAAATCGTATCGGAACCAATAAATCCAGTGCCTAAACTGACGAAGCTATCCACACCGAAGAAAGTGAATTTGTCAGCTATAGATCCAATGACGATACCCGATATCATAAAAAATGGAATTGATCAGCCGGAAAATAACACTAGGAACGAGTTGACTATGATCCAGAGTGCTGGGGATGTATGAAACATCGAACGGACGCTATGGGTGGCAATCGCCCGAGACTGTGAGGACTGTAATACAAGAATATAATGATTCAGCCAACAAAGGACTTGCAAATTGGCTGTCCAAACATATAAAAACAACAAATTACCATCACTAACAGCAACAGTCCCAGTTCAGTTCGTTTATGACACAATGAATAAACCTTCAATTCTTGCTCCTAACAGCGGTAAGCATTTATATCAGCAACTAAACTTCTGATGAATAAAGTAAGCGAGGCCCAAAATATCCAGCCCCAAAAGATGCAGCATCCGCCAAACTACAGCGGATCTAACAACACCGCTGAATGGCGAAAATTATATTCACCAGGGCACCTGGATACCTGAAAAGAAGGAAAAAAGAAACACAAAGTGTCTTGTCCAAGGGATAAAGTATAAACGTGCTACTTATCTGATAATCCGCAGTGATCCATCCAAAATCCGAGAAACCGCCAGCTTCTTTGCCGCACCAGACATAAACAAAACAACATCTGTTTACACTTGGAAAACGTCAAATGTCCGTCACAATGACAATTCCGAAAACAATATCTACGACTCCGAATTTCGGAAACACCAGTTGAAGTGTGGTGGAAATTGCGATGGAATTGCCCAATCGCACGAACCGGGTTACAATTTCAGCACGTTGGAGGAAAAATATAAGGTTCGATCCGAAACTAGCGGTGCTCCGTTGGGAGCGAGCTAATAAAAGGGCGAGGGACAAAGGAAAAGCCCTCTTTCCTTTTTTGGTGATCAGCACGTGGTGAAAGTTATAGAGAAAAGTGAACATTGAGAAAGTAATTAAAGGTGAACATTGAGAAAGTAATTAATAGTGAACATTGAGAAAGTAACCAAAAGTGAACATTGAGAAAGCAATTAAAAGTGAACATTGAGAAAGGATTCGAAACGTGAATGTATGAAAAAGCGGGAGTTCGAAGGAAATCGGAAGGAAGAAAAAAAAGGAGGAAACAAAGATTGGCCACTACAACGCGGGATAGTTTTCGCCGTGCCGTCAACGACGGGAACCCTAACAGGAGGCCTCCTCGTAGATAGGTGGAAGAGTAAGAGTTGTTGTTTTTTTTTGGTTGTATAAAGAAAGAAAAGTGATATTATTTTTTTGTTTAGTCAATTCCTTAATTAAAGGTAAAAGTAACTGGAATTTGCTTTGATACCTTTTCCTTGTATTATATTCACAGGAGGAATTTCAGATACTTCTTTTTTTTCCACAGGAAGTGTAAAGTTTGGCTCGGGGTGATATCGCGCGCGGGAATCCGACAAAGTGGTGGTTTTTTTTTGTATCCTTTGTGGTGTTTGAGTGGTGCTTCGGCAAACCGCCTTACTCACTGGGCGGTCAAGTGTGGGGCCTAGGCCAAAACGGTGAGTTGGCGCCCACGCCCGTCTGCGGCGAGCAAAGCCGGGACCGCAGGGCCCCCGTTGCCGGAGCACCCCAGTGGTCCGGGGTGATGAATTGGGGTGACAAGGGCATCGTTCAATTTCAGGCTGGTAATGAACCTGGTGTTCTGCAACTATGCCATCAGACCTTCAATCAGTGGCAATGATGGGCATCCATAATTGTCACCTTGTTGAGGTGTCTAGCGTTAAGACACCTACGTGCCTCGCCGGGATTTTAGACAAGGGTCACAGAAGAGCATCATAATCTCTGAATTTTAATCCCAAAGACAATAGCTGATCGAGTTTCTCATGCAACAATTTTTGTACAAATGGCGAGACAGCATATACCTTTGTCTAATGGGTTGAACAGAACCAGTTTCAATGTCACGAGACACGGGACTGGTCCTAACCAAGCGTGTCTCATTATACAACGGAAAATGTTGTTTGATGACATCAAGCCATTGCTGAACTTTGGCGACAACAAACGGAACTTAGAGCTCGAAGGCTCGGTGAATGCTTTGGTATCATCAACCTAGATTGGTGCAATTTCGAAAAAGCATTAGAAATCAATTACAAGATATACTGCATGCGTCGAGGAAAAGACAACCAGGAATTACACAAATATTGTGACATATCCCAGAATGGGATCTTTGTATCCTGATGCGGTCTGGATATATGCAAACCCAAGTCTGACAGTAGACCTACAGCTCCAGCTCCAAAGATACTGTCACTGGCTCCACTATCAAGCAAGCCCAGATATTTGTAAACCTTGGTGGAAATTTCTCCATAGGGCTTACCATTGCCAACAATTGACTCCAAGCAGGCACCCGTCTAGAGATACCTGTTTAAGAAATACCTTCTTAGAGGGTACGTACTCCAAAACACGCGGGTGGTTCTCAATCATGACATGCCATTCCGTTACTTACGGCGAAAACCTGTAAACAACTTGGGGCAAGAGGACTGTTAGCTAGTCCAGGGGGCTCATAATCTAAATGCCGATATTGTTTTGGCATAAATCCTTCTTTCCACTACGTTCGGTTTTCATCTGCTAACAAGGTTCCAAACAAGCTGATAGTCTATCAGACGGTCTCATCGAATTGAGCCCATGAGCCTGAACTAGGGTCAACCAAACTTAACTTCCAGCTCACGCCAAGTGTGCTCAATCCAACAGCACTTACACGCAAGCTCACGAGTGGTCGAGCATAAATGTCAAACTAAGTGCTCCTACAACTTGAAACTCATATTTCTCCCTCATAAGAGTCCTGAGCGGGAAAGCCATAGCCTCAAGTGATTCATAAAATCAAATGAACGGTTCACTGAATCTTTGCTTGCAGGCAAACGTACTTATCCAAATCTAAGCTCCATCAAGCTACAACCCAAATCGTTTCATGAGTTCCCCTTTAAGTTGCGTCTTTATATAGATCACGCATCTGCCAGTACCGGTTTTCCATCGACCCTTGCAGGAGGACATCAAAGTCTCGAACCAGTTCACGCTCTGAGTGACTTTGGTCATGATGCTAGCACGAAACAAAAACTGGCAAGCATTCAAACCATTTGAACCACCATCGAACTTGAAACCCCCATTTGGTAATTGGAATAACCATTTGATGAGTCTCAAATGTCTGGTCATCATCCTGGAATGAAAGCTGCAACTGAGGATCTGGCAAATCCTAGGAGAAACATAGTAAACAGTGAGAAAAATTATCATGGAAATATTGCATGTCTGAAAACATGGTGGAAATTAAAAATAATAAGAAACGACAGATCATCTAAAAAATTCAAAAACATAAAACTCAACAAACAGACAAATATGTAGAGGAATTAATAAATAACAGATGGACAATATCGACAATTTGAATAATATAAGTGATTTAATATATTGCTGACGGACAAAAAAACGTTTCAAAAAACAAAAATAAATGAATAAATAACTTTAAACTTAAGCAGAAAACAGGCAGACATGCAATTTAAAGATATTTACACATAGCACTAACTAAAATAAAAATTAATTAGAGTTTCCTAACAACTAAATATGTATATATAAAACTACCCTACAATAACAATCCCACTTAGAACTGATAACTAACTAAACCAAAACTCAAACCGTGCGGATGATGGCATGTGGCAGCTCCTTATGAGTGTCCACCATCCATGACGAAACTGCAGTTCAAACTCAGTCACCAAAACTCCAAATTGCTAAAATTTAATCAAAAACAAAAACAACCGTGCAGTGAAGAATCCGAAATGTCAAATCAAGACCTAGTAAACTATGATTTCACTAAATAATTTTGAAATCAACCACATAGCTTACAATATATATTAAACAATCAATAGTGAAACCTAAATTTTCAACGATAAATTATCACGGTGACAAAAAAATATAATAACAGCAAGTGAAATGAGTGCTATTCTTCTTCTTCTTCGTAGCACTACTCTCGGGTCTTCGGTTCCTTCAATAGCGCTTCCAGCTGTCTAGGTCCATTGATCGCGTCTTCCGAGTCAGACCAGCATATCCTTGGTTTACTCCGGTCTGTGGCCTTCAGCTCTCCCAATGATCTCCTTTTTGGGTATCTGTTATTCGTCCATACGATTCATGTGTCCAGCTCATTGCAGCTTTTGCAGTCTTACAATCGTTGAGACCTCCGGCTCGTCAAAAATTTCATACAGCTCATGGTTGTATCGAATTCGCCTTTGGTCCCCGTCAAGCTTCGCTTCGATTATTTGCCTCAGGACCCGTCGCTCAAAGGCATTCAATATATTTGCGGATGCTTGGGTTAGGGTCCATGTTTCTCATCAATAGGATAACACCGGTCTCATCACAGATTTTTATACTTGGAGCTTTGTTTTCCTGTGTATGAAGCTTGTCTTTAAGATCGTCATAACTGAATAGAATATTTTACTTGCGAGCTGTATTCTTCGGCGTATTTCGTCTCCTTCATTGCCAGTTTTCATTATCTTGGCGCCCAAATACACAAATTTACCCATATTTTTGATATTGAATTTACCAAGTGTGATATTTTGCGTATTTGAGGTATTTTTCCTCGACTGGGCTATGAGTTTTATTTTATTTTCATTGACTTGTAGCCCTACTAGTTTGGCTTCGCTGTCCAGTTTCAAGAAGTGTTCTGTGGCGGTTGTTAATGGTCGTGGCAAAATGTTGATGTCGTCCGCATAGGCTACTACTTGGCTCGACTTGTATAGCAATGTACCTCGTGTATCGACAGATAGCTTTCTCATGGCGTATTCCACTGCCAAATTGAACTAAGTGCTATTGGTCAATTGAATTATAAGCACTGACTCACGCTTACTAGTTTTGGGACCTGTCTGACCGTCTGTTTGTGGGACACACTAAGTTTTCTCAGAAACTATAGAAGCTAGAATGTTCAAACCTTATGAAAAGGTCAGAAATAATGTTCTCTCAAAAGTTTAGGTCTTACTTAAAATTTAAAGTTTTCTAAAGGGATCTCCATTGCAACGAATTAGCACTTAAAAGTTTCTTAATCAAAGACAGTCGAGTTGTGTATCAAATGAAAGGTTTTGATTAGAACCTTCAGAATCTGAAAGAGTAAAGTCAGTTTATGCATCAGGGGGAGCCAAAAAGTACCAAAATTTTGTATCCCTCCCTCGATCGCACACATTTGAGGCAAAAAATCTGAAAATAATCACGAAGGTGGATGTTTATGAATACAAGCGCAACAAAATCCCCCAGAAATCAGAATCCGCTCAAGTTTGTTAATTAAGCATGATTCGTAGATTTTACTTTTTCAATTGTGGTAGAGGAGTGAATACCCACTTACGCACAGAGTGTGGGACTCCCATGTTTGCAAGAAGGCGAATGGACTACCCACTCAACATCTCCCCTGTCAACCTGAAAATTTGGCCTGGAACCGTTTGACACATCGCTTTGGGCCAGGTCTCGTTTTATTACGCCATGAGACGCCTTCAAGCTGGGGGATCACTCTTCTAGTGGAACGGGAGAGGGGGAGTGGAAGTGCCAGACAAGCGATGCCCCACCCCAATTTCCCCGGCTGCTGTAGGCCTCATATCATTTAGGACTGCCCGAACATAATGTGCCACCTGGTTCCATTTGTCAACAGACTCGAGCATTCCCACGACCATATTATCCGGGGTGAGTTCTACCAGCTCCCTGCAGAGGTTCCTCCGCAGCCTGACCCATTTTGTGCATGCAAAAAATGTGTGGCAGGCATTATCTTTCTCCCATGGGTACCCCAACAATCGGGGGACCGTGACTTACCAATCTTGTGCAGGTAAGACTCAAAACACCCATGCTTGCTCAAAAACTGGATCAGATAGAAGTCAGTCTCACCATGCATTCGATCTAGCCACGTTCTCACATCCAGTATAAGGAGAGCAGTCCACCTTCCCTTTGTGCAATTCAGCCAAGACTGCTGCCAATCGTTGAGTGAGCGCTGTCTCCCTTCGCGAACAACCATCTCCTTGGCATCCTCGTTTCAACGCGGATAAATAAAGTGGCGCTCTCTAACAAGAAGGTCAACGGTTATCACGCCTGCGATGACTTTCACCGCCGAATACGAAGATACAATCCGCAGCACTTCTCTTCTTTGTACCTGTGCCAGGCGTTTCCAGTAAACCTCCTTATTGAGAGCGTCGCCCCATACATCTGCTCCGTACAGTAGCACTGACCCTACAGCACTCATCAAGAGGCGTCTTCCTGATGGGCTGGGTCTCGCTACGTTCGCCATAAGTCGACCCAGAGCTGATACTCCTGAAGCAGCCTTCTCAGCCGTTGCCCTGATTTGCTCAGAGAAATTCACTTTAGAGTCGATCAATAGCCCCAGGTAATTCACCACTGGTGTCCACTCAATTTGTATGTCTCCAATACTGATCATCCTTACTCTAGGGACTATCTTTTTCTTCAAGGTGACCACTTCGGTTTTCTCCAGGGCTAAACTGAATCCGCGTGCAGTCATCGAGCCTCTCACATTAGCATACCTAGCCTAAGTTGCGCTTGTTCAACGGTGCGACCAGCAACCAGAGCCGCAATGTCATCCGCAAAGCCGGTCAAGTGCGACTCATCTGGCATGTCCAGTCTCAGGAGCCCGTCGTAAGACACGTTCCATATGTTTAGACAAAGGATAGATCCCTGGGCAACACCTGATGTGACTGCCATCTTTCGCTGGCTCTGTGTTGTGTCGTAGAGCAGGCTTCTATCTTATAGGAAGTCCCTCAAAGGCCTATCTACTGCGGCTGGAACTTGAAAAGGATTTTTCACCGTTTCCAAAATATCCTCCCATCTAGCGGTGTTGAAGGCGTTCCTGCCGTCAAGTGTCACCAACAGGACGATCCGTCGTTTGGTGCGACTATGTGCCTCTGTCTTTTGCATCGCGCTTACTACCTCTCCAATCGCATCGATAGAAGAACATCCTGCTCTCAAGCCGTACTGCCGAGGAGATAGGTCCCCAGCAGCACGAATTGCGTCAGTGAGTCTTCCCTTGGTGAGTTTCTCCAGCACATTTCCAGCCGTGTCAAGCATGCATAACAGGCGGTATGCAGACGGCGATCCGGGATTTCCCTTCCTCTTGCTGATCAGCATGAGCCTCACCACCTTGCATTGTACCGGGAAAAGCCCACCCCGAAGGTAAGCGTTAAATGTGCTAAGCACATGGTGTTGGAGAAGCCGGAACACCTCAACCGGAACACCATCTGGACCTGAAGCCTTCCTCCCTTTCAATGAAAGGTCCGCCTCCTCCACTTCCGGCTGTGTGAAGAGTGGACACTCGACATGGACGGGATGGGAAGGAAAGTGTTCCCGCACTATCTAATCCATATTTTCCGCATCATGTATTCAAGCTTCGACATAACTAGTTTGTAGCCAAGGCCCCACGGGTCCTTGTTCACATAGCCACTAGGCTTGCCAGTAACGAGCCTTGCTGTTGTTGATCAATTTGGAAAAGGCATTTCCTGGCCGACTAATATGCTGCTATCCGATTGCATGCCTCGTGACACTTCCTTCGCTTTTCATCGATTTCACTTGACCACCAGTACACTGGGGGCTTCCCATGCCGGGGTTTTCAACGTGGCATAGAAACTTTGGAAGCAGTCGTAATGATGCTCATAGTTGAGTTCACCACGTCTTGAGCTGCCAATTCCTCCGCACCCTCCGAAACTTCCCGCAGCGGCTCACCTGCTGTGAGCACCTCAACGAACCTCTCGACGTCCATCCTTAGAATGTTCCATCCAGTTGTTGGGAGATGATCACTGGCTGAGTAGTCCTCTAATACTTTCCAGTTGTATATCCTCCGTATTAAAGACGAATGTCACGTTCGAGGTGAAGGTCACTTCCGGTATGGTTCCTTCACAGCCTATACGGCGAGTTTCCTGTGTTTAGTACGACAAGTGCCATCCTGGCTGCCATTTTCAGAATGCATTTTCCCTGCGGATCTGTTTGAGGCATGCCTCATTCGATTACTTTGGCGTTGAAGTCCCCCCAAACGAGCACGTTGCCCTCTGCGTTCAAGACAGCGGCCTCCAAAACATTAAGCTTGGCTTGGAAAGATGATATCGATGCACTTGGCATTAGGAACACACTGTATAGGTCGCTGAGCACTGAACCCACACAAAACCATCCCCCAATCCACAACTCTCCGCTTCGAGATCACTGCTCCGAGCTCAGATGGTGGCAGGATACCACGATGCAGGACTTCTATCATGGTGTAGCTCACTCAGCAGCAAGAAGTCGGCTTTAATGTCCCTCGCAAACTGCTCAAGTCGATTCTATGTGGTTGAGCTGCGGTGTTAGTTTAGCTGCAGGATGCGGGTCATTCAAGTTCTGATTTTGCCTTGGCTAGGGCTTCCTGGGACACCCGGCATTTTCATGATCCCAAGACGTGTCCAAAATCAGATCTTGGATCAGCCTCCTTGCAAAGAATGCAGAGTGTCTTCCTCGTACGCTCTTTTCTTTTATGTTCCATTTCACCACATTTGTAGCATGGGGAACTCCTATCGGGTCCTTTGCATACTTGTGTGGTGTGACCATAGCCAAGGTATTTGAAAAATTGAAGATCCGTTGCTTTTTGGCGTATTCTACCGAAAACCCACCTTATTCTTACTTTGCCCTTGTTCAGAAATTGTTTGGCGTTCTTTTTGGTCAATTCAATTATGGCCATGCGTTGTCCCCTATTATTTTCTGGTGTCAGTCTCACTTTAATTCTTCCCACGTTAGGGAACTCTCTTTTGATGGTCTCTTCTACCTCAGCCAGATCCGTAACGTAGTCTATGTCTGTTATTTCGATCATTGCTATCGGCTTGAGTAAGGCTGCAGTTGCACTTTTGCTGAGGACTTTCTTTACTGCGTCACAGAATGCTACCTTATTGGTGGCCTCTGCTCCAAATGCGACCAGTATGTGGCCCGACCACGTTGGTCGTAGTGCTTTGATGGCAATGTTAGTGCCTTTGGGGCTTACGTTTCCCTGGTGTCAGCCATCTTGGGCTTTTACGAGCAGTGCCTGCTGCCGGGGTCTTTGTCGGGGCTTCGATCTCTCCTGTTTATACCAGGTCTTTTTTTATTGTTGGGCGTCCATACGAACTTTATTTTCTGGCACTTTTTGATGGAGTTTCTTTACGGCTTTCTTCGCTCCTTTTTTAAGCACTGTCTGAAACCCGTGATCACGCCCATCAAGTGCCTTTTCTTTCCATCTTTTATCACATTCTCCTTCGATTGGGCTAGATCCCATTCTTTTATTGACTTTTATCAGCTCCTCCGATAATGCACTTTGCGGTCTATCAGCTCCGCTAGTTCAAGGAGCCCAAACTTTACTGCTTTGCTGATTTTTGGGGAGTTGCATGCAGATTGTATTATTTTCAGAAGATTTTCTGCTCTTCCTTTTTGTTTTGAAGAAGTTATCACTTTCCGTGTCCGAAAAATCGTTCAGTACTTTAGCCACATTTTCGACGCTGGCGACACAATCACAGATGTATAATATTGCCCGGAGCCGGCAAAATCTTGCCGGTCGATATATGGGGGGGGGGGGGGGGGTTTCCTAGGAAAATGAAAACACTTATTTGTGGTTTACCGCCGTGCACTTGCACTATTTATTTGCACATATCAATTGGCGTACATTGCCCACTATGCTCAACGCACTACACTTAATCTATCGCGCTCTTGCACTGCTCGCTTGAAACCGGCACTCGGGACAGATTCTCGGGGGCGGCTGACTATCTTGTGTGTGGCTAGTAGGTCGGGTCCACGGGACAGTGTTGGTGTTCGGTACACTCCCCCCGCAACAAGCCGAAGCACTCCGCTCGCATACAACTCGTGGTTCACTCAGCCGCATTGCCCGCATCGCTCATCGTGTATCGCCGCTCTCACTATCGCTCTCGATTTGCAGCTCACTTGCACATTGTTTGAATCGCGCCTCACTCTTGATTTGCACCTTGCTCTTGATTTGCACCTTGCTCTTGATTGCACTACTGATTTGCCCTTCGTTCGGCACTGGTAATATGCACAATTTCTGCACTGCTCTTGCCAGCTCCTCGGTTGCGGTTCGTATAATTGCGCTCCTTACTAGCCCATCTGCTCCTTGAATCACTTGCACAACTCTACCCATTGCCCAATGGGGTGGCGGGAGATTGTCGCCCTTGATGAACACTAATTGGCCGACCTTGATGTTGCTGCTCTCTTGCCTCCACTTCTTGCGCTGTCGATAAATAATCTGCCTTCCATTGCTTCCAGAACGAGGCCGTTATCTGCTGTATTTTGCGCCACTGTCTCAGCCCACTCTTGCTCAGCTCTGGCTCATTTCTCGGTAATGGTTGCACTAGCGCCTCCCCAATCAAAAAATGCCCTGGGGTCAATGCACTCAAGTCTTACGCGTTGTCGGATATCGCATTTATTGGTCGAGAGTTCAAGCACGCCTCTATGTCTACCAATACTGTGCACAATTGCTCATATGTCAGTCACTGTTGCTTCATTATGCGCTTCAGATGGTACTTAATGGACTTAACTGCTGCCTCCCAGCTGCCTCCTTGATGAGGGGCAGCAGGTGTGATGAACTTCCATTCTGTGCCCTGGACGTTTGACTGCTCTAGCACTTCTGCACCTTGCCAAGTCTTGATCGCACTCTTCAACTGCTTATCCGCCGCTACAAAAGTCTGCAAAGTCAACCCCTGCGTATAAAAATGCTCTTGCTGGTCGCACTCTGTCTGCCGGAAGACCGCCCATCAATTGCTCGCTCATTCGCGCATCTAACCTTGCACAAGTTACGCAATCATGCACTACGCGCCTTGATGCTCGTCGTAGCCCCGGTATCCAGTATTCGTATCTTATGTACTGCATCATGAGCTGCACTCCTCCATGCTTCGTCGTCTCATGCGCCTCGCTCATTATCAACTGCGCTAGCTGTGAATTCGCTGGTATGATTATTGGGTGTCACTCATGATATGCGCCCTTGGCTCTGCCGATCCTCCCCCCACGCACAGAAGACCCTCTGGGTTCAGGATCGGTCTCAATGCTGCAATCTTGCTCTTACTCAGGAAGCTCTTGCGTTCTGCTCTGATGCACTCTAGCTCTGCGCCATATTGAACTTTTTGCACCTGGCGCACCCATAAGCTTCGCGCTTCTCGTTTTTCTTCGCTCGATGGCAGACCATTCCGTCTCTTGGTACGCTCTTTTTCTTGCGTATTAAAGATAAACCTTAGCACGTTTGTCGTCACGTTGATCGCTTTGCTCATTTCGCTCGCCCTTTTTAGTATTGATATAGCTCTGGACCTCTTTGCTCTGTATGAACTCGCTCATCACTTTTTCCGCATTTGCGCTATCCTACATAGGCTCTGGCTATTCGCTCTGCACTCTGCACAACCAAGTGGATCCCGTCAGCCACAAGGTACTGTTAACCAGCTCTACTGGCGTTGCTCCTCTGCTCAATAAGTCGGCTGGGTTGTCTGCCGATCGCACATGCGCCCGTGTCTTTATTTTTATATTTGCTTGGATGTCTCTGACTCTATTCACTACATACTGCTTCAGCACGTTCGGAGGCTTCCTAATCCAGTGTAGCGCAACCATTGAATGGCTCCATAGAAAATACTTGCACTCATTAAGCTCCAGCTCCTTCTTTGCCTGGCACATCATTTTGCTCAGAATTTGCGCTGCACTAAGCTCTAGCCGTAGTATGGATATTGTTTTGATCGGCGCAATATGTGATTTTGACATCAATATTACCGTTGATATTCGTCCTTGCTCATCTTCTGCTCTTACGTATATTACTCCGCCATATGCCTTCGCGGACGCGTCAGCGAAGCCATGTAGCTGCAGCTTCAGGCGTCTTCCTGTTCCTAGCCACCGCGGGGTTTTCAATTTTTCAATCTCAGGCAGTGTATTCTGTAGCCTCTTCCATTGCTTGGCTAGGGCTTCTGGCAGAGTCTCATCCCAGCTTGTTTCTAACTTCCAGATTTCTTGCATCAGGATCTTGGCTTGTGCGATAATTGGTCCCAACAGACCATTCGGGTCATACAGCTTGGCGATCTGGCTTAGCACTCTTCTCTTTGTTATTGGCTCTAATCGCTCGCTCAACTCGACTTTGAATTCAAGCACATCTTGCTCTGTCGCCCATCTTTGCCCTAGCACTTTAGTTTCTTGCTCGCTACATAGCTCTTCCTTTTGCTCATGCCTTTTCGTTATATGCACGCTCTCCTGTTCGCTCATCACTCTTGCTACTTGCTCATTTTCCGATGCCCATTTCGCTAGCACGAATCCTGCACCTCTTAGGACTTTGTCGACCTCTTGGCTCAGGATGACCGCAGATTGCTCGTCTTCAGCTCCAGTCAGGCAGTCGTCCATGTAGAAATCGTTCAATATAGTCTCTATCGCAGCAGTAAGCTCGCGCTCAGCTTCTTTTGCACCTTGAATCATCGCTCGCACTGCACTGTGGGCTGAGGATGCCATACCGTACGTGACAACTTTCAGCCAGTATTCGCACAATGGCTCATTTCTATGCTCTCGCCAAAATATTCTCTGACAATCCCATTGCTCTGGATTGACATTGACTTGTCGGAACATCATCTTTATGCCAGCTGTGATTGCCACTCTGTGACGTCTGAAGCGCATCAATATGTCCGCTACATCGCGTTGTAGCTTCCCGCCTACCATTTGCACATCGTTGAATGAGATGCCTTGATCCGTTTTGCAGGATGCATCGAATACGACTCGAAACTTTTTCACAACGCAATGATGTGGTATGTAGTACGTCATTTTCCCTCGCTCTGGCTCTCTTTTTGCTCTTTGCATGTGCCCCATCTGCTCATATTCGCGCACAAACTCATTATATTTTGCTCTAAGGTCTGGCTCACGCTCTAATTTCTTTTCTAGCACAAGAAATCGCCTCAAGGCAATGCTTCGGGATTCGCCTATTTGTTTGCGTTCTAGCTTTACTGGGATTGTGATTGTAAGTCACGCCGATACGTCTGCATAAATTTTGCTTCGACCTGCTCTTCTTCGCTCGTCTTTGTAATTTCTTGTCGCTGCTCTTCCTGCTCCCAGAATTTTCGCATTAGCGCATCTAGCTGTTGCTCTCGTTCTTGCACCACTGCACATATTTTTGCTCCCGTTAGCCCTTTACTCGGCACTGCACCAATTAATATGTATCCGAATATTGTTTTTTTGTAGCACTGCACCATGTAGGCTTTGCACTATCTCCGGCCTTACCATTTGCGCCCATACATTTGCTCCGAGTAACATATCAACTTCACCTGGGGCGTCAAAGCTCATATCTGCCATTGGCATGTCCAGCTCCTTCTCTATGATCTCGCCAACAATTTTGCTCGATGGCGTTATAACTAGCCAACTGTCATTTGCAACTAAAAAACTGCACGTCATTCGCACTTCGGATTCGAACCATGGCATTACGCCTAAAGTAGTCTTGCCCTTTAGCACTGTTATCTCGCCCGTTACAGACCGTATTTCTGTCCAGCTTCGCTCTATTTTTAATCCGAACTGTTTTGCACATTTGCTCGTTAAAATGTTCACTTGCGATCCGGCATCGCATAACGCTCTTATTGGCCCACTCTTTTGCCCGTTCGCGTATAATTTAAGCACTACTGTCGCTAACACTGAAACTTGATCATTCCCGTTGGTATTCGCACGCACCGTTTCATGCTGATTAGTCTTTGCATTATATCCATATTCGACGCGCCGTTTTCTCCTGCTCTTCCAATGCTCTCGCACTTTTAACCGGGCCCGTTTGCTCTTCTTTCGCACTTTTAAAATAGTCCGTTTGCACCTTCTCTGCACTCGCACTTTCTTTATCTTCCTACTTCCGCACAATCCGCTCTGCTCTTTGCTCCGCCCACGCATATGAAATCGCTTATTTCACTCCTGACACTGCTCGCACTTCTTTATACAATCTGCACTTCTCCTTCGCCCTGCACTGCGCATCTTGCTATCCAATGCTCTCACACTTTTAACCGGGCCCGTTTGCTCTTCTTTCGCACTTTTAAAATAGTCCGTTTGCACCTTCTCTGCACTCGCACTTTATTTATCTTCCTACTTTCGTACAATCCGCTCTGCTCTTTGCTCCGCCCACGCATATGAAATCGCTTATTTCGCTCCTGGCACTGCTCGCACTTCTTTATACAATCCGCACTTGCTCCTTCGCCCTGCACCATTATTCGCACCCCTTCTTGTCATCGCACCTTCTCTTCTGGCTCTCACTGGACACATCACACTATTGTGCATCTTGCCCGGACAATTCGCACATGGCCCCGCATAGCATCTTCCTGCTGCATATCCCGGCTTCAAACAATTAAAACAGAGCATATTGTCGATGACAAACGTCGTTCTTCTCTCTAGGCTCATCTTTAGGAATCGCACGCACCGATATAGGGGATGTTCTGCTCCGCACTTCATGCACCGCACTGTCGTCCGCATTTGCTCCATCGCTTGTGTAAGCTCCATCGCTCTATTTTTCTCTTTGCATGACGCTCCTACTGACGCATGCATCAATGCTCTTGCTCGCTTCTCTTGAAATGTGCACAGCTCGTTCACCGTTGGTGTTCATTTTTGCGCGCTAGCTCCCATTGCTCTGCTGTTGTCGGGTCTAATCGTTCGACCATCATATATACCACAATCGGGTCCCAATTGCTGACCTCGACCCCTAGCGCGTTCAACTGTCTCATCGACTCGTTGACGACGTCAATATTTGCTCGAATTCCGGCATAGTTGGCTCCACTCATTGCAGGCATCCCAAACAGTGCTTTTATATGCGCGCTCTGCATTAAATAGATGTCGTCGTAGACCTCTGCCAGCCTGTCCCATGCCTGCGCATAATTTTCTCCGGTTAATTGCCACGAGCCCAGCACACATTTAGCTTCTCCGCTCACCGCTGCCAGAAGGTACTGCAGCTTAAAAATTGGTTTTATGCGCTGGTTTTCGTGCACGGCTGCTTAAAACTTATCTTGAAATGAGCGCCACTCCTTGAACTCTCCCCCAAAAGTGCCCCACGTGTTCGCAATCGCTTTCTGCTCGTACACTTTCACGTTTTCCGCACTGTCCTGCACTCGCTCTGCACTCGTTTCCGCCGAATCTTGCACCTCACTCTGCACCGCACATTGCACTGCACTTTGCTCCATATATGCGGAGATCATGGCCTTTGCCTCAGCATACAATTCCTCTATCCGCTCATATATATCCGCCTCCTTCTTTTCGTAGCTCCCCTTCTTTCGACCTGGCGCATGATGCACCTTCTGGAACTTCGTCCAGGCATCCTTCAAATTTCCCAACTTTGCGCCTACCTTCGCTCTCGTCACTTGCTCCGCTCCAAGCTCATTCGCGAAATCACGCGCGCGCTCTATACTCGCCATGTACGTCGCCCGCTCTACTTCCGACATTTCACCGCGCTTTTTCCAATAAACTTCCTCACAAATTCCGTTTTCGATGCTTACTCGCCCGTGAATTCAAATCATTTTCTCACGCTCTTTTTCTCCGTTTTATTCGCCCGTTCCGTATTCACTTTCAATTCACGTATACCAATTCCTACTGTCACTTCGATCCTATCCGCTGCCGCTTCACTAACATGTACGCTACTAATGAAATACAATTCCTTTCTTCTAAACATTTCAACCCTTACATTCATGCATCGCAAATTTATGCCCATGCACACATACTCATAACGTCCAGGCCTGGACTACCCTAAAAGCTAAAAATAATCTCATGCACACAAATTTTTCTACCTAAGCATTCCATTTCAACATGCACATATTCTTCGCCCATTCGAATTGCCCGCGCGCATCATACACATCAACATTAGCGCGTGCCATCCTTTCATTGTCACGAATTGCTCGCGCCGCTCATAAAAACTTTACACAAACATTGCCCGCGCGCGTCGTTCAAGTTGAAATTTTCTTCGGTCGCCCATATCGCCGCTCAATTGCTCGCACATTTTCATATTTCGATCTTCGCGCCGCTCGTAATATTCCACTTGCACGTCAGACCTGCACCTTGGGTCCCATTCGTGCAGCGGATTGACTTTTTGCTCATTGCTCTTCTGCACTGCGCTTTGCTCTTATAATTCGCGCCTAGTTGAAGGGATTTGGGTATCATGCGTTTCATGCCAAGCGATTTCCGAGATCATCTCATATTTGCTTGTGATGCCGTTTGTGTGTTTGTGCGCCAATGCTACATAGGGCTTGGGTGTTCGTTTCAATGGAAATTTGGAATCATTTGTGAGCAGCGTACGGTGTATGTTTCGTGCTATATTTTGGGCAGCGGTTGCGGGTGATTTTATTCGAAGTCGTCGCTTGCACGTTTTTCATGCGCTTACACTTCCGTGGGCATATTTCTTTTAGGTTTTTCTTCGCAGCCACGCACACATGCACACAATTTGCTCGCTTCAATTTGCTTCTTAATTTGGTCGCACATAACACTTTGGCAATTTGCACGTACTTGCACTTGTAAATGCTCGCTCTGCACATTTGCACGCTACGGAGCTCTAGGGCGCTACAGCTCAATTTGTATGGGGGTATATGCGGAAACCTCTGCGAGGATTTTTTGAAGGCCATTTGCTAACGGTATCCGGCTCGACGGACCAAAATGTATAACGCTGCCCGAAACCGGCAAAGTCTTGCCGGTCGGTATATGGGGGGGTTTCCTAGGGACAATGAAAACACTTATTGGCGGTTTACCGCCGTGCACTTGCACTATTTATTTGCAAATATCAATTGGCGTACATTGCCCACTATGCTCAACGCACTGCACTTAATCTATCGCGCTCTTGCGCTGCTCGCTCGGGACCGGCACTCGGGACAGATTCTCGGGGGCGACTGACTATCTCGTGTGTGGCTAGTAGGTCGGGTCCACCGGACAGTGTTGTTGTTCGGTACAACAGAGCGTCCCTCTGTTTGTCTGGTCACTTATTTATTTTCCTGTCGTAATTTCCTCGTTGGCTTCAGGATGGTTCTTTATTTTTTCGAGATTTCCGAGCCTTGCATCGGTCGCTTGGGTAACGATCGCAGCAGTGACCATTGAACTCTCGATGTTGTTTATATTTTCCTCCACCATTCTAACACCTAAAGCGTTCTGCATAGTTTCCCGTTTTTCCCTTAGTGGACGCTCTGGCGTTCGCATAATTTTTTTGCTTCGCCCGAACGCCGCAGGAATTTCAGTCTGGACCAGACTGTCTGCTGATTTCTTTTTTTCGACCGTTTCACTGTCATTGTATTATTCATTGTTTTTGTCATCATTAGTACCGCTCTCGATGTACTGTTAACATCGTGGCTGCAACCGCTAGTTGCGTCGTCGTTATTATTTTTTATTTCTTTTTTTAGGTTTTTTTTATCTTTTCCATATGTTTTTGCTTGTTTTAGTTTTATTGGATCACCCCTCGGAGCCGCTGTCTCCGCTCCTGTGTGTAGTCACCTTTTTGGTCCCATGGTTATCTTTGCAGAGCAGGGAGGCCATGCGTGGCTTGTCATAAGCCCTTATGGGGACAAGTGCTCAGAGCCAGACCAGCGCTAATCGGGAGCCCGTCTCAACCGAACCTACACCACCAACCCAATGGTGCGAACTTCGAACGTACGCCAAGGCCTGCCAAGGTTTTACCGGGGCGGAGACAGTATGATAGTTGTATTGGAGCCGTTCGCATGTGAGTGTCATCTGGGCGCTACTGTGCAAAGCAACTATCCGCCAGCCCAAAGCATGAATTCCAGTTTATTGTCGAAAGCGTAGTCCAGATGCAATCAGGGTCATTACCTGTCATCCCAGGAGGAAAACTCACGGCACCCTCCATATCCTCGGGCCCGTGGGGTTGGCAATCCCCAAAAAATGCTAGCCTTCATGAGCGCTCTTGTCGACCGGAATTCCGCCTACGGGAATTTCTTCAGGTGTGGGGGGCGGAACTCCCCAAAGAATGCTAGCCTCCAAGAGTATTCCTGTCGGCCAGTATTCACCCCTTTTTTTTTTCTGGTAGGGAGGTGAAGGCATTTATGCCCGCCGAGTCTGGCAGTGTGGGACTCCCATGGAGGATACCTTTGGACTACCCACTAAACACCTCCCCTGTCAATCTGAGAGCCTCGCCTGGAACCGTTTGACACATTACTTCGGGCCAGGTCTCGTTTTGTTACGCCGTGGGGCACCTTCAAGCTGGGGAGTCCCTTTCCTAGCGGGAGGGGAGGGGGGAAGAGGAATTGCCTGAAGAGCGATCCCCCAGCCCCAGTGCCTCTGGCTGCTGTGAGTCCCTTTTATATTTTAGGACTGCCCGAGCATAATGTGCCACCTGGTTCCATTTGTCAACCGATTCGAGCATCACCGCAACTATATTATCCGGGGTGAGCTCTCCCATCTCCCTGTAGAGTTTCCTTCGCAGCCTGGCCCATTTGGTACACGCAAAAACTATGTGACAGGCATTGTCCTCCTCTCCTGGGCAAAACCGACAATCGAGAGACCGTGACTTGCCGATCTTGTGCAGGTAAGACTGAAAACACCCGTGCCCGCTCAAAAGCTGGGTCAGGTAGAAGTCACTCTCACCATGCCTTCGATTTAGCCACGGTCTCACATCCGGGATGAGGCGCGCAGTCCACCTTCCCTTCGTGCAATTCCTCCAAGACTGCTGCCAATCGTTGAGCGAGCGTTGTCTCTCCTCGCGGACAACGATTTCCCTCGCATCCTCGTTTCGGCACAGGTAAATAGCGCGGCGCTCTCTAGCAAGGAGGGCGACAGGTATCACGCCTGCAATCACTCTCACCACCAGATCAAAGACTGTTGGATACGAAGATGCAATTCTCAGTGCTCCTCTTCTCTGTACCTGTGCCGATCGTTTTCGGTATACCTCCTTGCTGAGAGCGTCGCCCCATACCTCTGCTCCATACATTAGCACTGACCCTACAGCACTCATCAAGAGGCGTCTTCTTGATGGGCTGGGTCCCCCTACGTTGGCCGTAAGTCGACTCAGGGCCGATATTCCCGAAGCAGCCTTCTCAGCCGTTGCCCTGATTTGCTCAGAGAAACTCATCTTCGAGTCGATCAGTAGCCCCAGGTCCTTCACCGCTGGCTTCGAGTCGATCTGTATATCTCCAATACTGATCATCCTTACTCTAGGGATTCTCTTTTTTGTCAAGATGACCACTTCGGTTTTCTCCAGTGCTAAACTGAGCCCGCGAGCAGTCATCCAGTCCCTCACTCGGCACATTAGCATACCTAGCCTAAGTTGCGCTTGTTCAACGGTGCGTCCGGTGACCAGAGCCGCAACATCATTTGCATAGCCGACCAAGTGCGACTCATCTGGCATCTCAAGTCTCAGTAGCCCGTCGTAAGACTCGTTCCACAGGTCCGGACCAAGGATAGATCCCTGGGCAACACCCGATGTAATTTCCATCCTTCGTTGGCCCTGTGTCGTGTCGTAGAGCAGGCTTCGGTCCTTTAGGTAGTTCCTAAAAAGCCGCATTAGATATTCTGGAACTTGAAAAGAGTTTTCCAGCGTATCCAAAATATCCACCCATCTAGCGGAGTTGAAGGCATTCCTGACGTCGAGTGTCACCAACAGGACGATCCGTCGCTTGGTGCGACTATATGCCTCTGCCTTTTGGACCGCGTTCACCACCTCTGCAATCGCATCAATGGTAGAACGTCCTGCTCTAAAGCCGTACTGCCGAGGAGATAGGTCCCCAGCAGCACGAATCGCGTCAATGAGTCTTCCCTTGATGAGTTTCTCTAGCACTTTCCCAGCCGTGTCTAGCATGCATAACGGGTGGTATGCAGACGGCGATTCGGGATTTCCCTTCCCCTTGCTGACCAGCACGAGCCTCGACACCTTCCATCGTACCGGGAAAACCCCGTCCCGTAGGCAAGCGTTGAATGTGCTGAGCAGCAAGTCAGGACAATGGTGATAGACGAGCTGCAAAACCTCAGCTGGAACACCATCTGGACCTGGAGCCTTCCTCGCTTTCAGGGAGAGGACTGCCTCCTCCAGTTCCAGCTGTGTGAAGAGTGGGCACTCGACTGCTGTTTCACCATGGACAGCGTCAACACGGACGGGATGGGCGGGGAAGAGTCCCCGCACTATCGCGTCCATCTTTTCCGCGTCATGCACACAAGGCTTCCGTAAGGCACCAAGTTTCCGCATGACCAGCTTGTAGCCATGGCCACACGGATCCCTATTGACATCGTCCACGAGGTCTTGCCAGCATCGGGCCTTGCTCTTGTTAATAAGCCTGCGAAGATATTTCCTGCCGGACCTGTATGCTGCTAGCCTAGTGTCTGCCTCCTCCCGTGTTCGCGCCCGCTGGGCCTCTCGCCGAAGTTTGTGACACTCGCTTCTTTGTTCGGCGATCTCGTTTGACCACCAGTATACTGGAGGCTTACCATGTCGGGGTCTCCGGGGGGCATGGAAGACTCGCAAGCAGCTATGATTGTACTCATAGTTGAGTTCACCAAGTCCTTGGCTGTAGGCCCTCCACTCCCTGGCGGAGCTCCCAGCAACGGTGCGCCTGCCATAAGCGCGTCAGTGAACTTCTCGACGTCCATCCTCCCAGTCCTCCATCCGAGGATTGAAGTTTGGGCATATGCACGCAGAGTGGCACCGTCGTGAATCTCAACAGCTATATACTGGTGATCACTAGCCGAGTAGTCCTCTAGTACTCGCCAGTTGTGTACTCTAGGTACCAGGGACTCCGAAGCGAGTGTCACATTGGGTATGGTTCCTACGCAACCCCAGCGGCGGAAGGTAGGGGTGTTACCAGTATTTAGGACAAAAAGCGCTGTTCTGGCCGCCATGTCCAAGATTTGCTTTCCCCTTGGGTCGGATTGTGGCATACCCCATTCAATGGCTCTAGCGTTGAAGTCTCCCCCGACCAGCATGTGGCCCTCTGTGTTCGAGACAGCGTCCTCCAGGGCATCGAGTTTGGTTCGAAAGGATCGCATTGCCTCGTTAGGCGTCAGATAAACACTGAAATATGTTATCCCTGAACACCGCACCCACACAAAACCATCCCCGCGTCCATGGCCCTGCATCTGAAGGCGGGCGCTGTCTCGAACCCAGATGGCCGAGGTACCAGTTTTGTCAGGGTACCACGCTTGCGAGTCCTTGTTATGATGTTGCTCGCTCAGCAACAGGAGGTCAGGTTTCTTATCCCTCGCAAACTGCTCAAGTAGGTCCTGGGCGTTTGTGCTTCGGTGCAAATTGACCTGCAGGATACGGATCATTTGAGTATCGATTTGGCTTTAGTTAGGGCCTCCTTGAAAACCCGGCATCTCCCTGTCCCCGGCTCATGTTTGAGGTCGCCGGGTGCTAGCTTAGCATCCTTGCAAAGAATGCATTTTGCCTCGTTCGTGCACTCCTTCATTTTGTGCCCCGTTTCTTCACATTTGTAGCACAGAGATCTCCTGTCGGGTCCCCTACAGCCATACGTGGTGTGTCCGTATTCGAGGCATCTGAAGCAGCGTATAGGGATCGCTCTTCTCCGTATTCTGCAGATCACCCAACATATCTTTATTTTGCCCTTCGCCAGGATTTGCTGGGCATCTTTATCTGCTAGTTCGACAATAGCCATGCGTTGCCCCCTTGTGTTTTCACGTGTCAATCTTGCCTTGACTTCACTTAAGCTGGGGAACTCCCTCCTAATGGCACCCTCTACTTCAGCTTTGTCCGTGACGCAGTCGAGGTCCCTGATTTCCAGGGTGGCCATTGGTTTGGGCGAGGCAACCGTTGCCGCATCTCCAAGAACCTTTTGAACCGCGTCACGGAATGCATCTTTGTTTGTGGCCTCTGGCCCGAATTCCACCAGCAAGCCACCGGTCCGGGTTGGTCGAACTGCTTTGATGGCAGTTTTGGTGTCGTCTGGCTTGACCGCTCCTTTAATTTCACGGAGGACATCTGCGTAGGTTCGGCCCTTAGTGGGTTTAATAAGCAGTGCCTCTCGCAAGGGTTTGCGCCGCGGTTTGCTTTTTGTTTTCTGCGGTATATCGGGGGGTTCTTTGTTCTTTTCGTGGTTGAGCTCTTTGTCTGTTTTTTCTAGGAGTAGCTTTTTGGCCGCTTTTTTCGCTGCCTTGTTTCGCACCACATGAAACTCCTCGCCTGGAGTGCCAACTTCGTTTATGGTCTCGTCCTTCCTCCTTTTCTCACAGTCGCCTTCAATTGGGCTATCGGCCATTCTTTTGCTGCTACTAGGACCCACTGATGCCTCGAGGGAGAGCGTGTCCTTTTGGTGCTTTTCGGTTGCAAGCCACCTCCGCCTGTAGCGCGTTATGCGGCCGAAAGGCTCCTCCAGTTCAAGAATGCCATTCTTGACACTCTTGCCTATGTTTTTCTGCACTTCGCAGGCAGCCCTCAGTTGTTTGACAATATTCCCCGCTTTCCGAGTAAGCCGCTCCTCTTCGGCGCGGTCAAGGGCGATTGTGTTATTTGGCGCCACCTCTTGGGAGAGGCCCCCGTTTCCTAGCCCTTTTGCTTCTATTGCTTGGGTCGCGTTTGAAGTGGCGTCGGCCAACGGCAAAACTTCTCCCTCCTCCAGTCTTACACTGGCTTCTATTGGTGTCGCAGCTTGATCCGGATTGTGTACGTCTTGCACTGGGCGCTCCGGGGTGCACATAGTCCTTCTACTGCGCCCAAAGGCCGCAATGATGCCAGGTTGCACAACGCACTCTGCCTTCTTTCGTTCGTTAGTCCATCTGTGGTCTGTCTCCGATGATTTAACCTGTGATGTTGACTTTGACAGTGTTTCTGGGGTTTGCTGCCTCCCCCCGCAATCGGTGACTTGTTTAATCGGTGTTCTTGCCAACAGCGGTTTTTGCCTGAAAGGGTTCTCCGTGCTAGCGTCCTGTTAGCTTGTGGTTTCATTTGTTTGCTCCATTTTATTGGGTCCCCCCTCGGAGCCGCTATCTCCGTTCGTGTGTGTAGTCGCCTTTTTGGTCCCATGGTTATCTTTGCAGAGCAGGGAGGCCATGCGAGGTTTGGCACAAGCCCTTATGGGGACAAGTGCTCAGAGCCAGACCAGCGCTAATCGGGAGTCCGTCTCAACCGAACCTACACCACCAACCCAATGGTGCGAACTTCGAACGTACTCCGAGGCCTGCCAAGGTTTTACCGGGACGGAGACGGTACGATAGTTGAATTGGAGCCGTTCACACACGAGTTTCACCTCGGTGCTACTGTGCAAAGCAACTAGGTCCAAACCATCACATCCGCCAGCCCAAAGCGTCAATTCCAGTTCGTTGTCCAAAGCGTAGTCCAGATACAATAAGAGGGAACCTCACGGCACCCCCCATATCCTCGGGTCCGTGGGGGCGGCATTCCCCAAAGAATGCTAGCCTCCAAGAATGTTCTTGTCGACCGGCTTTCTCCCTGCGGGAATTTCCTCGGGTACGTGGGCGTGGAACTCCCCAAAGAATGCTAGCCTCCAAGAGTGGTCTTGTCGACCGGCATTCCCCCTGCGGAGTTTCCTCGGGTACGTGGGGGCGGAACTCCCCAAAGAATGCTAGCCTCCAAGAGAGCTCTTGTCGACCGGCATTCCCCCTGCGGGGTATTCACCCCTTAACCTTCTTAAAATTTGACAATTGTGTGGGCGAATGTAAATTCTTTATGACTACAAAATTTCATAGAATTCGAATCATAATCGATTGAGTTAAAGCCATGACAATTGTATGAAATTATAACAACAATACTGCGTGTTTATGGTTGATAAATATTTCAAATTGACCTGGATATTTTTATTTTCTTCCAATTATCGTGAAAATTTAAAGAATAGTATCTAATTTGCAAATGTTCATTCGGCTCAGCATTCAGAAAAATTATTTGAGCTCGATCAAAATGGCAGCCGCAATGTGCTTATGAAAGAAACTCAGCATCTTTTGCATAAATTTGAATGATTTCTTCTCCAAGTATTGGATGAATAGTCGAAGCTATCAATTCACGCTATTAGAAAATTAGTTTTTGAACCCTAAAATGGTTACATAGACCTTCTGGTTAGAGCATTTTCCTCCTTACTTACCTTGTTTTATTCTATTTACATAAAATTCGGACTGAATTTTTTAAAAATAACAAGACCTACGTCATCAACTTTTATTAAACCAACTTTGAACAACTTTCACTTTCGTTTTCTAAATTCTTTTGCTTTCCTCACTCTTAAATTTTCATAGCACGATCACTTTTTTATGATCATGCTAAGATTTTTTTCCTGCTTTCATCTGACTGACTCAATCTTGTAAACCTTTTTACCCCTGATTTTCCATTGCCGTACAGATTGATTGAAGCTCAGTACACTTCAACTCCATTCCCTCCGTTCATCTTTCGACTTTGCCAAACGCAATAATTCCAATTGCATGTATGGCGATTTGCATATAATATGATAACCTTAGTCATATGCAAATCGTCATGAAGACAGAAATAATGAAATTTGATAAAACTAAAAAGATTTCCTTGTGCCCAGTGGAACTCGAACCCACGGTCCCAGCAAACCTCCGGATTGAAAGTCCAACAATACTCAACTTCAACTGAGCAAAGCATTTGAAAACTTGCATCAATACTTGTAGTATCGTAATGAGCAAGTGAATAAAATTTCGTTTATAGGAAGGAAAGAATGAATGAAGTTTTCTAAGTGGAAAAAATAAGATTATTTTTTATTTATGTATTCATTTTGTACTCAAAAATAAGATAAACAAGTTGGGTAAACAGATCTATGGTCATGTCAGAAGGGTTTTGTACCTAACCTCTCCGAAATACGGACACCAGCAACAAATAAAGTCAAGAAACACGCCAAAGAGACGTGCACATTTAAAAGAAAACTCATTGTTTCTCCATTTTCAACGGTTGCCATTTTGTTCTAAACTTACAAAAATCACTTAAATCGTGAATTCCAAAAATATGTATTGTTACAAATCTTATCTGGGAAATTTAAGAAGATCAAATCATAATTGCAGTGTCTGAACCGATGGGAAATTCATAAAATACCAAAACCGTGAGTTATTGTTGTTGTAATTGCAGAAACTTCAAATGGCTATAACTTCTGTAAATATGATTCGATTTTCATCAAACTTGCAGGGTATTAGGTCCGTATATGTAGCTACTCAAACATTTCGTTGAGTTTAAGGGTACCTGTACGATTTAATTGGGGAAAATGTGAAATTCGAAAATCATACTATTATTAACAAAGTTGAGTGAATTTCGACTTCTAAGGTATTTGTTGTTGTTGTTGAAAAATATCGTAGAGGTAGATCATAAATATCTACCTCTATGATTTTTTTCAGATTTTTCGGATCACAGGTGTCAAATTGCGAGGGGGGGCACACAAATATTTCGTGTGCGCCCCCTGAAGCAAAAAATGTCAGTTTAAAACCTGTTTTGAAAAGTTCTCGTTTAGATATGATACCCATATTGACTACCTTTGATGAAATTTTTTTTGGGAGCCACTCCCCTGTATGGGGAGACCCCCCTTAAATACCGCATACATTTTTTTTTTCTGAACTTTCAAGAGAGCACCACTAAACACCTGTGTGTAAAATTTGGTGCTTCTAGCTTAAATACTTTGCGAGAAAAGCTGCTGTGACATACGGACGGACCGACGGCTGGACGCACGGACAGACAGGTTGCGATTTTAGTAGGTTTTTATAAAAATATTTTACAAAACCCTTAAAAATATAAAGTTAATGAGGACGGGGAGTAAGAAATAGATAAATGACTGTATAATTTTATTAAACAAAGGGAAAGCAAGGTAGGTGTGCCCAAAAGAAGGCAAACGATGATGCTTATGAAGTTGAAATTTGTGGCAACACCGACGTAATTCGCAGCAATCATGGGAATGACCCAGACTCAGAGTGTCTCTTTCAGCCGAGCAAAGAAGGAACGTCGGGAGGGATCATTAGCAGCCCGATCAAAAATTTCTAGCGTGGGAGGTCCCAAGCAGTTTACTGGACTCATCCTCAAGCTCGTATAATAATTGTCCAACACGGTAGCAAACTACTCCAGAAATGAATTGTGGAGCAAATTTAGTGCAAATAGATCGGCTGCATTTCGCACGAAAACTTTTTGAGCCAGGAGTAGCTCATGGGGGTATGTCCGAGGGTTGTAACGTTGAACTTCTTTATGATAGGCTTCTTCACGGTTAGCTCAGCCACGATCTTGTACAGCTCACAGATGCTCTCAACTATACTTTTTCATCATCCGACTGGTAAAAAGATTTTGCGCTCAAAATATGGCGCGTCTCATTCCGGCTTGAGCCATATGAGCTAGGTGTAACGCTCCAGGAACACAAACGATTTGGTATTTCCCGATTTTGAACTAGGAGATCTCACCAAGTTTCTTGATGTACCTATAGGTGGCCGCAAAATGGAAGTCAATAGTTTGACCTGTTGCATGTCGAGCAGCTTTGGTTGTGCTGTACCACATCTTGATGCACGTGAGGTCAATAGTAATATCTTTGTCAGAGGGCTGTTGTTTGACAAATTTCATAATGCGAGCCCCGGGTACTATGACGAGCTCGAGCTATAAGAGCCTGTTAGTGATCCTAAGGAACCCATAACTTTGCTCGACAATATCCATAGTCAGTGCTGCAGAAGAACCAGTACTGGTGTACAAACAGCCATCAGTAAAGTACAAATTCTGAAACTTATCAGGTTGCTTCAGAATTTGCTCCTTGAGGTGTGCAGACTTGGACTCCTAAAACGCAGACGCAGGGATCAAACCATCGATGGTTATCGATTTATTGATAGTGCTCTCAGACCGGGGAACCAAACGCGTCCCCAGGGTTGCGGATAGGGGAAGACCTTTCTCGAAAGGTTCGCTGCGAATAACCAATAAGCAGCCGCGGACAATGGTCGGCAGTGAAGGGAGAGTCTCAGGACAAATACCTGAGTGTCAATGATCTTCACTGTGACATGACGAAATATATGGCGTCATCAATTATCCATATATCCTGGCAGTAGGTAAAATGCTATGGGAACGGAAACCCAGACAGAAAACCAAATCATGCAGGTCCACAAGGGGAACCAAATTATGGTGCAGGGGGTCAGATCCCCAGTACCGGCGGCAGAGGGTAGTGAGCGAGCAGGCTCCCGGCCGTCGTCATCCAGTGACTGCAATGTTATAGAAGTGGTGAACTTGGCTTCTGTGACAGATATAACTACAAGCAAACAGGACGCTAGCACGGAGAACCCTTTCAGGCAAAAACCGCTGTTGGCAAGAACACCGATAAAACAAGTCACCGATTGCGGGGGGAGGCAGAAAACCCCAGAAACACTGTCAAAGTCAACATCACAGTTTAAATCATCGGAGACAGACCACAGACGGACTAACGAACGAAAGAAGGCAGAGTGCGTTGTGCAACCTGGCATCATTGCGGCCTTTGGGCGCAGTAGAAGGACTATGTGCACCCCGGAGCGTCCAGTGCAAGACGTACACAATCCGGATCAAGCTGCGACACCAATAGAAGCCAGTGTAAGACTGGGGGAGGGAGAAGTTTTGCCGTTGGTGGACGCCACTTCAAACGCGACCCAAGCGATAGAAGCAAAAGGGCTAGGAAACGGGGGCCTCTCCCAAGAGGTGGCGCCAAATAACACAATCGCCCTTGACCGCGCCGAAGAGGAGCGGCTTACTCGGAAAGCGGGGACTATCGTCAAACAACTGAGGGCTGCCTGCGAAGTGCAGAAAAACATAGGCAAGGGTGTCAAGAATGGCATTCTTGAACTGGAGGAGCTTTTTGGCCGCATAACGCACTACAGGCGGAGGTGGCTTGCAACCGAAAAGCACCAAAAAGACACGCTCTGCCTCAAGGCATCAGTGGGTCCTAGCAGCAGCAAAAGAATGGCCGGTAGCCCAATTGAAGGCCACCGTGAGAAAAGGAGGAAGGACGAGACCATAAACGAAGTTGACACTCCAGGCGAGGAGTTTCATGTGGTGCGAAACAAGGCAGCGAAAAAAGTGACTCTACTCTTAGAAAAAACAGACAAAGAACTCAACCACGAAAAGAACAAAGAACCCCCCGATATACCGCAGAAAACAAAAAGCAAACCGCGGCGCAAACCCTTGCGAGAGGCACTGCTTATTAAACCCACTAAGGGCCGAACCTACGCAGATGTCCTCCGTGAAATTAAAGGAGCGGTCAAGCCAGACGACACCAAAACTGCCATCAAAGCAGTTCGACCAACCCGGACCGGTGGCCTGCTGGTGGGATTCGGGCCAGAGGCCACAAACAAAGATGCATTCCGTGACGCGGTTCAAAAGGTTCTTGGAGATGCGGCAACGGTTGCCTCGCTCGAACCAATGGCCACCCTGGAAACAAGGGACCTCGACTGCGTCACGGACAAAACTGAAGTAGAGGATGCCATTAGGAGGGAGTTCCCCAGCTTAAGTGAAGTCAAGGCAAGATTGACACGTGAAAACACAAGGGGGCAACGCATGGCTATTGTCGAACTAGCTGATAAAGACGCCCAGCAAATCCTGGCGAAGGGCAAAATTAAGATAGGTTGGGTGATCTGCAGGATACGGAGAAGAGCGATCCCTATCCGCTGCTTCAGATGCTTCGAATACGGACACACCGCGTATGGCTGTAGGGGACCCGACAGGAGATCTCTGTGCTACAAATGTGGTGAAACGGGGCACAAAATGAAGGAGTGCACGAACGGAGCAAAATGCATTCTTTGCAAGGATGTTAAGCTAGCACCCGGCGACCTCAAACATGAGCCGGGGACAGGGAGATGTTGGGTATTCAAGGAGGCCCTAACTTAAGCCAAATCGATACTCCAATGATCCGTATCCTGCAGGTCAAATTGCACCGAAGCACAAACGCCCAGGACCTACTTGAGCAGTTTGCGAGGGATAAGAAACCTGACCTCCTGTTGCTGAGCGAGCAACATCATAACAAGGACTCGCAAGCGTGGTACCCTGACAAAACTGGTACCTCGGCCATCTGGGTTCGAGACAGCGCCCGCCTTCAGATGCAGGGCCATGGACGCGGGGATGGTTTTGTGTGGGTGCGGTGTTCAGGGATAACATATTTCAGTGCTTATCTGACGCCTAACGAGGCAATGCGATCCTTTCGAACCAAACTCGATGCCCTGGAGGACGCTGTCTCGAACACAGAGGACCACATGCGCCCGTTATGCATGCTAGACACGGCTGGGAAAGTGCTAGAGAAACTCATCAAGGGAAGACTCATTGACGCGATTCGTGCTGCTGGGGACCTATCTCCTCGGCAGTACGGCTTTAGAGCAGGACGTTCTACCATTGATGCGATTGCAGAGGTGGTGAACGCGGTGCAAAAGGCAGAGGCATGTAGTCGCACCAAGCGACGGATCGTCCTGTTGGTGACACTCGACGTCAGGAATGCCTTCAACTCCGCTAGATGGGTGGATGTTCTGGACACGCTGGAAAACTTTTTTCAAGTTCCAGAATATCTAATGCGGCTTTTGAGGAACTACCTTAAGGACCGAAGCCTGCTCTATGACACGACACAGGGCCAACGAAGAATGGAAATTACATCGGGTGTTGCCCAGGGATCTATCCTTGGTCCGGACCTGTGGAACGTGTCTTACGATGGGCTACTGAGACTTGAGATGCCAGATGAGTCGTGCTTGGCCGGCTATGCGGATGATGTTGCGGCTCTGGTCGCCGGACGCACCGTTGAACAAGCGCAACTTAGGCTAGGTATGCTAATGCGCCGAGTGAGGGACTGGATGACTGCTCGTGGGCTCAGTTTAGCACTGGAGAAAACCGAAGTGGTCATCTTGACAAAAAAGAGAATCCCTAGAGTAAGGATGATCAGTATTGGAGATATACAAATCGAATCGAAGCCAGCGGTGAAGTACCTGGGGCTACTAATCGACTCGAAGATGAGTTTCTCTGAGCAAATCAGGGCAACGGCTGAGAAGGCTGCTTCGGGAATATCGGCCCTGAGTCGACTTATGGCCAACGTAGGGGGACCCAGCCCATCAAGAAGACGCCTCTTGATGAGTGCTGTAGGGTCAGTGCTACTGTACGGAGCAGAGGTATGGGGCGACGCTCTCAGCAAGGAGGTATACCGAAAACGATTGGCACAGGTACAGAGAAGAGGAGCACTGAGAATTGCATCTTCATATCCAACAGTCTCCGACTCGGCGGTGAGAGTGATTGCAGGCGTGATACCTGTCGCCCTCCTTGCTAGAGAGCGCCGCGCTATTTACCTGCGCCGAAACGAGGATGCGAGGGAGGTAGTTGTCCGCGAGGAGAGACAACGCTCGCTCAACGATTGGCAGCAGTCTTGGGGGAATTGCACGAAGGTAAGGTGGACTGCGCGCCTCATCCCGGATGTGAGACCGTGGCTAAATCGAAGGCATGGTGAGACTGACTTCTATCTGACCCAGCTTTTGAGCGGGCACGGGTGTTTTCAGTCTTACCTGCACAAGATCGGCAAGTCACGGTCTCCCGATTATCAGTTTTGCCCAGGAGCCTGTCACACATTTTTTGCGTGTACCAAATGGGCCAGGCTGCAAAGGGAACTCTACAGGGAGACGGGAGAGCTCATCCCGGATAATATAGTTGTGGTGATGCTCGAATCAGTTGACAAATGGAACCAGGTGGCACATTCTCCTCGGGCAGTCCTAAAATATAAAAGGGACTCACAGCAGCACAGGGCAGGGGGATCGCTCTTCTGGCATTTCCTCTTCCCCTCTCCCCTCCCGCTAGGAAAGGGACTCCCCAGCTTGAAGGCGCCCCACGGCGTAACAAAACGAGACCTGGCCCGAAGTAATGTGTCAAACGGTTCCAGGCTAGGTTCTCAGATTGACAGGGGAGGTGTTTAAAAAAAAAACCATCGATATGATTGTGCTTTGGCAGACAAGTAATAGGCAAGACCATTCAGTCATTCTGTGAGCAAAATCTCTCAGACTTCAGCAAGCCAATCAACCAAAAAGTTTCCACTGCTGTATGAGCCATTTGAGGCCAGTATGATCAATGATGATGAAGAAGGGCAATTCTTTGATATATGCCCTGAATCTCTTCATGCTTTTCACCACAGCTATTCAGTAATGCTATAGTTGGGTTGTGTAGCGTTGAGCTTCATTGACATATATGCGATTGAATGCTCTCCACTCTCATCGCCTTTCTGGATTAAAACGTTACCAATATCTACTGTACTGGCATCACATTGAATATAGAAGTGCCTGGTAAAATCTGAGCGCCATCGAGCTTGTGACCCAAATCATTCCATGAACTTCACTGTGAGCTGTGTTGTACTCAAGTCTATATGCAGGTCACGCATCTGCCATTACCGAATTTCAATCGATCCTTGCAAGAGAAAATGAGGGTCCTGGACCAGTTCACGCTCTGGGAGACCATTGTCCCTGATCATGATTCTAGTGTGAAACATAAACTGGTGAGCATCCAAATCATTTGAACCACCATCGAACTTGAAGCCCCATTGGTAATTGGGATAGATATTGGATGAGTGTCAAATGTCTGGCCATCATCCTGGAATGAAAGCTGCAACTGAGGATCTAGCAAATCCTGAGAGGAGCGTAGTAAAAAGTGAGTAAAACTATCATGGAAATATTGCGTGTGTGAAAACATGGTGGAAATTGAAAATTGTAATAATTTTTCTTTCAATTTCTTGTTGTCGTGATGATCGGAGCTAAGAGGATGGGATAGATGTCTAAGGACGAGATATTTTCATAATTGAATTTTATCTATGCAAGCGGTCTTGCGTCCGCTGATATCTTAGCGAGGACATAATATTGTCCACTACGCAATGATTCATTTTTTTTTTCTTTATATACCTTAAAACTAAAGTTACAATTTGCTTATTAACTAAAATCACTTTCCCATGATTTTAAATGATAACTCAATTTAATTATTAAGTGTGCCCTAATTAAAATGAAACCATAACGTTGGTCTCACACTTAAGCCATCGTTTGGAATTACTAATGCCCCATATTCGATCATTCAAAACAATGCCCCTGCATGTAAATTACACGCATCAAATGACTATTATTTGTTACTCATAATGACTTATCATTCTGTACTCGTAATCATATGTGCATTTGTACAAACATACTCGTACATATGATAGTCACGTGCTTCATTTGTCAGCGTTGAACTTCATGAGTTGAAATGACATTCATAGCAATTTATACTGCGAATGCAATTTTACATGTCTTTCATATGGTGGATATGTAATTGGATTTAAATGTATGGAAAGTAATGTAATGTTTATACTAATACTACAGTACAGCGGACTCCACTGCAGCTACGGCGAGCCTCACCGTCAAAAATTCATAAAAACAAACCACTTACTATTACCCGTGAATCGAATCGTAATAAAAATTGCTAATCCCTCATAAAAGATAACAAAATATCATATTAAAAATTATAAAAAAATCGTCAAAAACCGAAAGAATAATATATATATATATATATATATATATATATATATATATACTATATATATATATATATATATATATATATATATATATATATACTATATATATATATATATATATATATATATACAATATATATATATATATATATATATATATATATATATATATATATATATATACAATATATATATGTATATATTTATATATATATATATATATATATATATATATATATATATATATATATATATATATATATATATATATATATATACAATATATATATGTATATATTTATATATATATATATATATATATATATATATATATATATATATATATATATATATATATATATATATTTCCCTGAGATGCACAAACCATTATTCAAGTTAGGAACTCCAGTTACACAAGCCCATCAAAACTAACAATTAAATTCCAAATCAAAATAGCCAACAATGAGTGAAAGATTCAAACGAAGAAAAAATGAAACCAAAAACCAAAAATAGTGACCTGGAAATGGGATCTCAAAACACCAATTTAATGAAATATTAGGAAAACAAACCAAATTTTGAAATCAACTAGATTGCATGAATTTATTAAACCCCCTTTTATTTAAAATTAAACCAAAACAGATTATTAGCCATTAATAAATTTGGAGCAAAAAACAAATTTCTTTCAAGCAGTTAAACAAATCAAAAATAAATTAGTAATCCCTCTTTAAGCTGCTGAGTGCTCTGTAACTTGAAGATGCGGGCAGGGGGGAAGTTTATATTTACTTTAATTTACTTTTGTTGAGCTTCTGACTCCCCTGAGCGCCCATTTCGGCCTGATCTGGCAACATCGACGCTTTAATCAACTTACATAGTTATTTAAGGTTAATTAGCACTTGTAATAATTAGCCCATTCGTAATTAATTCGATTTGTTTGATTGATTTATCAATTGGTTGATCATTTTAATTCAATTCACTGATCAATCTATCAATCATTCACTGTTCCCTTTAAGAGCAATTGCATTTACCTTTCGCCGGCATTTCACCTAAAATCAATAATTTAATAATAATTCAGTTTCAAACTTTTTATTCAAATTTCACGAACCCTAAATTTTGCCACACACTGTAATTCCAATTGCTTTTTTCATTTCCAGCCAAATTACTGATCCATGCACATTCAGCTAGTGCATTTGTCCATGAAGTGGATCCGTTATCGAAGAGATTGGGTTACATTACATGGACGAAGACGGGGATGCCAGCGAAAAGACGCAAACTCAGCGTTCTTTCTCTGGCGCATTTATCAGCAAATTGTTTGCCAACTGAGCGAAGATGAAATGCCCGCCGGGGTTTGGAATACCAATCCACGGTAGAGTCTTCATCGTGAAGTTGTGGTTTCATTACGATACCCGGGTTTTATGTAGACGGTTTTAAGTTTTCGGGTAGTGTCCTAGAAAGGCATAAATTATAGAATTTGAAATTTAATTTTTTATACAGATCAGCTTCGGATAATTTAACTTAAAGCGTAATTCCAAGTGTAGTTGCTAACTTATGGAAAATGTTCAAATCAGAAGTCAAGATACTTGCAGATATTCATTACAAATGTGACTTTGGTATTGGGATTCGATTAAATGGTGCTTATTTGTGCAAATAGAAATTAATTCAACGTATTTGGGTATGTGAGGACGGGTCTGGATAAAACAGCCCCGGCACAAACATTTGGAGGACTCGGCGGGATACACTTGGTGTTTACTTTGCCGTACATATTTAAATTGATGTTTCTTTCCTGGTGAACAGGCCGTGAAGGCTGTGTGATATTTTTTGTAGTGTTGTGATGTATCCGTTCTTTCTGTTTCCGGCCGTTTTTCGACTTTCTACGAGATGGTGAATGTGGATCGCCTGATCGAAGACTTAAAAGGATTGGCTCAAATCGTTGAAGGCATCATTTCAAACTACAAAACGGATTCGCCCTCAAGGAAGCAGAAAGCCGGGTATTACCCAGAGCGACAGTGGTGGCTGAAGGCCACGTGGGAGGATTTTGAACTAGGCGATAGTCACATCTGATCCCTACCGGAGGTCACTCCATCGCACGAGTATTTTACCCAACATATATACAACACTACCAACAGCGCTTCTACGATCCAATGCATGCCAACACACGCGTGGACATACCAACTGGGGAAGAGCCACCAAGGGGGTCCAAAATTCAGGATAGCGAAGACGAGGACTACACTGCATAAGCCTCAGCACCAAGAGATGCCAGTATTGTCAGGATGCTGCTTCGCTACAAAGTGATGGCAGGCACATTGAGGGGGATCATCTACCGTTTGAACTTAAAGGAGGTCACTTGGATCTATTGCAAGAGTAAGCTCATGACCCTCCAACGACGTTGGCAACAGCTGGATGAATATCACCAGCAGATCGTCGCGGTAAATGGCGATCCTGAAGCGTATGGTTTTAACGTGCAACAGCACATTCATTTGAAAGAGCATGATTGGGTCATACGTCTGGAATCAAAAATAGATGACCTCAGCGCCACACCTGTCTCAATGACTCTGCCTGTGACTCCTTCTACCATACCTCTGCCGAAAGTAAGACTCCGCACCTTCGATGGTAACTATTTACACTGGTAACAATTCCACCACTTGTTTCTGCAAACGGTGCGTAGCCAACCGATGTCCAAGTGCCAGAAGCTATGAATCCTCAAGGCTGGTCTCACCGGAGAAGCGGAGCTTTTGATTCGAAATTTAACATTGTCGGATGACAACTATGAGGTGGCTTGAACAACCTTAAAGGAAAGGTTCGACAACCGGCGACTATTGGTAGCGAAGCTCATCAACAAATTGATGAGTCAGCCATCTCATGCTAATGAAAGGCCATCAGTAGCAGCAATAAAGGCTCTACATGACACCACACAAGAGGGTCTTAGAGGCCTGGAGAACCTGCAAGTGTCCACAATGGACTGAGATCCGTTGCTGCTACATGTGTTAATCCAAAAATTGGATCCTGCGAGGCACGCATCATGCGAACAATCGTGATCCAGCCCGCACGAGCTACTACTCTTGAAGAGTTTGTTGGACTTGATGGAAATGCATTTCTAGGCTCTCGAGACACTCGGCCATAAAAATAGGAACCAAAGATCAATTGTAGGAAAGCCACTAAGTCGACCATGGCCACTCGGACAGCTTCTTGATGCTTAATATGTGAGCAGGATCACTCGCTTTACTACTGCCTGGATTTCCTCAGAATCACTGTCAAAAAGAGACTAAGTTTTGTACGCGCTAAGAAGCTGTGCGTAAACTGCCTTCGAGAAGGACATCAGGCTTCCAGCTGCGCGGCCAGAAGTTGCAAGCGGTGTTCCAAGAATCACAACACCCTGTTACATCTGTCTGGAGACAACAAGCCCAAACAGACCAAGACGATATCCTCGAGCATGACAACGCCGAAACAAGACTCGAAACCGCAAACAAATGCACAACTCCAATCGCTCGCTTTAACGACTCTGATGGAGCCCCGACCCAAAGGACGTGTGCTTCCTGGCACAGCCATCGTCATGCTGGTCACTAGCAATGGGAAGACGATGGATTGTCGAGCTGTGCTGGATTCGGGCACACAAATAAACCTAGTCACCAAGAGAATCATCAAAAAATTGGGTTTAGCACCGACAACTTCTCGTAAGTTTGTTCAAAATCACGCTTCATTAGTGTCTCCCCCATGACAGATTAAAATCAACTCCATTCTAACAAATTATTATTTAAAGACATTGCGCGGCGCCCTTTTATTTATCTCCTTTTGGACTTTGATCCCAACATTGTGAGCTGAAGAACTTTTAACGTTATTGAAGATATAACTCTCGGAAGCCGCAGTACCTCGGAAATAAAATGATATTGACTACTCGGATTACCTTTGGGAGGTGTTGAATTAGTTATTTTTGATGCTCGGCGACACCAACAGGCGGAAAATGTGTTCAATTGGAAAAGAAAATTGTGCCAATACAATAATTGACCAAATCCGTTGATTTTTCTTCGATATGACATGGGTTTAGTCGGGCATTCCGTTGTCCCCAGAGCTAGCTCTAGATTAGGTAAGCGACAAAGTAATCTTGTGCAAGGAGGAAGTGGCATGAGTAAGAAATGGTCACGGATAGTTCTGACATTTTATTGTTGCATTCCAAATCAAGTCGTGTAAAATCCGACAACTGTGGTGAATAAGAAAGCTGCTGCGCCCTGAACAAGTGATCCTGGTCGAGATATTAACGGCGAGTTGAATATCAGAGTGAAATATGCATCGAATAGCTTCTGGCAAATGAGCCAATCATATTTCATCTCATCATCATATTCATTCTATTTTGACGGTAAAATAGGACATTTTTCAATCTTTGATCGTAAATTCTAACCAACAATCTTCGGTGACATTCATCTGAGTAGAAGACTTTAATTGGTAGAAGTAAATTAAAGAAAAAGAAAAATATAATTTAAAAAAACAACGCTATTTATTTGTTTTCTGACAAATAAATATATTTCTGGAGTAAATGTTCTCCCTTCTTCAGTGTCTAATTTTTTCTGAAGAGAAGCCCTCAAGAAAAAAATGGAAAAAAGAGCGCAAAGACGCAAGCTCACAAAACTGAGTACACTCAAGGACGAACCAACGCAAAGAGCAGTAATGATCATGTCGGAGGTTAGCGGTGCCCTGAATAGAATGATGAGGAAAAACGGTATCCAAATGGTGACCAGAAGCTCACCGTTTCAGCTTAAAACCAACGTAGCGCAAATCAAAGACATAAGGAGCAAACATGAAAAGCGAGGGATCTACAAGATTAACTGCCAGCAATGCGAAAAAGTATGTATTGGGCAGACAAAACGCAGCGTGAAAGTCCGGTTCAACGAGCATGTTCGAGAAGCACAATCAGCACTAACGAAAAATAAAGTAAAAGACGTTCGATCATCGGTAGCCCGTCACATTTGCGAAGGACACAACGTCAACTGGGAGCAGTTGGACGTCATCAAAGAAATACGAGATTTGAGGAAACTGGATGCGTACGAGACACTTTGGATTATGCGGCAACCTTTGGAAAAGCGATTGAATGATGATGTTGGCAATGGAGATTCACCTCTTTTAAAATTACTCCTAAATAATTAAGTTCAGGTTACAAATTTTTAAAATAATTTAAAATAAATTAATAGTTCCACCAAAATTCATTTGACCCACATTTAAAATATACTTTTATGACCTGTTATTTCATTGATATGCATCCTTTTGTTAAGTACGGTCATTAATAACTAATTAGCTTTAGCATATATATTGTACATCTTGAGGGCTTCTCTTCAGAAAAAATTAGACACTGAAGAAGGGAGAACATTTACTCCCGAAATATATATATTTGTCAGAAAACAAATAAATAGCGTTGTTTTTTTCAATTATATTTTTCTTTTTGTTTAAATTACAGCGCTAAAATATGGAGATTTTCAATAGATTAGAAGTAAATTGTAAAAAAAGTGGAGTGAAGCAAATTGTAGCTTATCATTTAGATAAAAGTTAAAGCAACTGACGAAAACTGTCATGTTTGACAATCATAAAAAAATATATAACTTAATTGACTTTCGATTTGAAATAATACGAAACAGATATGTAAGTTAAAATGAAACAAATAGGTGATATTTCGCCACGAAAAACGTTTTTCAAGCAGGATTTAAAATTAAAACAATGAACGAGAAGATTTTTTTGCCCATTTAAATTTTTCTACATTTTCCTATACTTTATCAATTACACATCCAAATGATAAATATACTTGCTATAAACTGCTAACGTTAAAACAAGAAGAAATTTAAGACACCGAATACCTCTTTTCAACTACGTCACCCACAAAGTGTAAACCTCGTCTTTCTGTTTTTCCTGTTAAATCCTCGTAAAATTAAATTGAAACTATCGTTCATTCTAAATTAAAATTCTCAACAAACTTACAATACTCTGTCAACATTTCAAATTTTCTTACGAAAAAAAACCCAAACCTTACGTTATGGTTGTATATAAATGTGTTTTGATAAAATTATATACCAAAAAGGAATGTAGAAAGAATATAAATATGTTTCGATAAAGTTATATACCAAAAAGGAATTTAGAAAGCATACAAATAATTTAAATATTACCTAAACATACTACTTTCGTTCAAATTTAGCGAAAATCTTAATGTATCGAAGAAGTTTTCAGGAGGCTGTGTTGCATGTATGTGAGAGTGCTGAAGCAGGAAATGAGGGTGTTCTAATATATTTGTTATCCAGTGTGCTAAAAACAACCCCACGACCAACGCGGTGAGCTAGGCTGGTTTTAAAAATATATTTATTTTTATCGCCCTCATGCGGCTTTTTGCATTTTAAATTCTAAATTCTTTTGCTGCAATCGTGATCCATCGGCTGCTAGTCATCCGTTAGCGATCAAAGAAAGAAGAATGATTTAACGCAATAAAATTCCAAACTCAACCCACAGATTTACAGCAACTGAAAGGGATTGCGAAGCACAGTTTACTCAGATAACGCAACGGGAGTTTAACGGTCGTTACTTGGCTCAATTTCCTTTCAACGAGGATCCAGAAAGACTAAGACTAGGTAAATCACAGGGCATTGCCATACGCAGATTCCTTGCGATCGAACGCAGGTTGGAAAGGAACCCCAAACTGCAGTACGTGGATTTTATGGACAAGTACGAGCACCTTGGGCACATGAAAGGAATCATGTGGTCAGCGAACAATGAAGCACATAATTTTCTACCACAACACTGCATTCTGAAGTCAGTTAGTAGCACCACTAGATTCAGAGTGGTCTTCGACGCGTCCAGTAAAACGTCCACGAACGTTTCCTTGAACGATATTCTACATACCGCACCAACGATTCAGGATGATCTGCTCACAATTTTGCTCCGCTTCGTGTAGAAGTCAAAAGGACTTGTCCACCTCAGCCTTTGAGATGTTATAATTTAAAGACCATGACGTAGCGTACAACGTCTGCCTAGTATCTAGCAACCAAGTATCTTCAAGTCCTAGCTAAAATAGGGCCGCATCAAGCTCGTTTGGGCAGCAGAGTATTGCAGGCTTTTACATTGGTGAGGTCATGACCACAGCTGACACTTTTGTTGAGGCAACTCAGAAGCAGGGCGAGGTACGCAGCATACTCGTGAGCGCATTTGCGCAAGTGATGCGTGAATCATACCAACATTCTGCAACCAATCAAAGCTGCGGACCAGCAGATCCAATTGGTCTTCAGTCATCTATCAGAAGACTACATAAAAATTTTGGGACTTATTTGGCTTCCGAAGTAGGACAAATTTTAAATATGCCAACACGGACCTTGCTGTGGGGAAATTCACATAGAGGACGATTACTTCAGAAATCGCCAGAATGTTCAATCCATTTGGCATCCAGGGACCAGTTATTATGACTGCCAAGTTGTTCCTGCGGATGTTATGGCAACTGAAGCTGGACTGGAATGCAGCCTCGCTAGCCGGGATACACGTAATGGGCCAAGTTTCATAGTGGGCTGCCATCATTGTAGAAGGTTCATTTTCCCCGACACGTTGGTGCTTGCAAGAAGCCAGTAAAGTTACAGCATCACGGATCTGGCCGAGGAAGCAGAGGCCATCACAAGGGAGTTCCCTAACGTGGGATGGATCAAAGTGAGACCGACATCAAAAAACAATAAGGGACAATGCATGGTCATAGTTGACTTGACCGGAAAGAACGCCAAACAGTTCCTGAACAAGGGCAAAGTAAGAATAGGGTGGGTTGTCTGTAGGATACGGCAAAGAGCAACGCCTCTTCAATGTTTCAAATGCCTTGGCTCTGGTCATACCACACATGTATGCAAAGGACCCGATAAGAGTTCCCCATGATAAAAATGCGGTGAAATGGGACATAAAAGAAAAGAGTGTGCACAGGAGGCACACTGCATTCTTTGCAAGGAGGCTGATCCAAGACCTGATTTTGGACATGTCTTGGGGTCAGGAAAATGCCAGGCTTTCTAGGAAGCCCTAGCCAAGGCAAAATCAGAGCTTAAGCAACCCACATCCTGCAGCTAAACCTACACCGTAGCTCAACCCTCCAAACTCTGCTTGAGCAGTTTGCGAGGTATATGAAGCCGTCTTATTACTGCTAAGTGAGCAACACCATGATAAAAGTCCTGCATCATGGTATACTGACAAAACTGGTACTACCGCCATCTGGGTTCGGAACAGTGATTCCCAAGCAGAGAGTTGTGGATAGGGGGATGGTTTCATATGGGTTTGGTACGCAGTGACCACCTTCTTTAGTGTGTACCTAACGCTTAACGAATCGCTGTCTCGAACGCAGAGGGCAATGTGCTCGCTGGGGGAGACTTCAACGCTAAAGCATTCGATTGTGGCATGCCTCAAACAGATCCACGGGTAAACGAATCCTATAAATGGCGACCAGGATGGCTCACGTCATACTAAATACCGGAAGTGCACCGACTTTCCGCCGTATTGGCTGTGAGGGCACCATTCCAGACAAGACATTCGCCTCGGAGTCCTTAGTACGGAGGATACACAATTGGAAAGTATTCGAGGACTACTCAGCCGCTGATCATCAGTGCATTCTGCTTGAGATAAGCGATGTTGTCTCCCGGTGTCAGAGCTCTCGGCTTTCTACAATTGGATAGAATATCGAAAGGATGGATGTCGAGAGGTTCATCAAGGTGCTCACAGCAGGTGAGCCTCTGCAGGGAGCTTCGGATGGTGCGGAAGAATTGGCAACTCAAGACGTGGTGAACTCTACTTTTAAAATCATCATGACTGTTTGCAAAGCTTCTATGCCCCGTCGAAAACCCTAGCACGGCAAGCCCCCAGTGTACTGGTGTTTAAGCAAAATCGCTGAAAAGCGAAGGGAGTATCACAAGCTTCGGCGTGATGCTCAACGGGCGCGGAACCGTGACGAGGTATGCAACCGTTTGGCAGCATAACATTCGGCCAGGAAATGCCTTCACAAATCTGTCAACAATAGCAAGATTCCCTGCTGGCGAGACCTAGTGGACAATGTGAACAAGGATCCGTGGGGCCTTGCCTTCAAGCTAGTTATGCAGAAGCTTGGTGCCCTACGGAAGCCACATGGTGCGGAAAAGATGGATGAGATAGTACGGGGACTCTTTCCCGCCCATCTCGTCCGTGTTGACGCTACCATGGTGAAAATGGAGGCAAGTGTCCACACTTTGCACAGCCGGAACTGGAGGAGGCAGTCCTTTCACTGAAAGAAAGGAAGGCTCCAGGCCCAGACGGTGTTCAACGCTTGCCTACGAGACGGGGTTTTCCCGGTACGATGGAAGGTGGCAAGGCTCGCGCTGATCAGCAAAGCAAAGGGAAATCCCGAATTGCCATCTGAATAGCGCCCGTTATGCATGCTAGACATGGCTGCGATCGTGCTAGACTCACTGACGTAATTTGTGCTACTGGGAACCTATCTCCTCGGTAGTGCGGCTTTTGAGCAAGACGTTCTACTATCAATGCGATTGCAGAGGGTGTGAGTGCGGTGCAAAAGGCAGAGGCACATAGTTTCACCAAGTGACAGATCATCCTGTTGGTGATACTCGACATCAGGAACGCCCTCAACTCCGTTAGATGGGTTGATATTCCGGGAACGTTAGAAAACCCTTTTCAATGTCCAGAATATCTAATGCGGCTTTTGAGGGACTACCTAAGGGACCGAAGCCTGCTCCGCAATACGGCACAGAGCGAACGAAAGATGGTGGTTACATCAGTTTTTGCCCAGGGATCTATCCTTGGTCCAGACCTGTGGAACGTGTCTAACGAATGGCCACTGAGACTTGAGATGCCAGATGAGTCGCGCTTGTTCGGCTATGCGGATGATTTTTTGGCTCTGCTCACTGAACGTACTGTTAAATAAGCCCAACTTAGGCTGGGTATGCTAATGTGCCGAATGAGACACTCGTTGACTACTCGTGAGCTCAGTTTAGCACTGGAAAAAACCAAAGTGGTCAGCCTGACAAAAAAGAGAATCACTAGGGTAAGGATGATCAGTACTAGAGATATAAGAATCGAATTGAAACCAGCGGTGAAGTACCTGGGGCTACTGATCGACTCGAAAATGAATTTCTTCGAGCAAATCAGGGCAACGGCTGAGAAGGCTGCTTCGAGTCGTTTTATGGCCAACGTAGGGGGACGCAGCCCATCAAGTAGACGCCTCTTGATGAGTGCTATATTGTCAGTGCTACTGTACGGGGCAGAGGTATGGCGCGGTCTCTCAGTACCGAGGTTTACCGAAAACACCTGGCACAGGTACAAAGAAGAGGAGCGCCGGGTATTGCATCTTCGTATCCGACAGTCCCTGATTTGGTCATTGCAGGCGTGATACCTGTTGGCCTCCTTACTAGAGGGCCTCGCTCTATTTATCTGCATCAAAACGAGGATGCGCAGGAGATGGTTGTCTCCGAAGAGAGACAATGCTCATTCAACAATTGGCACCTGTCTTGGGTGAATTGCACGAAAGGAAGGTGGACTGCGTGCCTCATCCCCGATCTGAGACCGTGGCTAAATCGAAGGCATGGTGAGACTAACTTCTATCTGACCCAGCTATTGAGCGGGCATGGGTGTTTTCAGTCTTACCTACACAAGATTGGTAGGTCACGGTCCCTCAATTGTCGGTATTGCTCAGCAGAGGTAGACAGTTCCTGCCACACATTTTTTGCGTGCACAAAATGGAACAAGCTACAAAAAATCCTCTAGAGGGAGACGGGAGGACTCACCCTGGATAATATGATCGCGGTGATGCTCAAATTGGTTTTAAAATGAAACCAGGTGGCACATTATGTTCGGGTAGTCCTAAAAGACAAAAGTGACTCACAGCAGCTGGGGATGTTGGAGCTAGGGAATCGCTTGTCTGGTACCTCCTCTTCCCTTCTCCCCTCCCACTAGGAGAGGGATCCCCCAGCTTGAAGACGCCTCACTGCGTAACAAAACGAGACCTGGCCCGAAGTAGTGTGTCAAACGGTTCCAGGCTGGGTTCTCAGGTTGACAGGGGAGGTGTTTAGCGGGTAGTCTAGTCGCCTCCTTGCGAGCATGGGAGCTCTTTGCATAAATGGCATTCACCTCCTTACCCCAAAAAAAAATTTTCAGATACATTCCTTCTGTGATGCCTCGGAGAAGGTATATGGTGCCGCAATGTACGTCCGCTCAACATGAAGGACCGGTGAAGTTAGTGTCAGGCTGCTGTGTGCTAATCAAGGGTAGCACAAATCAAAGTACTAACGTTTCCACGTTTAGAAATGTGTGCTGCCTAGGTGGAAGCGGAGCTAACCAAGCGAATCCAAATGGCACTCGACCTACCAGATGTCTTTCATACCTTGTGGTCTGGTGCTTAAATTGTGTTAGCGTGGATCAACTGTACTGTCTCATCCTACAACAGCTTTGTTGCCAACAGTACCTCGACAATTCAAGTGCTTTTGAGATCGAACCAATGACGACGCGTTGCTTCACGAGATAATCTTGCCGATATTCTATCACGTGGTTTGGCTCCAGCTGAACTAGGTGGTTGTGAGCTACGATTGTATGGGCTATCTCCCCTGAGCAGACCTAAGGCGAGCTGGGCTCCCTTGTACAAGAATGAAGGATCCTATAACTTGGAGAAAAACTGAATCACGGTAACAATAATAACGAAAGCCAAGGCGAACATTCGTTTCTTGCACAAAGTTCAACATAGCAACTCATTCAGAAGGCTTCAACGAGTTGTAGCCAATTTGTTGCGTTTTATGAATCGTTGCGAACCAAGCTCCTAGCCTTCTCAAGTGCATAGTCCAGCAGTTATTACTCAAGAACTCTCCAGAGCCCTGGAACTCATCGTAAAATGCATTCAACAAGACGACTACCACGAAGACCAATGGAATACTAAACTCAAGAGGGAAGTCAAAAAAATAGCCTCCTCTTGAGGCTGGCTCCTTTTCTGGATTCGAATAGAATTCTGTGCGTTGGCAAGAGGCTGGAAGCCTTATAGCTCTCTTTTGAGACCAAGCATACGATGTTGCTGCCGTACATGAATCCATTTAAAGGGTTGCTGACGACTGCCATCTACCTGCTATCTTGGAGCTCAGATACTGCTCGCCATGACGAGACAAGGTCTTTGGCCTATCAAAGGGAAGCAGCGGACTTATGGGAAATCTACCTGGTGCACATATACGACTTGCTCGCCCCTTTATTACTACGCGAACTGACTTTTGCGGGCCCATTCTAATACATTACCGTGGCAGAAGTGTAAGGCCGCAGAAAGGTTACATCGTTGTCTTTTTTTGCTTTGCCATCAAGGCCATCCATTTGGAATTGGTGGGCAATGTAGGTAAAAACGCTTTCTTCCGCGCCTTATGGCGATTCAGCAGAAGACAATGACACTGCAAGGTCCTATACAGTGTAAACGCTTCCAACTTTGTGGATACGTGCAACTGAATGCTTCAATTATCTTCATCGCTCTTCTCCCTAGAGGCTCAGCATAAGGTGATTGGCTCATGTAGTACCCAAGGAATAAATTTCCACTTCATCCCACCCTGTACACCGCACTTTGGCGGATTATAGGAAGCGGCGGTCATGTCGGCTCTATGAGGATCTGCACACACTACTGACCTGGCAGCGCTTACTTCGGGACACTTCTCGGAGAACCACTCACAGCCATAGTGTATGCTCAAGTGAAGCCAGTCACCAGCAGCCTCTATGGTCGATGGAGCCAAGTAAATCAACTCTGAAACAAATTCAGCCATCATTGGTCACGTGAATACTTGCCACAGCTACAACATCGGGTCAAACGGTGACAGATCCAACCAAATGCGCTTCCTGGAACAATAGTCGTCATGAAAGAAGACAAATGCCAACCATGAGATGGCCGATGGGATGCATTGTAACTACCTACGAAGGAGCTGACGGCTACGTTAGAGTGGCTGACATTAAAAGTGCCACAGGAATGGTGAGGCAGCTCATCATCAGCTTGCTCCACCACCAGTGCTGTTGAGCACACCATCTGAGGAAATAGTACTCAAACTGGAGGCGCAACTGTCTTCTGGAGTGGAATCTCAAGCAGCCAGCCCCAGCAATTGACAAACAAATAATCATCTGGGAAGAAAGAGAACTTAAATTTTTTCACTGATGTTGAATTGTCTGCTGATTCTTTAATTGATGACCAACCCTATCGAGATTGCGTTAAATGAAATACAAATGGCCTGCACTTTAAGTCACTAGACTACGCCGTTATGTCATCAAGCAAGTGGAGGATTTTTATCTGTTATGATCTGGCACCGTATTGGACAAAGTTTGACATGCTGCGAAATAATACGTTTTTGTTGCAACAACTATGTGATCGTGAACCCCAACAGGTTGACTGCCGCACTTGATTAAATATTTTCATCACTGGAAAGATCAGTTTTCCAACGGAAACCAGATCTTCAAGAATAGAACCATAAGAGGAACAATGCAATGGGCAGTCTAACTAGATCCTTATTTGGTATCTTTGATGATGACTACGCCAACCCGATGTCCTAAACCATCAAAGCTGTGCAGGGGGATCAAATATGTTGCACTCCTAGCTTAAGAACCAAACTTCGGTTGAAGACTCAACACTGAATATTCTCGGGAAAACCGAGCAAATGACCCAGAAAAGATTCATCCTGATAGAACAGGAACTAGTTAAACTCTCCAATGAAGTCAGGGAGAAGTTACAAGCTTTACCACGACATTGTCATTTGACATGACATTAACCATTCTCCCATTCTCAGCAAATGCAACCATCCATCATGGACATAGTCACAGATACCCAGCATGGGCGCTTCAATCCTAAGTGCAGAGGTGATGCATATGAGGGACCATCTGCCCAAAAATCAACGCCTGCTGATGGCCCGGGAGAATTTTTGAAAGTTATTCAAATTGACATTCATCAAGGCGAAGGCCGACATTATCCTGTTTGAACTCAGGATTTGACTCGTTGGTATATCAACATTTGAGCTGCATAAAGAGCTGCCAATACCAATTGAAAGACACAATTGCCCCATTGCTATACTGCTTACCTCGCCATATCTCATCATAAGTCCACATCATAATCCATACTATCCGTTGAGTGAGGTGGAGTACGCGGTTTGCAGCTGGATGGAGCCAAACATTCGCATCTGTCAACAGTCTCATCTATTGTACCACAGGGAGGCCAATATGAGCACCTATTAGGTGGTGTTGTTAAAGGGAATGCAGTCTGCCGCTGAGTGTCACCTAAGTGAGTTGCCTCCTCCCTTTTCCAGGACCAACATCCCATATTGTAACGAGCGGAATTATGCTTTCATGAAATGCGTCGTAGCTCACATCCTATGCAGCCGTAACATGATTACATTGAGGTTCATAGTTCCAGGACTATGCAGCTGGCTCCGAATTGCACTCCTAAATCTGATGCAGTGACCATTCAAGGTTATCGCATCAATAAAAGTACCATTCAAGCGCGACACTAGAGGGCATATTACCACTTGAAGGATACCAACCCAATTTATGCACCATTCCGCAGCCGTCTCACCCATTTCAAGACGTACTCTACGGAGATCAATGCCCAGCAAAGTCAACAACAAGTGAAATATGTTTCTCGGGATAACCAGATCAATGCTCATGACATATGTACATCAATATACTGTGCCCAATTGTACTTGCCATGCTTGTCATCTACCTCTTGTGCAGATTGAGAAATGGACGGTGTCGAACACGTGCCAGTAAACCTATATCTCTTCCCAGACGTTACAGCTTACCACACACGCTGGAGAAGTTAGAACTGAGCGTCTGACAGGGAGTGTATGTTGATATCTACATGGGAATTTCACTCAATAAACCGACCAAAATTCGCCAATAAAAAAAAAAAACAATCTTCAAAATACATATCATCAAGTTGACCAAAAACATATGCAGAAAATCACGTTTCAAAATTCCAAGATCAGCATTTCTCATTTTTTTGCCAAGCCAACAAGTTGGATGGACGGAACGTTGCTCATATCAAATGAGTTTTGTACTAAACCTAGAATATGTGGATAAATAGAATTATTCAAGAAAAACTTTCATGACATGCACAACAAATATATTCTTGCTTTATAAGAACTCAATTATAACGAGCCAATATTTTATTCCAATATTACTAACATCATAAACTGCTCTGAATTTTAAATGTATTTTTGTTATTCGTCTTATCTGTAAATTCGGCGAAGATTCAATAAGTCTGGTTTGATGGAAAACTCATGAGGAAATTCAAATGGCTATAAAGTCGGTAAATTTTTTTGAAACTTATCTTTAAATGATATTGATACAGTTTTACTGATGAAAATGCGAAATCATACCACTATTAGCAAAGTCCAATGAATTTCAGCCTCTAAGTTATTTGTTATTGGATCTAGCTCTATGATTCTTAAGGGCTTTCTGAAAGGGATTTTGTAAAACCATACTGGTTTTCCATCCTATTTATCCATCTGTCCGTCTGTCTATCTGTCTATTCGTTAGTCCGTCTGTCCATCTACCCGTCTATCCGTGTGCCATAAGTAATTTCTTCGGAAACTGTAGGAGCTACAAAGCTCAAATTTAGTGAAAAAGTCAAAAGTGGTGCTCTCTTAAAAGTTTAGGTCTTATCAAACATATCACAATTTGTAAAGGAGGTCCACTCTTATAATGAAGTAGCCCTTAACAAATTTTTTCATTAAATATGGTCGACTAGGGTACCAAATGAAAGGTTTTAGCACTTTCAGAATCGGAAATATGAGCAATTTTTTGCATTCGTGATTCGGGGGGGGCTGGCGAAGTTGTTCAAAATGCACCAACAATATTTGTGTCCCCTCACCGCACGATTTTGAGCCCAAAATCCGGAAAAAGTCACGAAAGTAGGACCCCATGAGTCCAAGGGCAACTAATGCCTCAGAAATCAAAATTCACTCAAGTCTGTTAATAATGGCGTGACATTAAAATTTTGATTTTTCACCCAAAAATCGAAATGGTGCCCTTAAACTTCTTAGGGTTTCCCCGCAGGGGGAATGCTGGCCGACAGAAATACTCTTGGAGGCTAGCATTCTTTGGGGAGTTCCGCCCACACGCTCCCGAGGAAATTCCCACAGGGGGAATGGCGGTCAACAAGAGCACTCTTTGAGGCTAGCATTCGGTGGGGAGTGCCATCCCCACAGACCCAAGGATATGGAGGGCGGCGTGTGATTCCCTTCTAGGATGACAGGTAACGACCCTGATTGGATCTGGACTACGCTTTGGACAACGAACTGGAATTCATTCTTTGGGCTGGCGGATATGATGGTTTGGACCTAGTTGCTTTGCACAGTAACGCCAAGGTGGTACTCATGTGTGACCGCTTCCAATTCAACTATAAAACCGTCTCCGCCCCGGTTAAGCCTTATCAGGCCTCGGAGTACGTTCGAAGCTCGAACCATTGGGTTGGTGGTGTAGGTTTGGTTGATGCGGACTCCCGATTAGCGCTAGTCTGGCTCTGAGCACATGTCCCCATAAGGGCTTATGACAACCCGCGCATGGCCTCCCTGTTCTACAAAGATAACCATGGGACCAAAAAGGTGACTACAGGTGACAGAGATAGTGGCTACGAGGGGTGACCCATTAAAACTGGAGCAAGCAAAAACATATAAAAAAGATAAAAAAACACAAAAAAGAAATAAAAAATAATAACGACGACGGAACCAGCGGTTGCAGCCACGGCGTTGACAGTACATCGACAGCGGTACTAACGATAACAAAAACGACGAATAATACAATGACAGTGAAGAGGGACGAAAAACGGAAATTAGCAGACAGTCTGGTCCAGACTGAGATTCCTGCGGCGTTCAAGCGAAAAAAAAAATTATGGGAACGCCAGAGTGTTCTATAAAGGAAAAGTGGGAAACTCTTCAGGACGCTTCAGGTGTTTGAGCGGGGGAAGAAAATATAAACAACATCGAGAATTCGGTGGTCACTGTTGTGATCGTTACCGAAGTGATCGATGCAAGAGTCGTAAATCAACGAAGAGATGACGGCAGGAAAAGAAACAAGCGACCACACAAATAAAGCGAAGTTGTGTGATTGCGTCGCCAACGGCGAAAATATGGCGGAAGTACTGTATTCGGAAACGGAAAGCGATAACTTCTCCTAAGGATGGTCGCAAAGTACGATTGCCGCGCAGCAACATCGAGAAGAAAGGCTATTCCAAAAAGGGGGAGATGTTCTAAAAAGAATACAATCTGCATTCGACTCCCCAAAAATCAGCAAAGCAGTAAAGATTGGGTCACTTGAACTGAAGGAGCTCCTAGGCCGCAAAGAGACAAGCAGAAAGCTAAAGAAGCGCTGGGGGCGAAATCTAAAGGCCACATGCAGATAGCTCCGCCATTAAAAATCAATGAAAGAGTGCTGTCTAGCCCAATCAAAGGACATCGGGATAAAAGAAGGGAGGAAGAGGCACTTGATGGGTATGGAGCACCAGATCACGGGCTCTAGACAGTGCTTACAAAAGTTGCGGAGAAAGCCGCGAAGAGACTCCGTCAAAAAGTATCAGAAAGTAAAGTTCGTACGGACGCCCAACAAGAAAAAAGACCTGATGCAAAATAGGAGAGACAGAAGCCCCGACAAAGACCCAGAAGGTTCGTCACGGTGCTCACAGCAGGTGAGTCGCTGCAATAAGCTTTGGAGGGTGCGAAAGAAGTGGCAGCTCAAGACGTGGTGAACTGTATGGCCCGTCAAAAACCCCGAAACGGCAAGCCCCCAGTATACTGGTGATCAACTGAAATCGCTGAAAAGTGAAGGGAGTTTCACAAGCTTCGACGTGAAGCTCAACGGGCGCGGAACCGTGACGAGGCATGCCACCGGGTAGCAGCATATAAATCGGCCAGAAAATGTCTTCAAGAATTGATTAACATTAGCAAGACTCCCTGCTGGGAAGACATAGTGGACAGTGTGAACAAGAATCCGTGGAACCTTGTCTACAAGCTGGTTATGCGGAAGCTTGGTACACTACGGAAGCCTTGCATACATGATGTGGAAAACGAAGGATGGAAATTATATTGGGTGTTGCCCAGGGATCTGTCCTAGGTCCAGACCTGTGGAACGTGTCTTACGATGGCCTACTGAGACTGGAGATGCCTGATGAGACACGCTTGATTGGCTATGCGGATGATGTTGCAGCTCTGGTTGCTGGATACACCGTTGAACAAGCACAACTTTGGCTGAGTATGCTAATGTGCCGAGTGAGAGACTGGATGATTGCTCGCGGGCTCAGTTTAGCACTGGAGAAAACCGAAGTGGTCATCTTGACAAAAAAGAAAATCACTAGAGTAAGGATGATCAGTATTAGAGACATACGAATCGAATCAAAACCCTCAATGAAGTACATGGGGCTACTGATCGACTGGAAGATGAATTTCTCTGAAAAAATCAGGGCAGCGGCTGAGAAGACTGCTACGGGAGTATCGGCTCTGAGTCGACTTATGGCGAACGTAGGGGGGTGCAGCCCATCAAGAAGACGCCTCTTGATGAGTGCTGTATTGTCAGTGCTACTGTACGGAGCAGAGGTATGGCGCGATGCTCTCAGTGCCGAGGATTACCGAAAACGCCTGGCACAGGTCCAGATAAGAGAAGCATGAAGGATTGTATCTTTATATCCGATAGTCTCTAATTCGGTGGTGAAAGTCATTTTATCTGCGTCCAAACGAGGATGTGAGGTAGATGGCTATCCGCGAAGAGAGACAGCGCTCACTCAACGATTGTCAACTGTCTTGGGTGAATTGCACGAAGAAAAAGTGGACTGCGCGCCTCATTTTAGATGCGAGACCATGGCTAAAGCAAAAGCATGGTGAGACTGACTTCTATCTGACCCAGCGTTTGAGCAGGCATGTGTCTTTTTAGTCTTACCTGCACAAGATTGATAAGTCATAGTCCCCCGATTGTTGGGGTTCCCAGGAGATGAAAACCATGCCTGCCACACATATTTTGCGCGCATAAGCTGGGACAGTCTACAAAAAGCCCTCTACAGGGAGATGGAAGAGCTCACTCCGTATAATATAGTCGCGGTGATACTCGAATCGGTTGAAAAACGAAACCAGGTGGCACATTATGTTCGGACAGTCCTAGAAGATAAAAGGGACTCACAGCAGCCGGGGGTGTTGGGGCTGGGGGATTGCATTTCTGGCACTTCTTCTTCGCCTCTCCCCTCCAGCTAGAAGAAGGATCCCCCAGCTTGAAGGCGCCTCACGGCGTAACAAAACGAGGCCTGGCCCAAAGTAATGTGTCAAACGGTTCCAGGCTAGGTTCTCAGGTTGACAGGGGAGGTGTTTAGCTGGTAGTCCGGTCACATTCTTGCACATATGGGAGCCTCACACTGTGTGCGTAAATTCACCTTCCTACCAAAAAAAGCAGAGAAAAAGATTTTACATGGATGAAGGTTGATATGAGACCATTATGCCTACAATATTTCATGGAAATTATATCATAACTAAGTGAGTTATTGCCATTTCAATTGTTTGGAATTACGAAAAGAATAACAAATGAGGATAGTTAACGTATATTAGTATTTCAGAGCGACCAAGGCACTCTTATTTTTGTCGGATTTTGAAGAAAATTTAAGGAAAAGGGATTTACTCGAATATGTTCAATGAGCCGAGCATTCAGAAAAATTATTTGATATGGAACAAAGTCATGGCTGTTACGTGCTTATGAACGAAACTTTGCATTTTCGGATGAAACTGACCGATTTTTTAAACAAATTTTGAGTGAATAATTCAATTCATCGATTCATGGCATCAGAAGTTTTTTTTTCGAACCCTAGAATGGTTACAAAGCCCTTCTGTTAGAAGCTCTCTCCTGCGTCCTTAACTTAGTTACTAATCTTCAGTCCTGCATTTAATTGAATCAAGTGCTAAAACGTTGAAGTTGGGGGAAAATAACTCAAAATTATTCAATCTTCGCATTTAAAATAGCCACCATTTTGTTTTACGATTATTGATACCACTAGCTGAACCGATTCTCAAAGATATTAATGATACCTATCATTCCTGAAACTTCTATGCAAATTCTAGCAAACCAGTGGTGTCTAAGCCGGTAAAAAGCGCATATTGTTCCACAGTAATACAGGAAAATCCAAACCACTTTAACTTCATTAAATACTATTTGATCTTTGTGAAACGTTTAGGATAGGTCAATCTTATAAATGGTTACTTGTGTATTTTTATTGAATATAAAGGTACCGTTAAGATTTTGTGCAAGAAAATATAAAATCGATGAATTATACTATTACTAACAAAGTTGAGTGTGTTTCAACTTTTCACGTATTTGTTGTTGTTGCATTTAAAAGCCTATATTCATGATTTTTTTTCAGATTTTTCGGATGAAAGGTATCCAATCGGAAGGAGGAGGGGGGAGGTACGCGAAAAGTTCGTACATTTCTCCTTCCCCTGCCTCCCACGGTACCAATAAGGCAATTTCAAAGATCTCACTAAGACCTTTCCAATGATACCCTATTCAACTACCAATGGTGATAAATATTGTTTGAAGGGTCACCTCCCTATATAGGGAGCCTCTTAAACGCCTTTGAAAAATTTTTCCATCCCAAAATTTTCAAGGAATCACCACTTCTGACCTTTTCACAAAGTTTAATGGCTATAGAGTCTATAGTTTCGAAAAAAAGAGCTATGACTTACAGACGGACGGGCAGACGAACACAGGTCGTGATTGCAATAGCGTTTTGTATTTTAGTATAAAACCCTGAAAATCAACCTGAGGCTAATCTTAACTTTCACAAAGCCTCCCAAGTTATTCATGAGCTTAGCATCAATATCGCTTTAATACAATGTTGTCCCAATAATTTATTTATTTATTTAGATCCATTTAACAGACTAAGAAGTCCAATTACATAATAGATTTAAAAATAAGCAGACTTAAATCTAAAGCGTATGTACTAAGTTAAAAATAAGTATAATTAAAAAATTAAACGGAATTCATAATAATTAAAGCCTTAAGTCTATTCTTAAAACAAAGTAAGATAAGGAGAAAGAACCAAGCTCAAGATCATTATGTTTTCTAATGATATGCGGCATTATTGAATGAAAGTATAACTCAGTCCGGGTATATGGAACCTCAAGAAGACTACTAGATCGCGTAGGACGTGCAATCTGTCTGAAGTACAGGTCTTCTCTTAGAGTGGATAAAATATGATGGTTGTAAAGTTTATATAGAAAACATTGATCTAACAATGTTCTACGAGAAGACAAGGAAGGAATGGAAAGAACAGATAATCGACGCTCATAGGATTCGTAGGGCAAATTAAATTTGTAGAACAAAAACCGTGTGAATTTTCGCTGGACATTTTCTACTGAAGTTACTAAATACTGATGTCGAGGAGACCACACAACTGAACAGTATTCAAGAAGCGGGCGAACAAGGCAGGTAAATAAGCGGACAGCAGTAGCAATGTTTTCAAATTTCTGGAGATGTCGCAGAACGAAACCAGCAGCCTTCGATGCTCTAGTAATTATACATAGGATATGGACATCGAATTTGAGCTTGGGGTCAAAAATTACACCAAGGTCCTTGCATGAGTCCGCAGAAGAGAGAACAACATTACACAAAGTATAGTTGTACATTAAAGTAACCGCTTTAAGAGTAAAACTCATCTTAAAGCATTTGGATACGTTTAAAGAAAGAGCATTTGTCGTGCACCAACTACTGAGATTAAGTAGGTCATTTTGAAGAAGCTGACAGTCGTCAAGAGTCCTAATTACTCGAAACACAGCATAAAGGAGGCAGGGAGAGGATATCACAGAGGGAAGATCATTAATGAACAGTAGGAAAAGAAGAGGCCCAAGGATAGACCCTTGAGGGACACCAGAAGACGGACAAAAAGGAGATGACAGTTCCATAAAGACTAACACAACACGAGCGATTGAAAAGATAGGACGTGATCCAGGAAAGTAGAGAACCAGATATACCAACCATGGATAGCTTTTGTCCAAGAATATAATGATTCACAGAATCAAAGGCTTTGGAGAAATCAGTAAAGATGGCATCTACTTGACATTGTTTATCCAGAACTTTTGCAATGTAGTCTGTAAATTCAGCTAAGTTTGATGAAGTGGAACGGCCCTTCAGGAACCCATGCTGTTGCGGTTTCATAACTGAACTCATTGATTCAGAAAGTCTGTTGTGAACAATGCGTTCAAGCAGCTTAGGGAAACAGGAGAGGAAAGATATTGGACGATAATTAGAAACAATTGAGGGATCACCATTTTTAAAGATGGGGACAACATTGGCATCTTTCCAATAAGTGGGAAAGATACCAGAACAAAGGCTAAGGTTGAAAATGAGAGATAAAGGAAAACACAGTGAGGAACTGAGTGACTTAACAAATATATTCGGTAATCCATCTGGACCGGGACTGACGTTAGGATCTAGCGAATTGATTAGAGCTTCAACCTCAGAAGGGTTGGTGGAATAGGATGTAATTAAGACTGGACTTGCTTCGAATGTATCGGTGGATGAATACCTTATGTTATGAGGTGAAAATGTAGATGAGAAGAACTGGGCAAATAGGTCTGAAACATCCTGTGGAGTAGACGCTACAGTGTTGTTCCATGTAACATTACAGGGAATAGTAGAGGAATAATGTTCTAAAGAAATTTGTTTTGTCGTGGAGCTGATACGAGCATTCCATTGCTCGTATCGGCTTCATGGCCACCCATCATAAGATGCGATGTCATGATATGGTCATGCTGCACATGCAAACATGTGCATACGTTGCACATTACAAATAATATTGTTATCGTATCATGATATATGATCAGGGCTCGCATGGTAAGCCCGAATCTTGGGACCATTTGGCATGAGTTGAAGATGGAAAAATGTTTGGTCAATCGTTTGTCGAGTATGGAAATGGGTTGGCAGCGTGGTGATGGAAATTTAATCAATCTAATTTATATCGAAATCGTGTATAATTTTTTAAAATTAGAAATGATTGTTTAGTTTAGGCCTTTTTGTAAGCGAATCTCGTAGAGTGAAGCTGTATTCAAGGAGCATATTATAATTGTGAATTTAAAGTAAATTAAAGAAAAATAAATTTTTATTTGAAAGTTAAGGTGTTCAAATTTAATTACAATTGCCAAGACAAAGGAGTCTTGACGCAAGCAGCTTACTTTATGATAAGTTGCTTAGCACCTAACATGGTGGTGGGTATTATCAGCTAAGCAAATGAGGTTTTCAGGGAACAAGGAATGCAGTAAAAAGCAACAAAGTCAAGCGGAACAATCTTTTTCCACCTTTTAGAATATTATAGTAAGATAAGTAGCAGTTACGTTTATTATTAGTAATATTTCCAATAGTTGCATGTTATCTTCAGTAACCTCTATTCTTTTCTTTGGGTACAACTGTGAGGCTTATATCTATCTTATACGTGTTATCGGTATTTTGGCTGAGTCTACTTACAGCACCACGCTATGCAATCAGCGCAAGTACTAGTTAAACATAAAGTTTATGTCGGTAAATATTGACAGGCAAAAATGCCCAAGAATCCAGGAATGCATTTGTTGCTTACTAGGGTATACAATTGGTCATAGTTATGTAATTGAGAGAGAAATGACACACAAATTGACTTTTCGTAAGGTGTGCTTTAAAATTTTGAGTAAAGTATGTAGAATTGGGGCAAGTAAGCTTAAACTAATCTTTGGTTAAATAGCTTACCAACTTCCATGCACTAAAAATATGTACTGAAAGAGTGAATTTCAGGAAAACCACTTCATGTAAAAAGAGCATATTACAATATGTAAAGAAACAAAAAAAAACTACCCCAGAGTCACTGTTGGAAGGTGAAAATTCCTTGCACACAAAAAATTTAATTCGAATATTGTCAAAAAATGACACCACGCACTGTAGAACTAGTAAAGAGGATTAATTAATCGAGAAGATTCAATACGAGTATTTGTATAAGCAATTTAATTATTAGTGTAAGTAATGCTAGAGATAAAGTCAAAAAGAAGAAGTACATGGCAGCACTATATACTGTCGCGTGTTATTGTTCGCGGCCACTAATTTTAATGTTCCGGAAAAGTGAAAACGCAATGTCTTTTAATTTAAGTTAAAAGAGTTTATTTAATTACAAAAAAAAAATACACAAACACTCATTTAACTATTTCACAATTTTAATTTTCACTATTTTACAAGTCGTCTATGAATTTTTACTTCAACTGTCTACTCAAATTATTTCACAATAAACGAAAATCGCTTTACTATTACTCGATCACTATCGCTTTTCAATTCTCACTCCACACTTTCGCAGTTTTTACCATCGCGGTTCTAATGAATGTTCCCTCCATTCATTCAGCTCGCCTTTATGTAGGGTCTCTAGCCGCTCAATGCATTTCTCGTAATTTGGCGAATGTTCTGCCGAGAGGTATCTGGTAAATTCGAGCAGCTTAATGAATGGAGCAGTGACTCACTTTCAAATGTTGATCATGCTTGGTACGTTCTCGTGGTTTCGAATAAATTCATTTTGTTGATGTTCTTAATGGTTGTGAAAACAATTGCGACAGTAGCTCGCAGAATTATTTGAACATACAACACTGCCCCCACCTTAGTTCTTTTCGCCCCGAAAAGATGTGTTGCCAGTTGTAGTCAATTGTCCCTGGATGTAATATGGGGCAAGACGGTCCAGGTGCACGATTTTCATTTTGGCTCTTGGCTTACGGTGTTCCTATATGCGGTATACAATTTCGTTGATTCGCTTTGTAACTCAGTATGGTCCCTTCCAATTGTGTTGCAACTTTGGAGACCTAACTTTTCGCCGTTGCGGGTTATATAGCCACACCAAGTCATCTTGCTGGAAGCCAGTAGAATTTGCCTTTAGATCATACCTGGTCTTCATGTGGTCAGTAGCCGATTCAAGGTGTTTTCGCACTGTCCGATGTATCTGGTTCAACCGTTGTCTTAGCTCACTTGCGTACTCCGAGATCGTTTGGGGTTTCTCAGGGGGTGTTCCAAACTTTATATCAGCCAGCAGACGAATAGTCTTTCCAAAAATGACTTTGGCTGGGGCTTGACCCGTCGATGCATATTCGGCAGCTCTGTAAGCCATAAAAAATAGTGGGATGTGTCGGTCCCAGTCCCTTTGGTTCTCGTCAACCATCTTGGCCAGATGTTTATTGAGTGTGCCGTTGAAACGTTCGACCATTCCATCGGACTGGGGATGCAGTGGTGTTGTCCTCGTTTTCCGTATTCCCAGCAGCTCACACATTTCGCTAAAAACCAGTGACTCAAAGTTTCGGCCTTGAACCGAATGTATTTCACAAGGTACGCCGTACCTACTGACCCAATTTAACACTAGCTGTTCGACTACGGTACTTGCTTCCTGGTTGGGGCAGGGTTAGATCTCGGGCCACTTGCTGACACAATCGGCCACAACCAGCGTGTATCGATTACCCCATTCGGATTCAGGAAAAGGTCCTACGATATCTACAGCAATCATTTCAAACAGTACACCCACGTTGTAGGTTTGCATTTGTCCTCTCAGTCATCGCTTTCGACCTTTGATGGAAGCACAAATTGTGCATCACCGACACCAGTCCTCTACGTCTTCTCGAGAGTGGAACCAGTAGAACCTTTCCCGCAATTGCGCTAAGGTCTTGTTAACACCAAGGTGGGCTCCCAAGGATCCTTCGTGCATCTCCTTAACCTCATCGTGGAGTCGGCTTTTGGGAAGTATAGTTTGCATTCTATAGGAGCTGCCATCCGCCGTTTCCCATATCCGCTTGAGTACGCTGACCTCCACCTGAAGGGAGTTCCATTGTGCCCAAGAGCTTTTCAGGGCTACGGCATGCATTGAAATGTCTTTCCACTCAGGTCGCCCAGTTGTCTCCTTCCATATGAGCAATGGCCCGATGTCTTCATCGGCTAACTGAGCACTTCGAATCTCTTCCAGTGACCAACTTTCATCGAATCCGACCGTTATAACTTGCATATCAACGGTCGGCTCCTTTTCCTCAATCCGCCGGCAGTACTTGCAGTTAGCTGGACATGGATGACGATATAGGACGTCAGCATTTTCATGAACTCTGTTCTTGTGAAGTAGTTGGGGCCTCACAAAGTCTGGCCGGATAGTCGGTCGGGTTGCACTAGTGTCGCTTGTTATGGTGCAGCGTTCTTCATCAACTTGATCCGGAAGACATAATTCTGCTTCTCCACAATGTAGTCTTGACACGGTAATGGGGGTGCTGGGGATATCGACCCTTCTAGCCAACGTCCGCCCAACGAAGTTGGCCCCTCCAGTTTGATGGGCTTCCATTCTAGGCTCCTGACACGGTCTGGATCTCCATCATCCTGGAGAATAGCTCCATTTTCTTCGCTTCTTGCTGTCTTTTTGCAGGTGCCCCTTCTCACCGCAATCCCAGCATCTAGGAGCACCATTTACCTGTGGTTCCACTCATATTCCACGCGCTCACACATGCACTCGTCTGCCACTACCTCACGGACCCAGGCAGTGTTACGAGTCACATTTTTCGTAGCCTCGAAGTTTAGACTATAAGCCAATGCATCCTCAACCGTTTGCTTTTGGGCTAAACGAATGGCTTGTTGCGATTCCTGGTCCTCTAAGGCGCTTATGAATGCTTCTGTTGCTGCGTCGTCTCGATGTTCCGGGTCGTACGCTGGGTAAGCCAAAAGTGCCAGTCGCTCAATGTCTTGGGCTAGCTGCTGTAAGGTTTTGCCAGACTTCTGCATCCAGTTCCGTAGCTGTGCCCGATGAATCTGCTTCAGATGGTCGCCTCCACAACGCATGTCGAGCGCATTCAATATAGCAGCCGGGTTTGAGTTTAAATCAACGGGGATAGTCTGCAAAAGCTCGGCAGCTGGGCCTCTTCCAGCAAGAATCAATACAGTTGCTCGTTCCTGCTCATTCCAGTGATTTATCCTAGCGCCGGCTTCAAACTGGATTTTGTAGATACTCCAGACCGTTTGCCCATCGAATATTGGTGCTTGCACATTTCTGTATGTGCTTTGCGCTGCGGTTATAAGCGGGGCTGGTGAGGTTCCTTTTCCATTTTTTTCATCTCATGGTTCATTCTCTCCTCGTTCTGGTAAACCTTTTCCTCGACGAACATAATTTGTTTAGACTACCGAGCTCCACTTTTATTTCGGTTGACTGTTTTTGCAAATCCGCCTTGATTTTGATCGCTTGGTGGTCCAGCTTCGCTGATTGTTCATTTACCTTCATTGTTAAACCTGATGACTGTTCATTTAGCTTCGCAGTTATACTGGATGACTGCTGTCGCTGCTCTTGCTGCATCAGCATCAATATTTGCATCAGTGCATCTTCTGGTTTCTTTGATTTTGGAGTTTCTGCCTCTCCCTTAAGCTCCGCCATGGTAAATTCATTTAATGTGAGCTTAGTGGAATTTTTATTACATTTCACTATTGTGCATTTTTAAAAATGTTTATATAATTTCACTTACAAAGTTTTCTTTCTCACTTCTCGACACCAATGTCGCGTGTCATGGTTCGCGGCCACTAATTTTAATGTTCCGGGAAAGTAAAAACGCAATGTCTCTTAATTTAAGTTAAAAGAGTTTATATAATTACAAAAAAAAAATACACAAACACTCATTTAACTATTTCACAATTTTAATTTTCACTATTTTACAAGTCGTCTATGAATTTTTAATTCAACTGTCCACTAAAATCACTTCACAATCAACGAAAATCGCTTAATAACTACTCGATCAATATCGCTTTTCAATTCTCACTCCCCACTTTCGCAGCTTTTACCATCGCGGTTCTAATGAATGTTTCCCTATTCATTCAGCTCGCCTTTATACAAGGTCTCTAGCCGTTCAATGCATTTCTCGTACATTGGCGAATGTCCTGCCAAAAGGTATCTGGTAAATTCGAGCAGCTTAATGAATGGCGCAGTGACTCACTTTCAGATGCTGATCATGTTTGTTAGGTTCTCGTGGTTTCGAGTAAATTCATTTTGTTGATGTTCTTAATGGCTGTGAAAACAATTGCGACAGTAGCTCGCAGAATTATTTGTACATGTAACAATACATTCTTCGCCACTGAAGTTCAACTTTACTTCCATGATGAGGATTGACCAAAACTTTTGGAGCTAGGAATGCGCAACCTCTCAAAGATTGATTTCGAGATGTATACTTTAATCATCTTGGATTTCGATGACAATTATGTTCATTTTTTAGTGGTTGCGCAGCTTGATGCACCAATTTAACAATATTTGGACATAACTACGTTCAATACCATTTCTACCATCACCATTCATTTGCAATCACCAGCGTCAACATCTTCAGGGAAAATCTTCGCCATTTATTTCGTGGTCAGCGTTAGTCTGCCAGCGGAATGTGTGTACTTTAATATTCGTTACAATGTTATGTTCCCCTTAAAAGCATTTAACAGCAATAAAACTTTCACAATTACCTAGTTTCACTAAAACACCTTAGGCATGGAAAAAATTCTCGGAAAAAAATTAATAAATTCTCGATTTGACACTTCGTCAACAAATACAACAGGCCTTGAACGTTTCTTGGCGATATCTCCACTGGTTAAACATCGCAATATTGTACGTAATTATAACTTTGAACCTAAATCGCGAACTAGCAAAGCGAAAACCTCATAATTTATCAACAAAACCAATGACATTACAACCAATACATGTGGTTATTGCTCTCATCGATAACGCAGATGGTCTGCGCAAAACGAGGATGGTGGTGGTTGTTGTGGCCTTGAACTTGTGTGCGAAATATTTACTTTATACACGTTTCCTGAAAAGTTGGTGAAAATCGGAGCAAATTGCGACCTCTTGCGTGGTCGCAAAATTCGTTATCTACGATATATAACACCCACATATATATATATATATATATATATATATATATATATATATATATATATATATATATATATATATATATATATATATACGAGTATATATATACGAGTATATGTATATATATATATATATATATATATATATATATATATATATATATATATATATATATATATATATATATATATATATATATATATATATATATATATATATATATATATATATATATATATATACATACATATATATATATATATATATATATATATATATATATGTATATATATATATATATATATATATATATATATATATATATATATATATATATATATATACATGTTATACATCGTAGATAACGAATTTCGCGACCACACAAGAGGTCGCAATTTGCTCCGATTTACACCAACTTCTCAGGAAACGTGTATAAAGTAAATATCTCGACCAAGTTCATGAACCAGCTAAATTGGCTGAGCGAAAACAAAATGGCGGCCATTTTAGACGAAAAATTGTGATTTCTGGTCTGACCATAATGTAGCTCCGATTTCGATGTTATTTGGTACAAAAGCTCATTGAGCTGTGTGATGAATTTCACAATGAAAAATCAAAAGTCTCTCTGTCTGAAACCAAATGGCGGCTACTCAACGGTTGGAAAACGTGCAAAAATTTGTTTTTGTAGTTGTGACCAAGCCTTTCAAGCGATGTTCATGAAATTCGATACTTTGGTAAAAACTATAAAAATCTAAAGAATTATGAGAAATAACCAGAGGTCTGGTTGTTGCAAGCGAACAAATACAACATACTCGTATATACTTATACTTCACCACAGAAGTAGTTGCAAACACTGCCTATATACTCGCACCACACCAATGAAATTAGGCAAGCAAGCACATACGCCCATTGCTATCGAAGCATGTTGTCCAATGATCAAGCGTAAAAATAAATAAACGAGCGGAAAAGTAAAAAAACTGAAAGTTCCGGCATAAACGTTCCCTTGTTTAATGTTCCCAATTTCGCTAATCCACCTCAAAAGATCGTGGGAAAGCTGAAAGCTAAGTGAAAAGCACTCCTTCGTTCAATTTCCCCAGTTTCGCATATTCTCCATCCGAGCAAGTGGCACGGAGTGGGGAGGAAAAGCTTTCGTGGAACGATAGCGTATGTGTTCGGCTACTCAGAACCTTTTCAGAGAATTGAGGCTGAAAGCTCACAAAAGAACGGTACTTAAAGTTCTTGGGCAAGGTATGCAAAGCAGTTGAAAAACATATGTGCAGGAATGTTCATCCGATCCCGTGCGGCAAGAATTAACTTCGAAATAAAATATTAGCTAATGGAGGGGTGTTGGCATTTTGCTATGTTTTTCCAGGCGTTTCGCGTGAACGCTGTGTAGCCACCATAGCTAATCCTACTGTGACTTTCAGGCAAATGAAGAGCATCTGCGTTCAAGTGGAGCAGCTGCCACAGCAGTTGGTGGCTCAGGGCGAAAACGAAATCCCGCATCATACCCCGAATCTAAGATCGCCGGTGTGTGTATGCCACTCTATCTTTTGCCAACAAGTGGAGCCAGGCACCTCGTGCCAGCAACATGCCCCCATCAGGCACGAGCTCGAAGTTTGGAGCAGGAGTTATTGATAATAATATTTTACTATCTTTTTCTATCTTTTTGTACACATCAGAATTTCCATACAATATATGTATAATGAATGGAATATGCATGGACCTTTTTGACAACGTAACGTCTGTGCATAATACTTGTGCACAAACGAAATTTGCCTAGATAAGCATGCGATGCATCGTATGATGTTTGGTAGATGCATAGCATATAAGTAGAATTAAGAATTTTAAGTCTGTACAATAAAAGAAAAACGTCTTTTATCAACTGACGCAGCCGGAAACAGAAATTATAGGTGGAATATTTTTCGCAATAATTGCATCGGCGTATACCGAATTGTACAACTGTGATTTATACTATATCGTGTGACCAGTGTTTAGCAATTATATACAGTTTAACGTGAAAAACTTATAATTCGCTCCGAAATAAATAATTCAATTTAAAGTGGAAACATCAGAAAGAATTAGTACAATAACCCGATTTCTAAATTTCCCTATTAACTTTATCCCGTCTATAATCGGTGTAAAATTACTTAACAAAAATCGAAGTAAACTGCAGACACGGGACTAATAATAATAAGAACTATATATAAATAACCCTAACAAGTGTAAAATTAACTAACCCGAAGTGAATGTTGTACGTTATACAAGACATTCAGAATTAGAGAACATTCATTACTATCAGGAAACGTACAAAAACCTGATAAGTACACACAAATTCTAAAAGCTAGAAGTGAGCGATGAGCTGGAAACAATCAATGAAAGATATTGCAGTGAGGACAAAGTAGAGAAACTCATCAAATCATTTGAGCAGAAATTTGTGATACAAACACCGGAAAATTATTCTGGAAACGCAATGGCGACAGCAGGACCAAGTAGTGAAATGTCTACAGTGGAGAAAAAGGCGACATTTGAATACATTTTAAAGAAAATAGAAAAACTTCCTAATTTCAACGGAGACCCAGAAAAAATCGAAGTGCAACAATGGGTTGAAATCGTCGACAAGTTATTCGCAGAGGCAGAAGGACTCAAACAAACCGACATCGCCATTTTGGGATAGGAAATTTCAACACACGTTCTAGGTAGAGCACAAAAAATGGTACGTAGAGGAGGTAAAGATTGGTTGAGGGTGCGTAAGGCATTACTTCAAGAATACGGAGCTCACCCGGAACACGTGGCAATAATGGCAAATGTAGTTAAAAGTAGCATAAAAGACTCAAAGAATTTACGTGACTACTACGATTATTTAATGGGCCAATTAGATGATCTAAATATTAGATCATCTATGGAACCAGATGCCGGTTATACAATAAAACAGAATGAACAATTTGTTTATAATCAATTCGGAAATCAACTAGCTACAGGACAACACGCACTAGTAATGGCTTGTAACGACATTCATTCAGCATTTGACACCTTAATGAAAAGACCAGATATTTTGAATAAAATAGAGCGAAGTCGTAATTCACACAATAAAAATGAAAACAGTAACCATAAAAAAAAATATAACAAAAACATTAAAAACTATTCAAACAATCAGTCTAAGGACAACAATAACAAATATGACAACCAAGATAAAGGATACAATCAAAATTATAAACGCAAAGCGCATTATAACAAAGGAAATAATTCCGACAAAAAAGAATATAAACCGCGGGAAAATGGGGATAATAAACATAAGAATTTTTTTTTTTTGTGGTAGGGAGGTGAAGGCATTTACGCCCGCCGAGTCTGGCAGTGTGGGACTCCCATGGAGGACTCCCATGGAGGATACCCTTGGACTACCCACTAAACACCTCCCCTGTCAATCTGAGAACCTAGCCTGGAACCGTTTGACACATTACTTCGGGCCAGGTCTCGTTTTGTTACGCCGTGGGGTGCCTTCAAGCTGGGGAGTCCTTTTCCTAGCGGAGGGGAGAGGGGAAGAGGAAATGCCAGAAGAGCGATCCTCCAGCCCCAGCACCTCCGGCTGCTGCGAGTCCCTTTTATCTTTTAGGACTGCCCAAGCATAATGTGCCACCTGGTTCCATTTGTCAACCGATTCGAGCATCACCGCAACTATATTATCCGAGGTGAGCTCTCTCGTCTCCCTGTAGAGTTCCCTTTGCAGCCTGGCCCATTTGGTACACGCAAAAAATGTGTGACAGGCATTGTCCTCCTCTCCTGGGCAAAACCGACAATTGGGAGACCGTGACTTGCCGATCTTGTGCAGGTAAGACTGAAAACACCCGTGCCCGCTCAAAAGCTGGGTCAGATAGAAGTCAGTCTCACCATTCCTTCAATTTAGCCACGGTCTTACATCCGGGATGAGGCGCGCAGTCCACCTTCCTTTCGTGCAATTCCTCCAAGATTGCTGCCAATCGTTGAGCGAGCGTTGTCTCTCCTCGCGTACAACCATCTCCCTCGCATCCTCGTTTCGGCGCAGGTAAATAGCGTGGCGCTCTCTAGCAAGGAGGGCGACAGGTATCATGCCTGCAATCACTCTCACCACCAGATCAAAGACTGTTGGATACGAAGATGCAATTCTCAGTGCTCCTCTTCTCTGTACCTGTGCCAATCGTTTTCGGTATACCTCCTTGCTGAGAGCGTCGCCCCATACCTCTGCCCCGTACAGTAGCACTGACCCTACAGCACTCATCAAGAGGCGTCTTCTTGATGGGCTGGGTCCCCCTACGTTGGCCATAAGTCGACTCAGGGCCGATATTCCCGAAGCAGCCTTCTCAGCCGTTGCCCTGATTTGCTCAGAGAAACTCATCTTTGAGTAGATCAGTAGCCCCAGGTACTTCACCGCTGGCTTCGATTCGACCTGTATATCTCCAATACTGATCATCCTTACTCTAGGGATTCTCTTTTTTGTCAAGATGACCACTTCGGTTTTCTCCAGTGCTAAACTGAGCCCGCGAGCAGTCATCCAGTCCCTCACTCGGCACATTAGCATACCTAGCCTAAGTTGCGCTTGCTCAGCTGTGCGTCCGGCGACCAGAGCCGCAACATCATCCGCATAGCCGACCAAGCGCGACTCATCTGGCATCTCAAGTCTCAGTAGCCCGTCGTAAGACACGTTCCACAGGGCCGGACCAAGGATAGATCCCTGGGCAACACCCGATGTAATTTCCATCCTTCATTGGCCCTGTGTCGTATCGTAGAGCAGGCTTCGGTCCTTAAGGTAGTTCCTCAAAAGCTGCATTAGATATTCTGGAACTTGCAAAGAGTTTTCCAGCGTGTCCAGAATATCCACCCATCTAGCGGAGTTGAAGGCATTCCTGACGTCGAGTGTCACCAACAGGACGATCCGTCGCTTGGTGCGACTACATGCCTCTGCCTTTTGGACCGCGTTCACCACCTCTGCAATCGCATCAATGGTAGAACGTCCTGCTCTAAAGCCGTACTGCCGAGGAGATAGGTCCCCAGCAGCACGAATCGCGTCAATGAGTCTTCCCTTGATGAGTTTCTCTAGCACATTCCCAGCCGTGTCTAGCATGCATAACGGGCGGTATGCAGACGGCGATTCGAGATTTCCCTTCCCCTTGCTGACCAGCACGAGCCTCGCCACCTTCCATCGTACCGGGAAAACCCCGTCCCGTAGGCAAGCGTTGAATGTGCTGAGCAGCAAGTCAGGACAATGGTGATAGGCGAGCTGCAACACCTCAGCTGGAACACCATCTGGACCTGGAGCCTTCCTCGCTTTCAGGGAGAGGACTGCCTCCTCCAGTTCCAGCTGTGTGAAGAGTGGGCACTCGACCGCTGTTTCACCACGGACAGCGTCAACACGGAAGGGATGGGCGGGGAAGAGTCCCCGCACTATCGCGTCCATCTTTTCCGCGTCATGTACACAAGGCTTCCGTAGGGCACCAAGTTTCCCCATGACCAGCTTGTAGCCAAGGCCCTACGGATCTCTATTTACATCGTCCACGAGATCTTGCCAGCATCGGGCCTTGCTCTTGTTAATAAGCCTGCGAAAATATTTCCTGCCGGACCTGTATGCTGCTAGCCTAGTGTCTGCCTCCTCCCGTGTTCGCGCCCACTGGGCCTCTCGCCGAAGTTTGTGACACTCGCTTCTTTGTTCGGCGATCTCGTTTGACCACCAGTATACTGGAGGCTTACCATGTCGAGGTCTCCGACGGGGCATGGAAGACTCGCAAGCAGTTATGATGGTACTCATAGTTGAGTTCACCAAGTCCTTGGCTGTAGGCCCTCCACTCCCTGGCGGAGCTCCCAGCAACGGTGCGCCTGCCGTAAGCACGTCAGCGAACCTCTCAACGTCCATCCTCCCAGTCCTCCATCCGAGGATTGAAGTTTGGGCATATGCACGCAGAGTGGCACTGCCGTGAATCTCAACCGCTATTTCCTACTCAGAACCTTTTCAGAGAATTGCGGCTGAAAGCTCACAAAAGAACGGTACTTAAAGTTCTTGGGCAAGGTATGCAAAGCAGTTGAAAAACATATGTGCAGGAATGTTCATCCGATCCCGTGCGGCAAGAATTAACTTCGAAATAAAATATTAGCTAATGGAGGGGTGTTGGCATTTTGCTATGTTTTTCCAGGCGTTTCGCGTGAACGCTGTGCAGCCACCATAGCTAATCCTACTGTGACTTTCAGGCAAATGAAGAGCATCTGCGTTCAAGTGGAGCAGCTGCCACAGCAGTTGGTGGCTCAGGGCGAAAACGAAATCCCGCATCATACCCCGAATCTAAGATCGCCGGTGTGTGTATGCCACTCTATCTTTTGCCAACAAGTGGAGCCAGGCACCTCGTGCCAGCAACATGCCCCCATCAGGCACGAGCTCGAAGTTTGGAGCAGGAGTTATTGATAATAATATTTTACTATCTTTTTCTATCTTTTTGTACACATCAGAATTTCCATACAATATATGTATAATGAATGGAATATGCATGGACCTTTTTGACAACGTAACGTCTGTGCATAATACTTGTGCACAAACGAAATTTGCCTAGATAAGCATGCGATGCATCGTATGATGTTTGGTAGATGCATAGCATATAAGTAGAATTAAGAATTTTAAGTCTGTACAATAAAAGAAAAACGTCTTTTATCAACTGACGCAGCCGGAAACAGAAATTATAGGTGGAATATTTTTCGCAATAATTGCATCGGCGTATACCGAATTGTACAACTGTGATTTATACTATATCGTGTGACCAGTGTTTAGCAATTATATACAGTTTAACGTGAAAAACTTATAATTCGCTCCGAAATAAATAATTCAATTTAAAGTGGAAACATCAGAAAGAATTAGTACAATAACCCGATTTCTGAATTTCCCTATTAACTTTATCCCGTCTATAATCGGTGTAAAATTACTTAACAAAAATCGAAGTAAACTGCAGACACGGGACTAATAATAATAAGAACTATATATAAATAACCCTAACAAGTGTAAAATTAACTAACCCGAAGTGAATGTTGTACGTTATACAAGACATTCAGAATTAGAGAACATTCATTACTATCAGGAAACGTACAAAAACCTGATAAGTACACACAAATTCTAAAAGCTAGAAGTGAGCGATGAGCTGGAAACAATCAACGAAAGATATTGCAGTGAGGACAAAGTAGAGAAACTCATCAAATCATTTGAGCAGAAATTTGTGATACAAACACCGGAAAATTATTCTGGAAACGCAATGGCGACAGCAGGACCAAGTAGTGAAATGTCTACAGTGGAGAAAAAGGCGACATTTGAATACATTTTAAAGAAAATAGAAAAACTTCCTAATTTCAACGGAGACCCAGAAGAAATCGAAGTGCAACAATGGGTTGAAATCGTCGACAAGTTATTCGCAGAGGCAGAAGGACTCAAACAAACCGACATCGCCATTTTGGGATACGAAATTTCAACACAAGTTCTAGGTAGAGCACAAAAAATGGTACGTAGAGGAGGTAAAGATTGGTTGAGGGTGCGTAAGGCATTACTTCAAGAATACGGAGCTCACCCGGAACACGTGGCAATAATGGCAAATGTAGTTAAAAGTAGCATAAAAGACTCAAAGAATTTACGTGACTACTACGATTATTTAATGGGCCAATTAGATGATCTAAATATTAGATCATCTATGGAACCAGATGCCGGTTATACAATAAAACAGAATGAACAATTTGTTTATAATCAATTCGGAAATCAACTAGCTACAGGACAACACGCACTAGTAATGGCTTGTAACGACATTCATTCAGCATTTGACACCTTAATGAAAAGACCAGATATTTTGAATAAAATAGAGTGAAGTTGTAATTCACACAATAAAAATGAAAACAGTAACCATAACAAAAAATATAACAAAAACATTAAAAACTATTCAAACAATCAGTCTAAGGACAACAATAACAAATATGACAACCAAGATAAAGGATACAATCAAAATTATAAACGCAAAGCGCATTATAACAAAGGAAATAATTCCGACAAAAAAGAATATAAACCGCGGGAAAATGGGGATAATAAACATAAGAATTTTTTTTTTTTGTGGTAGGGAGGTGAAGGCATTTACGCCCGCCGAGTCTGGCAGTGTGGGACTCCCATGGAGGACTCCCATGGAGGATACCCTTGGACTACCCACTAAACACCTCCCCTGTCAATCTGAGAACCTAGCCTGGAACCGTTTGACACATTACTTCGGGCCAGGTCTCGTTTTGTTACGCCGTGGGGTGCCTTCAAGCTGGGGAGTCCTTTTCCTAGCGGAGGGGAGAGGGGAAGAGGAAATGCCAGAAGAGCGATCCTCCAGCCCCAGCACCTCCGGCTGCTGCGAGTCCCTTTTATCTTTTAGGAATGCCCAAGCATAATGTGCCACCTGGTTCCATTTGTCAACCGATTCGAGCATCACCGCAACTATATTATCCGAGGTGAGCTCTCTCGTCTCCCTGTAGAGTTCCCTTTGCAGCCTGGCCCATTTGGTACACGCAAAAAATGTGTGACAGGCATTGTCCTCCTCTCCTGGGCAAAACCGACAATCGGGAGACCATGACTTGCCGATCTTGTGCAGGTAAGACTGAAAACACCCGTGCCCGCTCAAAAGCTGGGTCAGATAGAAGTCAGTCTCACCATTCCTTCAATTTAGCCACGGTCTTACATCCGGGATGAGGCGCGCAGTCCACCTTCCTTTCGTGCAATTCCTCCAAGATTGCTGCCAATCGTTGAGCAAGCGTTGTCTCTCCTCGCGTACAACCATCTCCCTCGCATCCTCGTTTCGGCGCAGGTAAATAGCGTGGCACTCTCTAGCAAGGAGGGCGACAGGTATCATGCCTGCAATCACTCTCACCACCAGATCAAAGACTGTTGGATACGAAGATGCAATTCTCAGTGCTCCTCTTCTCTGTACCTGTGCCAATCGTTTTCGGTATACCTCCTTGCTGAGAGCGTCGCCCCATACCTCTGCCCCGTACAGTAGCACTGACCCTACAGCACTCATCAAGAGGCGTCTTCTTGATGGGCTGGGTCCCCCTACGTTGGCCATAAGTCGACTCAGGGCCGATATTCCCGAAGCAGCCTTCTCAGCCGTTGCCCTGATTTGCTCAGAGAAACTCATCTTTGAGTAGATCAGTAGCCCCAGGTACTTCACCGCTGGCTTCGATTCGACCTGTATATCTCCAATACTGATCATCCTTACTCTAGGGATTCTCTTTTTTGTCAAGATGACCACTTCGGTTTTCTCCAGTGCTAAACTGAGCCCGCGAGCAGTCATCCAGTCCCTCACTCGGCACATTAGCATACCTAGCCTAAGTTGCGCTTGCTCAGCTGTGCGTCCGGCGACCAGAGCCGCAACATCATCCGCATAGCCGACCAAGCGCAACTCATCTGGCATCTCAAGTCTCAGTAGCCCGTCGTAAGACACGTTCCACAGGGCCTTACCAAGGATAGATCTCTGGGCAACACCCGATGTAATTTCCATCCTTCATTGGCCCTGTGTCGTGTCGTAGAGCAGGCTTCGGTCCTTAAGGTAGTTCCTCAAAAGCCGCATTAGATATTCTGGAACTTGCAAAGAGTTTTCCAGCGTGTCCAGAATATCCACCCATCTAGCGGAGTTGAAGGCATTCCTGACGTCGAGTGTCACCAACAGGACGATCCGTCGCTTGGTGCGACTACATGCCTCTGCCTTTTGGACCGCGTTTACCACCTCTGCAATCGCATCAATGGTAGAACGTCCTGCTCTAAAGCCGTACTGCCGAGGAGATAGGTCCCCAGCAGCACGAATCGCGTCAATGAGTCTTCCCTTGATGAGTTTCTCTAGCACATTCCCAGCCGTGTCTAGCATGCATAACGGGCGGTATGCAGACGGCGATTCGAGATTTCCCTTTCCCTTGCTGACCAGCACGAGCCCCGCCACCTTCCATCGTACCGGGAAAACCCCGTCCCGTAGGCAAGCGTTGAATGTGCTGAGCAGCAAGTCAGGACAATGGTGATAGGCGAGCTGCAACACCTCAGCTGGAACACCATCTGGACCTGGAGCCTTCCTCGCTTTCAGGGAGAGGACTGCCTCCTCCAGTTCCAGCTGTGTGAAGAGTGGGCACTCGACCGCTGTTTCACCACGGACAGCGTCAACACGGAAGGGATGGGCGGGGAAGAGTCCCCGCACTATCGCGTCCATCTTTTCCGCGTCATGTACACAAGGCTTCCGTAGGGCACCAAGTTTCCCCATGACCAGCTTGTAGCCAAGGCCCTACGGATCTCTATTTACATCGTCCACGAGATCTTGCCAGCATCGGGCCTTGCTCTTGTTAATAAGCCTGCGAAAATATTTCCTGCCGGACCTGTATGCTGCTAGCCTAGTGTCTGCCTCCTCCCGTGTTCGCGCCCACTGGGCCTCTCGCCGAAGTTTGTGACACTCGCTTCTTTGTTCGGCGATCTCGTTTGACCACCAGTATACTGGAGGCTTACCATGTCGGGGTCTCCGACGGGGCATGGAAGACTCGCAAGCAGCTATGATTGTACTCATAGTTGAGTTCACCAAGTCCTTGGCTGTAGGCCCTCCACTCCCTGGCGGAGCTCCCAGCAACGGTGCGCCTGCCATAAGCACGTCAGCGAACCTCTCAACGTCCATCCTCCCAGTCCTCCATCCGAGGATTGAAGTTTGGGCATATGCACGCAGAGTGGCACTGCCGTGAATCTCAACCGCTATATCCTGGTGATCACTAGCCGAATAGTCCTCTAGTACTCGCCAGTTGTGTACTCTAGGTACCAGGGACTCCGAAGCGAGTGTCATATCGGGTATGGTTCCTACGCAACCCCAGCGGCGGAAAGTAGGGGTGTTACCAGTATTTAGGACAAAAAGCGCTATTCTGGCCGCCATGTCCAAGATTTGCTTTCCCCTTGGGTCGGATTGTGGCATACCCCATTCAATGGCTCTAGCGTTGAAGTCTCCCCCGACCAGCATGTGGCCCTCTGTGTTCGAGACAGCGTCCTCCAGGGCATCGAGTTTGGTTCAAAAGGATCGCATTGCCTCGTTAGGCGTCAGATAAACACTGAAATATGTTATCCCTGAACACCGCACCCACACAAAACCATCCCCGCGTCCGTCGCCCTGCACCTGAAGGCGGGCGCTGTCTCGAACCCAGATGGCCGAGGTACTAGATTTGTCAGGGTACCACGCTTGTGAGTCCTTGTTATGATGTTGCTCGCTCAGCAACAGGAGGTCAGGTTTCTTATCCCTCGCAAACTGCTCAAGTAGGTCCTGGGCGTTTGTGCTTCGGTGCGAATTGACCTGCAGGATACGGATCATTTGAGTATCGATTTGGCTTTATTTAAACATAATAATAAATACAACAACCGGGAAACCAAATGGAAGTAGATAAATCACACCTAACTCATAAATCAAATAACCAAAACTCGCACATATCACGAATTTCAGTAGACAATATCAATTTAACACAGGAAGAAATACGAAAAAAAAATACGTGACTTACAACTATTATTACGCAAGGTACCAACCGAGAGTAACCACATTAATATTGAAAACTATAACACTTTGGATACTGACTTACAAAATAAGCTACCCATAATCAAAACCCGTATCGTCGAAAATAATAGACCCATTAGAATTCTATTTGCCACTGGAGCAGTGATACCTATAAAGAAATACCCTCTCAATTTGCCGATACGTGTAAGATTGACAACCATAAGTGGGGATACATTTTCTTCATGTTCAGCGTCATTCAATATTCCTGAAAGTGCGGAAAAACTAACCTTCAAAATAATTGGTACATTTAGCCGACATTACGATGCTATAATAGGCATGGACATAATCGATAAACTGCAACTAGCATTTCATCCGAGCAAAGGCGTTCTGATATCAATGGAACAGGAACCAGAACCGACGAAGAAAAATACGTTAACGGAGGAAAAAATCAACCATTTTACGCAAACGAAGATTCAAGAGGAGCTAATCCAGCAAAATTTGTATCAAAACCTCAACACAGAAGAAATTCATGAAGTGAAGAAACTACTGAAAGAATTTCAGAACGTAATCTGCGACAAGAATGAACCAATCACGGTTACAGGTATTTTGGAACATGAAACCAAACTCACGAGCGATGATCCAATCTACATGAAACCATACAGAACACCTACCTCACTACAGGGCGAATTGAAAAAACAAGTTCAGGAGTTACTAGACTTGGGGATCATAGTTAACTCAAAATCACCATATAGTGCACCTAGCTGCCTTGTTAGCAAAAAACCAGGTTTAGATGGGAAACCTAGACACCGTTTAGTAATCGACTTTAGGAAGCTGAATAACATAACAGTGCAAGACCGTTATCCTATACTAAATATGGAGGAAAACCTTCACGCGATGGGAAATTGCACGTACTTCATATCGTTAGACCTTGCACGCGGGTATCACCAGATTAATATCAGGAAAGAAGACCAGGAAAAAACAGCGTTTTCAATACCTTTCGGGCAATATCATTTCACATATATGACATTTGGCTTGTGTACAGCACCTGCAACCTTCCAGAGAGCGGTCAATTATATGTTGAACGAACTTATACCGGACAAATGCGTGGTGTATTTAGGCGACATACTTATGTTTGGACAAAGCTTACAAGAAATAGTCGACAACTCAAAAAAAAAAAGTGCTAAAAATCATACGCAAACACGGATTTTGCATTGAGCTAGAAAAATGCAAGTTTTTCCAACACGAAATGATTTTTCTAGGACACAAAGTAACAAAAAAAGGACTCAAACCAGATGACAAATATCTGAAGAAAATAAAGGAGGCGCAAATACCCAAAAACATCAAACAATTGCGATAATTTTTAAGGGCTAAGCGGATATTATAGGAAATTTATCCGAAACTATGCCAAAATAGAAGAGCCGTTAACCAATGCGTTACGGAAAGAGAAAGAGGTAGACTACTTAAATCCGTGACTTATACAGTCCTTTAACAAACTAAGAAGTGTATTGACTGAGGACAAAGTTCTCAAGACACCCGACTACAACATTAAATTCAAGATAGCAACAGATGCATCAGACTATACAATAGATGGAGTTCTGGAGCAGAAAGGGCGACCTATAGGCTACGTATCAAGAACGTTAAACAAAGCTAAAAGAAACTCCTCGACGATTGATAATATGGACATTAAAACAGTTTCGTCATTATATTTATGGACATCAAATTATCATCAAAACCGATCACAAGCCCCTACAATGGCTGGAAAACCATAAAGACCAACACTCTAAATTATTTCGTTGGAAGCAACTGCTAACAGACTTTGATTATAAAATTAAATGCCTCAAAGGTAAAAAGTACGTTGTGGCAGATTACCTATCAAGACCACTCAGATCAGAAATCAATACAATGGAAATCGATAACATTTCAAGACAAGCAACGAGGCGCACCAACGTTGAAAATCCTAACCCCTTAATCGTTATGAAAAATCACCCAGTAAACCAATACAAAAACTAAATAACATGGGAACGCGTACTAACCAAAACTAAACAATTTAACAATAATGTATACACAATTAATGATGAACTAATAAACGACGAAAATAAACATACCGATTGGGTGAAAGAGAACGTCAATCCGAACCAAAAGCACGAAATATATTTAGAACAGGATAATCAATTTTGTAAATTACAAAACATTATTGTAAACCTATTCCCAAACAAAGTTATCAATTTTACAAGAACAAGTATCCTGAAACAAACAATAACAAACAGAACCGAGTTTGATAAAATCATCACCAAAAACCATATTAAGGGATCTCTATGGTTGGGAAAATCTACAACATTTCTACAAAAACTACTATTTGCCGAACGCCAAAAAAACATATACAGGAGATGATCAACAATTGCGTTATTTGACAGCAAAATAAGTACAAAAGGAATTGACCTAAATACGAATACATCCCATTAACCATCCCAGAACAACCGAAACAAGAAATCGTTTTCGATGTATTTACGATTGATCAAAACATGTACCTCACCATCATGGACAGATTCTCAAAATTCCTATTATCACACTACATAGAGGACAAGAACATGATGACGAAAATTGCAGTATTGCAAAAAATATTCGACACATAGGCAAAACCCGTACATGTATGTATGGAAAACGACTATGACAATCATATCTTCATCAAATTCTTGCAACAACAGCAAATTATTTATCATATTGCGTCTCCGAATAACCACAATGGAATCGCGGATATCAACGCTGCCCATAGAACCTTAAGCGAAATAATAAGAATAATTAGAGCCCAAGACACACACTTGTCGGCAGAAGAAATAATGCGCATAGCAACGGATGCCTACAACAGAGCGTATCATGTATCACATAAGTGTACACCAGCGGAAGCTGAACTCTACACAGTCAATTGGACCACGGTGAAGGAAACATTAAATAAATATAAACTACAGTGTGCAAGGAAATATAATAAAAACAGAGTGCAACTACCAAATCTAAGTGGAAATCAATTAGTGTTAAATAAACCGGACAAAGTGCACAGAAATAAGAGACAACCTAATAGATATACCTGTATAGTGAATAAAATAAAAAATAACTTTAATATAACTAAACAAGAAAAAATGCAAGCCTGTTAAGCAATATAAGGGTATCAAGACACTAAAAATAGACATTCCGTACCATTACTTGAAAGGCAAAAAAAACTTCCTAAACGAAGAAATAAAAACAATTAAAACCCAAGTGACCAACTAATCAAAGCAAAGGAGCTCGAGAAACAGTTATTCTCATAATGAAAATATCTCAACATTTAATATATCTTTTTGGTATAGTTACAGTTAAACCACAACTTATTGAAGTACAGCCAATAGACAACTCGCCAGGATATGCGATCATCAAATGGAGAGAAGTACAGATTATCAAAGGATACAAAATGGTACGCCACGTAATCGAGCCCCACGCCATCGAAAAAACATTCAACAGTATCGTTGAAACAATTAGCAAGTGCTCAACAGCAGCCTTCATGAACCAGCTTGCAGTCAAATTAAATCAAATTGAACGGGAAATTGACACCATCAAACACTTGAACAACGCAAAGCACAAACCATCTAAGCGCAGCGTATGGGACATGGGATTATTTCCAGTAATTTGGAAGTTATCCAAACATTTGTTCAGTAACATGGGGTATGAGGACAAAATTCAAATTGAGGCACATATCCAGGCAATTTAGGAGAACCAACAAACATTCCTACAACAAATGGAGCAACAAATCCAAGTCAACGAGGACGTACAGAAAATTCTATTTGAATTAGGGAACCAAACTGTGGCCCTCAACAGAACTCTTTCAGCCAAAATATCAGCAATAGCAACATCAGTAGGCGAACTCAGCTTTACTTTACAACTCAACACACTCCAGGATGAGATCCAGAAAATCATGGACAACATTCAATCTGTACGCGTAGGCTTAATGGCGAGAAGCATGCTAACAACAGCAGAACTTTTAAACTTGCAACCAACGTAAAGCCAATAACGACCAATCGAAACCTAGTGCTAGGTATACCTGAGGGAATTGCAATAAAAAAAGGCATATATTTACAATATTCAAATAATTCAGTACCCAACAGAAAATATCCATAACCAGGACTAATAATCGTAGAAAGATTTTCTGGAACATTAAATCATACTTGCAACGAAAGAAAATACACTTAAAGAAATCAAACAATATTAATATGTTTCTCAAATTGTTTTATATATGTAGAAAATGCCATGTACAGTAATTCGATTACAGAATTCACAAACTCAATCATGCTATACCCAGACACTAAAGTTAATCATTTATTTCCAATTCTACATAATTTAACAATAAAAGATATAGAAAATATAAAAGACATTGAGTCTACTAACTAGCATAAATACTTAAAAAAATATTCAGGAATTGCATCATTGTTAACAACCATATCAATTTTAATAGTAGTCGTAATAATTTACTGTTGCTACTGTAAGCCAAGGGGATATCAAATTAAAATCCCAAAAATTAATCAATATTTTCAAAAACAAGATAGAAGAGAAACAATAATAGGCCTAGAAATACAAAACGAACAAGAAACAAACGAATCGGAAATTGGGAAATCGCCCAAAAAGAAAATTCATACACCATTTGGATAACTTTTTCAGGAGTAAAAGTAGTTATTGATAATAATATTTTACTATCTTTTTCTATCTTTTCGTACACATCAGCATTTCGATACAAAGTATGTATAATGAATGGAATATGCATGGTGTTTAATTACCTTTTTGACTACGTTACGTCTGTGCATAATACTTGTGCACAAACGAAATTTGCTTAGATAAGCATGCGATGCATCGTATGATGTTTGGTAGATGCAAAAAATATATGTACAATTAAGAATTTTAAGTCACTTGAATTTCAACCGCCATGGAATAAAGTCTGTACAATAAAAGAAAAACGTCTTTTACTAACTCAGGTGCTAAAGTCAGAGCCCCGAGCCGGGCCCCCGGCCGATTACCAGGGAGGAGTAAGAGAAGGGGCTGAAGGCGTCCCTGAACACCACCACCAAACTGAAGCGTCCACGTGGAGGCCGGCGGGAGCATACAAGGCAGAAGCTATACTCGCTGAAGCGACTAGCCTGCTTGTCCGTCGAAGCGGGCTTTTTTCCTTCGGCAAGCACAGGAGCTGTGTCGGGAGATCCGCAGGGAGATAGCCACCCGGCATTGCACTGAGGCACGTCCTCAGCCCCCAACAACTAGCAGTTCCGAAGAACCAAAACATAAAGCCGTAAACGTCTACAACTGTAATAAAAATTAAGTAAACAAAGTTTAACTGTGAGTTTTGCTATAAATTCCAGGAGGTCTGCTTGGACAGCTTGCGGGTGCGTAGGTGAGTGTAGCTGTACGAAGTACCACAAGATTCCTCGAAAGAGGCTGGTAGAACTTATAGCACTGGCGCAGCAGATTGTAGTTACCGAACAGCTCTAGTACGGCAACTCAATGTGGAGCGATCAATTTGGTACAGACTAAATTGGTAAAACGTTTGAAACTAGAATCTTACACTTACACTCTCAGTATAAGCACACTCATCCACGCTGCCTGGTTACTCGGACTTCATACGCTTGCAATTATAGCAGGAACCATCTAGCTAGCGCTAAAGGAACTGTAGTTGACAACGCTCGCGCAACGATTGGCAGCAGTCTTGGAGGAATTGCACGAAGGGAAGGTGGACTGCGCGCCTCATCGCGGATGTGAGACCGTGGCTGAATCGAAGGCATGGTGAGACTGACTTCTATCTGACCCAGCTTTTGAGTGGGCACGGATGTTTTCAGTCTTACCTGCACAAGATTGGTAAGTCACGGTCTCCCGAATGTCGGTTTTGTCCAGGAGAGGAAGACAATGCCTGTCACACATTTTTGCGTGTACCAAATGGGCCAGGCTGCGAAGGGAACTCTACAGGGAGACGGGAGAGCTCACCCCGGATAATATAGTTGCGGTGATGCTCGAATCGGTTGACAAATGGAACCAGGTGGCACATTATGCTCGGGCAGTCCCAAAAGATAAAAGGGACTCGCAGCAGCCGGAGGTGCTGGGGCTGGGGGATCGCTCTTCTAGCGTTTCCTCTTCCCCTCTCCCCTCCCGCTAGGAAAGGGACTCCCCAGCTTGAAGGCGCCCCACGGCGTAACAAAACGAGACCTGGCCCGAAGTAATGTATCAAACGGTTCCAGGCTAGGTTCTCAGATTGACAGGGGAGGTGTTTAGTGGGTAGTCCAAGGGTATCCTCCATGGGAGTCCCACACTGCCAGACTCGGCGGGCGTACATGCCTTCACCTCCCTACCACAAAAAAAAGGAACTGTAGTGCTTACCAACCACAGATGGGGTTGTGTTGTAAGTGACCTGTACGGTAACCCAAAACACGGTCGTTACTGATTGGTGAATTGCGTGAATGAGTGATAGGAATCAGGCAACAGGAGGAATTCACCGGACAACTCCAGTGGAAAGTGACGGGTTCGTGTTACGAAGCGGTAGAGCACTCTCAACCCCAAAAAATAAGTCTGTATCTTCTTGTTTTAGCTCAAATCAACAGGTGAAGCGAGAAACCGAGCCCGTTGAATTAGAGACAATTCTTGAATAAACGAATACGGTTGATAATTTGCATGTACAATGGTTACAGTGAATTAGTCAGTTTTGCGAACAAACGAAGCAATTTAAAGAAGAGATTAAACACTTCGGTGGCGTCTCGCTGAACCAGACCAGTTCTTTTAATCTGTCGCAACCATTAAAGATGCTAATTACGTCCCACGATTGGAGCTCATCGATTGAGGCAGGCCCATCTACAAACACTTCAATTAATCAAACCAATCATTTTAGTCCTGTTTGTATGACTGTAAGGGAGTAGAAGCTAAGAATCTTGCAGGCAATATGGCCGATTATGCTAAGTTGATGGGGCAGATGATCCCTTTGTTTTCGGGAGCTGCAAGTTCGTCAATAGTTTTAAACCTGTAGACCTTTATTGGCTGCAGCAGGCATGTTTAGAAGTATTTGAATAGCCAGAAGCAGATGACTTTTATGCAGATTTTTCCAATTCGTCTTCGAGGAGAAGCTTACTAGCTGATATCTTTGAAATTTCCTTCAACTCTAGAGGCAGCTGAGGAGCTCTTAAACCACATCTACTTGCCAAGAGAAACCTACTAGAAATTGGTGAGTGGACTCATCTAAGCCAAACAAACCCCCACGGAGTCAGTATTATACTACACATCAAGTCTGAGGCAAATTCTTAAGCGGTGCCAGGAGGCTGCAGTTGTTAAATATTGATCAGAGGTAAGTAAGATCGCGAACGCACAGCTAGAGGATTTAGCGAAAAATGCATTTAGGAGCAAGGTTAGCAGTCCCCGCCTTTGTCAGTATCTGTTGGCGCAGGAAACGTCTACCTGTGAGGATCTGGTCACTATAGGTTTGAATATGGAAAAATTGCAACAAGGGGCTTTCCTCTTTCAGGGCAATTCGATGCAGTTATACACACAGATATCACAGCTACAACCCACTTTCAGTACTTGGTTGCCTGGTCAACATGCATTTACACCAAAGCAAATAAGTTACATACCTAATCCGTGCGCCGTTTCTATGCAGCCACAAGTAGCAATGGCGCTGGATCCAAACTTGGGCTTGAAGCCATCTAAATTTACAAAGAGTCTAAAAATCACGTGTAACTTTTATCATAAGCGAGGTCACAGTTATGCAGACTGCTAAAATCACAAAAACACTCCTTATTGTCCAGCAGGTAAGGGGTATGTTCTCAATCAAAGGGATTGTAAGGCGAGGCCAGCTTTGATAAAGCCAGTTGTTAACGAGGGTCCAAAAGTTTTTAGTATCCCGGCAAAATGTGATTCCTGTGGCTGAAGGGGTCATGACGTGGGTACTTGTTTCCAAAAGAAAAGATGGGAAGCCAAGCAGCAAGGAAATGAAACACTGTCGAGTCGAAAATACCCAGCTCGGCTACAATAAAGACGGTGCAACCAAGAAGCCAACATATCATTAGGAAGGTTGAATCAAGGGTGTCGCACGAAGTCGCTGGCGGGCTAACTGCAGTAGATAACACTTACAGAAAATCTAACCTCATGACCGCTTCCTTGCCTTGGAAATTGGGAAACGGGAGAAAACGAAATTTACCATAGAATTGGGCAGAGGTTAGCATAATTAGCAAATCAGTTATACGTGATACGTGTCCAATAGATGTGAGTCGTAAGCTCACTTTTTCAAGGAGAAATCCTTGGTTCTACGCAAGGTAATTTCGAGCTCCTCACCAAGCTTCCATGTAATTTCCATGTATGCAATTCAGGAGGCATTCAATGATGGTCTTCTTGTGTTATATGATTGAATTTTATTATAAATTGATATTCGTTAAAGGGGGAATTTACCTACAGTGTGAACACTAGCCCGGTTGGTACCTGGCCAAATTACGTTCAATGGCACCGCAGACCAATGGCCAAAGAAACTAGCCAAGTTCTGCTATGCCGCAGTGTATTCTAAAATAACTCCCTTACGCCGAAACACAGCGTATCAAGTAAAAATTCACCTTTTTCTTTCGATTTACTTGTGCCCAAAATCGTAGCACCAAGTACGATGTATTCCGTATAACTGATTCCTTTCTACAAATTTACTTACTTCTTTTATACCTAATCTTAACCCATAAATCAATATAAAATATTACTTAAAATCTAGCAATACCCTAAATTAAGTAATAAATGTTTTTAAAATATCCAATAACATAAAACACGACATACTCTAAATTATCCATATGCAATCCAAAACATTCACATGTTCTGATGACCTACTTAACGACCCGTCGTCACCAGACCACAAACATTATCATTAAAGTGCATTAGCACCATATAAACAAAACACCAAGTTACCTAATACTCAATGAATGGTATGCACAAGACATTGAGTGAGGTCGAGTATTGTTTACTATAAGTTCATTGCCAGTGTGAAAAGTACTCAAGTGTACTTCTACATTGAATGGTAGGTATATGGGTTGCATATGTGACTTGTTTGTTCGTAGATTAAAAATACAAACTAAATTATGTGTGAATGAATTCTTAACGAATTCTAATCTTTACTAGCTGTATTTTAATTCATGTGTGATGCATCTAATGTTTTTAGAATTTAATATGTAAATGTATAACACATGTACTTTTAATTCATGTGTGATGCATCTTTACATAACACTTGGAAATGAATTTCTAGCAAAAAATTGTATTATATAAAGTCTTGTTCAGTCGTTAGTGTTTTCTTGCACGGAAGCAAATAGTGGTGAATTCAGGGTCACTCTTGAGTGCCAGGAAGGAACAGTGGATTCGCATCAGTCTTCAGTTGAGGCACCGAAAGGCGAATACGTGTTGTCCACAAGGGTAACACGAAACGCGGCGTGCTCATCAGACTGAGAATCTAAATTGTAGCTCTACCGAGGGCATACTAGCAGCCAAAGCGGTTCCAATGCAACCCATCGAGTCAGTTTCAAGGGGCCTATCACATTGTTGCCACGGATACAACATCTGGTGGAGGTCCCAATTCGGTTGGATCAGGAAATGCTTTGTAACGCAAGTTCAATAGTGAATGGCCAAGATCGGTAAGTCACGGTCTCCCGATTGTCGGTTTTGCCCAGGAGAGGAGGACAATGCCTGTCACACATTCTTTGCGTGTACAAAATGGGTCAAGCTGCGAAGGGAACTGTACAGGGAGACGGACCCCTCACCCCGGATAATATAGTTGCAGTGATGCTCGAATTGGTTGACAAATGGAACCAGGTGGAACATTATGCTCGGGCAGTCAGTATAAAAATATAAAAGGGACTCACACAGCCGGGGGCGCTGGGGCAAGGGGATCGCTCTTCTGGCATTTCCTCTTCCCCTCTCCCCTCCCGCTAGGAAAGGGACTCCCCAACTTGACGGCGTAACAAAACGAGACCTGGCCCGAAGTAATGTGTCAAACGGTTCCAGGCTGGGTTCTCAGATTAACAGGGGAGGTATTTACTGGGTAGTCTAGTCGTGCATGGGAGTCCCACACTCTGTGCATAAATAGCATTCACCTCCCTACCTTAAAAAAAATGGGAACGTTGCAGCTGCTTAACAATTTTTGGTAAGGGGAACTCATCAATCACCCGAGTTTTGCTCGGATCCGTTTTGATAGTGCCATGTCCGATGACATATCCTAGATGTCGGACTTCATTCATGACAGCTTTACTTTTCTGGACGTTGATGGTGAGTCCCGCCTTACTGGTATGTAGGGTTACTTCTTGCAGGAGTAGGAGGTGTTGGTCAAATATTTCCGTGATGAGTAGAACATCATCCAGGTACATGAACACTTAATGTTTCAGATGGGATGGAATGACTTTGTCCATCAGCTCGGTCATCGTTTTCGAGCATAACACAGGCCAAAGGCATTGTTACAAACTGGTATAATGGTCATCCGGGCACTGTGAAGGCGGTCTTATCCTTCGATCCATCATCGAGTAGAATTTGCCAGAATGCATCCTTTAGGTTGAGACTGGTAATGTAGTTTGCTTTCAGCAGTCTCCCCAATATTCCATCGATGAGCGATAGAGGGTAAGCGTCTTTGATGGTCACTGTATTGACTTTCTAGGCATCTAGGCAAAGACAGATTTTACCTGGCTTCACCACTAAGGTCACTGGTGAGGACCAGGCACTTTGGGACTCCTCTATAACCCCCAACTCGAGCATCTTTTCAACTCCGCGTACACTAACTTTTCCATGGCCGGTGAGATGGCATAGTGTCTCTGCTTTATTGGCTTACTATTGTCAACATCGATGACATGTGAGACCAGTGTGGTGCGGCCAAGGCCTTGCATAGCTTAAGATGGAAAGGCAACGATGGATGCTTCCAAATGTTGTCGTTGGTTAGGCGCTAATTCATGTCTGTTGGGTATAGAAGCAAGTTTGTTGACATATCTAGTATTTATGGGTGAATCTGTGTATAAATCTGGGGCCAAACTAAATTGAAGGATGAAATCAACGCCAAGGTAAAGGTTCAGAGTCAGTGACGGAATAATGTAGAAAGTAATATCCTTCGTATGACCTCTGAATGTTACGGGTGTTGTCAGTTTACGCTGGATAGGATTTGAGGCGACGCTCGAGGCAAGGCAGCTTATACTTGCATCCGTGTCAATCAGTGCAACAGCAATTTCGTCCAACACTTTTATTGGTGCGTAAGGTCAAGTATCATTCTCAGAAATTTCCGAGATGTTACATAGTTTTAAAGGTTGGCGGCAGGTGTGCATTCCCCTTAGGAAGCTTCTCTGATAACGGGTTGACCACTTAGTTTTGTGCTGGTGTGGAGTAACCTCCTCTCTGACGAAAACCCTCTCTCGTGCAATAATATACCCCTACAACCTAATATGATATGGTTTCAATACACGAATCTGTGGCTCCCGGCATTCTTCAAGCAGTACCTGAGGTGGTCGCTTCAGTACTGTCTTTGGAGAGGCCTCCGGAGAAGATGTGGCATCTGTTGTATCGCAAACCAGCCAAGGTATCGTGGTGTTTGCAACCGATGGATTTACTGGAGAGGAACTTGTCATGGTGGAACTGTCAGTAGATGGAACGGACTACCATTCCGTTACTGAAACTGTCACGAGTGCTGCGGGCTGTCGTGAGCACTCGCTTGCCAGTTTTTTGGCTTCTTGCGGTTGATGCAGTTTGGCGCATAAGTATCTGGCTTCGCACAACGGGAACAAAAAATATTAGCCTCTGCCTGGCATGCAGTGAAACTGTGTCCCGTCTGCTGCTAGTTCCAACACGTGCTAGCTGGTGTCCTAGGAGCCAGCTCATGTACTATTACGTTCTTTGTCTACATCTGTGGACAATGAAGGGAGAGTCTCCGGTATGCTGAAGGTGGTGGGTAGAATGAGACCAGCTGGCCCGGGTAAAGCTGGCATGTGGTGCTCAAGCTCAGCAAATGTGCGTCGTTCTGGCTGCTCTCGTCATCCAAATTATTTACCTTGGCGTGTGGACCGCTGTGAATATTGCACCGTTTCTGGCTCCTCTACTGACTTGCAAAGTGCATGCACGTTGTGGCGTGGGGCGAACACCATTCGTTCTCGCAGCTCTGCCCTGACTCCCTCCCAAAAGAGGCTGAGAAACTCTGGTATGGCGATCATCAAACGTCCCAACAGGCAGCACAGGATTTCGTAATACTCATCTATGGTCTTCTGTGCCTGTTGGCGTCTGTTTTGGATTCGCTGCTTCAGCGTGTCGTACTCCTCAACTAGAGTGAACTCCCGCAATTCTGCACATCTCAGCGTTTCCCAATCAAAGGTAGGCAACGTGTCTACAAAACGCCAGAATCATCGAAGAGCTCTCCCAGTAAAGAGCATCTGAGCACAGCGTGTAACGGCTCCCATGTTTCCTCCTAAGTTCAGCGAGGCCATGTTCTCGACCTTCTCAAAAAGGACCCGATGGATGGAGGATTGTCCTGGCCCGTAAACACTAGCTTCTTGCCAGCCACTATATGTGCTATCTTGGATGGTGGGATAGTACTCGGCGAACGATTATGTTTGTAGCTGGACAGTCCCCGTGTGGCCTCTTCGCAGTGAGCAGACCTGCCCGTTCGGCGAGCTCCTTGCTGGGCTGATGTTGGTAAGTCCCAGTTATACTAGGGCATCGAGCCGCGGTCCTGAGCTACTTCTTCGTACAATTGTCACTCACGTCTCCAGGCACTCATGTTATTCCGCTGATGCGGTCGCGAAGTCGGGACATCTTCTCTGGGCCTGTTCTCTGGGGCCATGAGGTTCATGGCTCCACTGAGCCTAGGAGGTACTGGATCATCCGCTACAGTTACGAGTGGCTCTACATAGTCCGCTCTGGCCGATGATGTGGGAGGCTGGGTATTTGGCTGTGGAGCAGACAGACATTGTAATTGTCATCTCATCTGTTCCATACTGGCGGCCATAGCTTGCATGACCACTAGCAGCTGAGACATCTCGAGTGACGCTGAAGATGAGGGTTGGGTACCGGGTCTGCTGGTTGGTAAGGCTCCGGCTCCACTTTCATCACCGCCTGCACTCATTGTAGTTGGTGGAAGAAGTCCACCTTTAGGCACTGCTCCACTAGCGATGGAGCAGGTTTTGTGGGCATTAATGCAAATAAATACACTTAATACTAAAAAAAATATTAATGTTAAAGAAATATGTATAATAAAAAAGAGAATAAATTTTTGAAGTGAGGGAGTGGCCGAATGTGGCGAAATATAAACAATCCAAAAAAATCCCCATTGGCAGCACCAGCCGGAAAGGTAAATTTCTCGTATGTAGCGTAAGATTTCGGAAAAGAATTTGGTTTTCGTACTACTAACCTTCTTACTGCAATTTTCGTAACACCTCATGGGCATTTATTGACATGAAAAGAATGTGCCGACGTTTGTATTTGGAGACCCTTTATAGAGGCACAAATATTTTGCTCATTCAATTGAGTTGCCCATTTATGGATCACATATTGTAATCGGCAGACAATAAATTGTTATAAACACATAAATACAGGTGTTGTCCTTCTCACATTTGCTGTTTACACATTTCACAGTGGTTACCACACAAAGCTGATAACTTGTCGGCTTAAATAGCTCAAATAGATAATTTCAAAAGATTTCCATAAAAGATTAAAGAGCACTTGCGTTGCTTTTAATATAAATTTTTTCAATTCTTTTCTGAACCATCAGGGGCCACCATTTTGAATTTTTATTGAAAACGGCTGCTAAAAACATTAAGCTGTAAATTTTCGACTTTTGCATTTGTCATCCGATTTGCATAATTTTTTGCAGGTTAAATTAACTTGATTTAATAACTTATAGTTTCAAATTTCATTGGAATCTGTTGAGAAACTTAGCTGCTAGAGGGCTACAGAAAAAAAATTTTTAAGTCACCCCCTGTATGGGGAGGCCCCCCTTAAACACTTTAAAATATTTTCTTGCACTGAGAATTTCGAGAGTTACCACTTTTGACCTACGTAGAAAACTTTCTCATTCTAGCTCATGTGGTTTGCAAGGAAATTTACTGTGATGCACGAACAAACGGACGGAGGACAGACAAGTCACGATTTTATAATTTTTTAAGGGTATAGTAAAAATATTTAACAATATCCTAAAAATGGTCTGCTTTATAAATACTTCCAAGTTAAGTCATTTAAAACGTTTCCATGAAAATTATTCATTATTTCAGTTGCTATTAAAATAACGAATTGCGCTTGCCTTCTGACCTTTGGTGGTCGCCATATCGAATGCATGCATTTGATTTTGGATTATTTTAAATCTTTTTATGCTAGGACAATCAACAATCATTGTGGCAAATCTCGTTCAAACCAGAGTTCCACTCTAGACAGGGGAAATTTATTCAAATTTTATTGAAAATGGCAGCTAAAAATATAAGGTTTTAAAATTTGGACTGTTTTATTTTTCGTTCGATTTTTAAAAAATACTATATAATACAAGAACTTGGTACAAAGATCCATAATCTCAAGTTTCATCAAAATACGTTGGAAAATGTTACCGCTAGAGGGCCACGAAAACCTGAAAAAGTCGCATATTTAAACCACCGCCATTTTGCAAATTGCACATGCATGATCACCAAAATGCCAAACTTTCTAGATCTAATTGATTTCTATCTTAAAATCAAATTTCATATACATCGGATCAAAATTTAGAATTTAAGAGGACTTTGAAATTTTGAGTTTCACCTAGCCGCCATTTTGTTTTTTGGGACCTGACCTCCAGTTTGTTACACAACTCTTTAGATACTTATAGTTTCTATCAAAGAACCGAATTTCATTGACATTCCTTGAAATATTTGGTCAAACCTACAACAACAAAATTTTGTACGTTTTTCGGCTTTCGAGCGGCCGCCATTTTGTTTCAGCCTTACCGATATTGAATTTTTTATTCTGAGATTCATCAGATACATCAGTAAACCATTGTACCAAATTTTATCCAAATCGGAGCTATACTTTGGTCAGAACAGAAATCACGATTTTTCGTCTAAAATGGCCGCCATTTTGTTTTCCCCTGACTGATATAGCTGTTTCACGAGCTTGATCGAGATATTTACTCAAAACACTTTCTCTGAAAATTTGGTGAAAATTGGTTTGAAATTGCAACCTCTAGTGTGGTCAAAAATTTCGTTATATCCCATATATATATATATATATATATATATATATATATATATATATATATATATATATATATATATATATATATATATATCTATATATATATATATATATATATATATATATATATATATATATATATATATATCTATATATATATATATATATATATATATATATATATATATATATGTATATATTATCGCGTGCTATGGTTCGCGGCCAATAATATTAATGTTCCGGGAAAGTGAAAACGCACTGTCATTTAATTTAATTTAAAAGAGTTTATTGAATTACAAAAAAATGCACAATCAGTCGTTCAAATATTTCACAATTTTAATTTTCACTATTTTACAAGTTGTCTATGACTTTTTACTTCAACTGTCCACTAAAATCACTTCACAATCAACGAAAATCGCTTTACTACTCGATCAATATCGCTTTGCAATTCGCACTCCACACTTTTGCAGTTTTTACTATCGCGGTTGAATGAATAATCCCCCCATTCATTCAGCTCGCCTTATATATGGTCTCTAGCCGTTCAATGCATCTCGTATATTGGTGAATGTTCTGCTGAGAGGTATCTGGTATATTCGAGCAGCTTAATGAATGGAGCTGTGACTCACTTTCAAATGTTGATCATGCTTGGTGGGTTCTCGTGGTTTCGAGTGAATTCATTTTGTTGATGTTCTTAATGGTTGTGAAGACAATTATGACAGTAGCTCGCAGAGTTATTTGTTCATGTAACACTGCCCCCACTTCAGTTCTTTTCGCCCCGAAAAGATGTGTCGCCAGTTGTAGTCAATTCTCCCTGGATGTAATATGGGGCAAGATGGTCCAGGTGCACGATTTTCATTTTGGCTCTTGGCTTACGATGTTCCTGTACTCGGCTTACGACGTCGTTGATTCGCTTTGTAACTCGGTATGTTCCCTCTCAATTATGTTGCAACTTTGAAGACCTAGCCTTTCGCCGTTGCGGGTTATATAGCCACACAAAATCATCTTGCTGGAAGCCAGTAAAATTTGCCTTGAGATCATACCTGGTCTTCATGCGGTCAGTGGCCGATGCGAGGTGTTTTCGCACTGTCCGATGTATCTGGTCCAACAGTTGCGATGGTTTGGGGTTTCTCAGGGGGTGTTCTGAACTTTATATCAGCTGGCAGACGAATAGTCTTTCCAAAAATGACTTTGGCTGGGGCTTGACCCGTCGATGCATGTTCGGGAGCTCTGTAAGCCATAAAAAATAGTGGGATGTGTCGGTCCCAGTCCCTTTGGTTCTCGTCAACCATCTTGGCCAGGTGTTTATTGAAAGTGCCGTTGAAACGTTCGCCCATTCCATCGGATTGGGGATGCAGTGGTGTTGTCCTCGTTTTCCGTATTCCCAGCAGCTCGCACATTTCGCTAAAAACTAGTGACTCAAAGTTTCGGCCTTGTCCTGAATGTAGTTCACAAGGTACGCCGTACCTACTGACCCAATTTAACACTAGCTGTTCGGCTACAGTAGTTGCTTCCTGGTTGGGAATGGGGTAGACCTCGGGCCACTTGCTGAAATAATCGGCTACAACCAGCGTGTATCGATTTCCTCATTCAGATTCAGGAAACGGTCCTGCGATGTCAACAGCAATCCTTTCAAATGGTATACCCAGGTTATAGGGTTGCATTTGTCCTCTCAGTCATCGCTTTCAACCTTTGACGGAAGCGCAAATGGTGCATCTACGGCACCAGTCCTCGACGTCTTCTCGAGCGTGGAGCCAGTAGAACCTTCCCCGCAATTTCGCTAAGGTTTTGTTAACACCAAGGTGGCCTCCCTAGGATCCTTCATGCATTTCCTTAATCACATCGTGGATCCGGCTTTCAGGGAGTATAGTTTGCATCCTATAGGAGCTGCCATCCACCGTTACCCATTTCCGCTTGAGTACGCCACCCTCCACCTGAAGAGAGTTCCATTGTGCCCAATAGCTTTTCAGGGTTGCGCCATGCATTGAAACGCCTTTCCACTCAGGTTGCCCAGTCGTCTCCTTCCATACGAGCAATGGTCCGATGTCTTCATCGGCTAACTGGGCATTTCGAATCTCCTCCGATGACCAACTTTCATCGAATTCGGCTGTTTTCAATCGCAGATCAACGGGCGGTTCCTTTTCCTCAATCCGTCGGCAATGCTTGCAGTTAGCTGGACATGGACGATGAGATGAGCATTTCCATGAACTCCGCCCTTCCGCTGAACAATTTCATAGTCGTATGACTGCAATCTTTCGATCCATCTCGCAACTTGTCCCTCGGGGTTTTCGAAGTTAAGCAGCCATATAGGTACTTGTGGAACTGCTTGGTGGCGTCTATTATAGCCAATAGCTCCTTCCTGGTCACGCAGTAGTTCCTCTCGCTTTTTGAGAGAACTCGGCTGTAATAAGAGAGGACTCTTTCTTCGCCATTGATCTGCTAGGAGAGTACAGCTCCAATACCGCCGTTGCTTGTATCGGTGTCAACTACAATCATTTTTTCGGGTTTCAGATATGCCAGCACGGGTGATTGATACAGCTTCTCCTTCAGGGTCTCAAAGGTTGTCTGGCATTGTTCAATCGAGACATACGGACGATTTTTCTCGGTCAGCTGATGGAGACACTTAGCTATTTTGGCAAAGTCTTTGACAAATCTTCGATAGTAGGTTGCCAGACCCAGAAAACTTCGTAGTTGGCGCTTCTTGTTTGGAGTTGGCCAGCTTTTCACGGCTTCGATTTTTTCAGGGTATGTTTTGATCCCTTCTGCTGATATGACATGTCACAGGTCTTTTACTTCAGCTGCGAAAAAGGTACTCTTTTCGGGACCAAGTTTCAAATTCGCCAGTCGCAATCGAGAGAAAACCTCTTCTAAGTTCCGCACATGCTCTTCGAACGTTCCTCCGATGACGATGATGTCATTTAGGTACACCAAGCAGGTTTTCCAGTTTCAACCACGTAGCACGTATTCCATCAAGCGTTCGAAAGTGGCTGGAGCATTGCAAAGCCCAAACGGCATCACCAATAATTGCTACAATCCGGTCCCAACTGAAAATGCGGTCTTCTCTCGGTCTTTCTTGTTGATTTCTACCTGCCAGTAGCCACTCTTGAGATCGAGCCATTTTGTGTCGGCTAAAGTGTCCATGATGTCATCGATGCATGGGAGCGGGTAACTATCTTTTTTAGTGACGTCGTTAAGCTGCTTATAGTCGACACAAAAACGAGTGCTACCATCCTTTTTCTTTACTAGAACTACAGGCGCGGCCCATGGACTGACAGAAGGTTCAATAACGCCTAGTTTTTCCATGTCCGAGATCATCGATCATGTTCGTGACCAGAAAATTATGTCGGAACGTAAGGTCTCCCAACTGTATCTGGAGGTTGACCTCTCCATGAACAGGTGCAGTTTCTCCCGTAGCTGTCCGTGGTGAAAAAATCCTGCCCTTGGGAAGTAGCTGGGGCCTCAATACGTCTGGTCGGATAATCGATCGGGTTGCACCAGTGTCGATTGTTACGGTGCAATGTTCTCCATCCACTTGACCCGGAAGGCATAAGTCCACTTCTCCACGATGTAGTCTTGACACGGTGATGGGGGTACTGGAGATGTCGATCCTCCTAGCCAATGTCCGCCCCACAAAGTTGGCCCCTCCAGTTTCATGGGCTTCCATTCTAGGCTCCTGACACGGTCTGGATCTCCACCATCCTGGAAAATAGCTCCGTTTTCTTCACTTCTTGCAGTATCTTTGCAGGTGCCCCTTCTCACCGCAATCCCAGCATGTAGGCGCAGCCTTTTGCTTGCGGCTTTCACTTATTTTCCACGCGCTCACACATGCACTCGTCTGCCACTACCTCACGGACCCAGGCAGTGGTACGAGTCACATTTTTCGCTGCCTCGAGGCTCAGACTATAAGCGAATGCATCCTTAACTGTTTGCTTTTGGGTTAAACGCACGGCTTGTTGCAATTCCTGGTCCTCTAAGGCGCTAATGAATGCTCCTGTTGCTGCATCATCTCGATGTTCTGGGTCATACGCTAGGTAAGCCAAAAGTGCCAGTCGCTCAATGTCTTGGGCTAGCTGCTGTAAGGTTTCGCTAGACTTCTGTATCCGATTCCGTAGCTATGCCCGATAAATCTGCTTCAGATGGTCGCCTCCATAACGCATGTAGAGCGCATTCAATATAGCAGCCGGGTTTGAGTGTAAACTAACGGGGATAGTCTGCAAAAGGTCGGCAGCTGGGCCTCTTCGGGCAAGAATTAATGCAGTTGCTCGTTCCTGCTCATTCCGGTGATTTATCCCAGCGGCAGTTACAAACTGGATTTTGTAGATACTTCAAACCGTTTGCCCATCGAATATTGGTGCTTGCACATTTCTGTTTGTGCTTTGCGCTGCGGTTATAAGCGGGGCTGGTGAGGTGGTTACTATTGCCTTCGCTGCTTCCAATTCCTTTTCATCTCATGGTTCATTCTCTCCTCGGTTGACTGTTTTTGCAAATCCGCCTTGATTTTGATCGCTTGTTGTTTCATTTAGCTTCATTGTTAAACTGGATGACTGTTCATTTAGCTTCGCAGTTATACTGGATGACTGCTGTCGCTGCTTTTGCTGCAGCAGCATCAATATTCACATCAGTGCATCTTCTGGTTCCTTCGATTTTGGGGTTTCTGCCTCTCCCTTAAGCTCCGCCATGGTAAATTCATTCAATGTTAGCTTGGTGGAATTTTTATCAATTCGGCCTATTTTTTTCCACCAGTTTCCACGTTACATTTCACTATTGTGCATTTTAAAAATGTTGATAAGTTTCCATTTCCAAAATTTTCTTTCTCACTTCTTGACACCATTGTCCCGTGATATGTTTGGCGGCCAATAATATTAATGTTCCGGGAAAATGAAAACCCAATGTCTTTTAATTTAAGTTAAAAGAGTTTATTAAATTACAAAAAATGCACAATTACTCAAGCAACTATTTCACAATTTTAATTTTCACTATTTTACAAGTCGTCTATGAATTTTTACTTCAACTGTCCACTAAAATCACTTCACAATCAACGGAAATCACTTTACTACTACTCGATCAATATCGCTTTGCAATTCGCACTCCACACTCTCGCAGTTTTTACTATCGCGGTTGAATGAATAATCCCCCCATTCAGTCGACTCGCCTTATATATGGTCTCTAGCCGTTCACTGCATTTCTCGTACATTGGCGAATGTTCTGCCGAGAGGTATCTGGTAAATTCGAGCAGCTTAATGAATGGACTCACTTTCAAATGTTGAACATGCTTGGTGGTTTCTCGTGGTTTCGAGTGAATTCATTTTGTTGATGTTCTTAATGGTTGTGAAAACAATTACGACAGTAGCTCGCAGAATTATTTGTACATGTAACAATACATATATATATATGTATATAATATATATATATATATATATATATATATATATATATATATATATATATATATATATATATATATATATATATGTATATATATGTATATATATATATATATATATATATATATATATATATATATATATATATATATATTTATATATAGATATATATATATATATATATATATATATATATATATATATATATATATATATATATATATATATATATATATATATATATTATATATCTATATATATATATGTATATATATATATATATATATATATATATGTATATATATATAGATATATATATATATATATATATATATATATAGATATATATATATATATATATATATATATATATATATATATATATATATATATATTATACTCTCCCCAATAAGTGAATTTCTCTCGAGAAATTGATTTAAAAAAAATGTGTTAATTAAAGATGCTTAAATAGATAATTGTAAATATTCTAAATTAAGTAAAAGCTAATAAATTTTTATGAATTATCTCAAACGATGGTGAGATGACTTTGTCAGAACACCTACTATATTATAAGGCCTCTGTACCGCATACATTCCAATAAAGAAAAATTATATATATTATATATATATTATATCTCAATAATTAATTTAGTCTTTCCTTTTCGCTTTTCCCTTCACAGGTAAGGACAAGTTTTGGACCAGGTACAATTTATCTGCTCAGGATGAATTCTGACCTGCAAACAGCGCGCGTCTTGTCATGGATAGTCCGGACTAGCTAAGCAGCCAATCACATGAAATCAAAATCCATGTGCTGGAAGACACTTAGGCACCGCTTGATTTAGGGTGCGGATCAGAAGTCGCCGCAAAAATGGTGTTGTGATAACAAATTCCAAATACAAATAAGGACTCTAATATAATTTGGCCTTACTAGTCATGCAATGGTGGTAAACCACCAAAGTATAAGTCAAAAGCAGGTCCAAACGATCATGATGTCGGAAGACAACACACGTCCGGAAGTTATTGAGTTGCTGGGGCACGATGAGTGCAATATCCCTTAGAGGTTACCTAGCCGCCAAAAATCTGGACACATCGTAGGGACACCTAGAGACGATAGTCTGTCTCATGCACACAACTGTTGATACAGCCGGGCTTTTCAAGCCACATAAAAATGTCCGCAGAGGACTGCAGCGATGAGATTGATGTTGCAGTGTCGTGGGGAGGGTTCTTTTGCCCAGGACAAGGATTCAACACAAATGAATTTAGCATTCACGAATTCCTGGGTCACAAAAAGGTCGACCGAAGTCGAAAAAAGGAGGTAACCAAATAAGCGTTGGAGATTGCAGATGAAAAAGGACAAACTGGACCTGGGGAAGACAGACGGGCTTAAGGGGACTTCGTCATCACCCAACGATTCTTAAGGCCTACAAATAAGAGTGGGGCATTCAGATGGAGGTGGTGCCCCCTCACACCCTCCCAACCGGATCAAGATCCAAACGTAGACAAGGCCATATATTTCCCATTTGAGTGGAAAACTCACACAGACATAGTTTGCATGAACTTTCCCATCAAAAGAGAAAAATAAACATGACCAGTTTGTGTTATAGAATTATGTGATCGAATCACATAACCCTATACCATAAAAGTGCACGCCAGTGAAAGGCCGCTCTACCCGGCAAGAGCCCCTGTAAAAAAATTGGAGGAGCACGTCCAATGTCTAGCCCATTTGAGCGGAGGAGCCTGCCATCGATGCGAGCGGTCAGGTCGAGAGAAAAGCAAAGACCGAAATTATGAATTTAAATCTCCATGTTTGAGCGTGTATTCAAATGCAATTCCACAAATTCCATATTAATATCTACTGTTTTAAGAACACTGTCATTATCCTTCCCCCTCGCTTTTTAGGATCCTATTGCGTTTTTATTTCTTGAATTTCGTTTTTTTCTTAAAAAAAAAGTACCTTCACAACTGAATGAAATAACTGGTATTGTGACAATAATAATTTACATTTTAATTCATGCTAATTTATAATTGATTTTCTTACTGACTAAGCAGCAATATCACGATGAATCAATTGTATCGTATTCAATAATATTACAAATAGGTCTTTTCATACATGTAGTTAGTTTTTCATGAACAAGCAAAAATGGTTCATTTACCTGTAACAAATGTGCAACATGGAATTTAAATCGTAAGCATTTATGCTTTTGAAACTGTTCATTTACCTTTAACAAAGTGCAAGATATTACAAAAGTTTTTAAGTGAAGAATTTATGCCGCGGTTTGTTGACCGGTGTCATTTTTCATTAAGTTCACTGCCATGAACATTACTGCCTCCCCAAGAATTGATTACAATTGATGTTCATCGTACCAATTAGTAGCTGTCGAGGTGTTCTTCGTAGTAGTTGTTTTACTTGATCGCTTGCGTAAAAACCATATAGCTAGAGCAATGCTGAATAATATGCAAGTAGTTATCACGGTTGTGGCGGCGGTTGTTCCATGGTGGTTGATGACTTTCCAGCGGGAGTTTTCTAAAGATGAAAGAATATCTTCCTGTTCTGCTACGAGTGATGAAAATTCGTTGGTTGTTGGAACGATTGATGAAACATTGAGATGTAAGTTGATGGTTGAAAGTTCGGTTGGATTACGTGTAGCAATAAAAGGTGTAACGTACACTGGAAAATCAAGTTTTTTGTGAATTCGTTGACTGAGGATATACTCAGATGCAGATATGGTGCGATCCGGTGTAGCTCGAAGAATTCCCGTTCCATGCAGTATGATATTTTCTCGAGTTCCATGATATACGCTCTGTGCATGTGTTGGGTGTGGCGTTGCGAATAACCATGAATTGGGGCTCGTTAACTCCTTCCAAACAAGTTTAATAAGTTTAAAGGTTTTAGTTGGGCACGTAGCGTCGGTATATGAGTTGTAGACTTCTCAAATTATGCAGTTTGGCTTCATTTTGATATTGATAAGACTAGATAGGAGATATTGATCGTTGTGAATTGTTTGAGCCTTAAACACTTCATCTTCGGTGGTTTCAAAGTAAAGTTCATCGTCATAATTGACTCCAAGGATTGAGGATGTAATCTCTAGTATGGAAAAAATGGTTTCGTTCTCTTGAATCGGAATTGCAAAAGCTTTTACTGAGTCATATTTGCGGTTGTCAATTATAGGTAGTTGACTAGTGATTATTAAGTGGTCATCGTCATAACTAGTTTCAACCTTAGATGTGGTTGCGTGCAGGATTTCAAGGTGTGTAGTTAAGAGAGGCTGTAGGTTGTAAATAGCTGTTTCTAAATTGGCCAATTTTACGCCTTCCCATATGCCTTGTTTGGTGTAAATAGTTTGAAGTATGCTATTGTATTTATGGAATACATCATCTATATAGTTTTTTGCATGTTTGTAAAGGGCAAGAAATCAAATGTTAAGTTGGTTATAATTAGGGCTACCATCTCTAAAACCTGCCCCCAGGACCGGAAGCGTAGGTTCCCCGGATTTTGGAGCTTTTACCCCGGACATTTCAATACTTTTTTCATTCATTCATTGATTAAAATATATTTTACTCCGTACTTGATAGAAGTGAACTTTAATTTTAAGCCTCTTTTGTTGCATGAGATAGTGTGTTGAATCGTTTTTGTGGCTACAAGTGAGTAATTTTGCTTTATTTTTTAACCTTCTTACGTATTCAATAAATATATACATATAAAATAAAAGATAAACAAACCCAATATTAGTTACTCAGTTAATAAAATTAAATGAAAAACTTGTTTAATTTCTTATTTTTCCATACAATTAACAATATTCACTTTAGTTTTAAAAGAACTGAGATCTTAAATCAAATTCAAAAAGTTATAATAATTTATACTACTATAGAACAATTTTAACAGCCTTACATGTTTATTTCTTTATATTAAAAGATACAAAAACCAATTTGTTGTTTTCATTTATAGATCAATTTAACTAAATTAAATCAATATTTAAATCAAATAAAACTATACTTCTTAATTATTTGGCAACTCTCAAAGCAAAACATTAAAATTTTTTCAAATTTTAAACTTCAATCACTATATTATTAATTTCAGCTTTTTGGTCACACTTAATTAATATTTGTCGGATTTACCAATTTTAGTTAATAAAAAATTATAGAATTTGGTGCAATCCTTATAGCCTCTGAAGTTAAATTTAATTTTGAGTAGTGACGAGACTGTTTCAGGATTCAATGCATTTCTTTCTTTTGTCCACTGATGCGTCATGAGAGAAAATATTCTTTCAACACGCGCATTATGCGCAGGGATGCAAAAAAAAATATTGGGCTCTCTTTAGTAATTCTGAATATAAATGGGCATTTGGTGTTCTAAAGAATTGTAACCATAGTTGATTAGCATTTAAAAGCTTATCTTCTGCGCTGAGATTTTGGCAAAAAGATTTTAAATTCACCCACTCATCTATCAATTTCGTGTCGTCAATTGCTATATTCTTGTCTTTCAAAAATGCAATAGTATCTTCGATAACAGCCCATTGAGTCTTTTCATTTATATTCGGCAAAAAACATCCAGTCAAATTTATCAAATTGTTGAAGAGGCTGATTCCAATCTTCAATGTACGTTTTTATTTCATTATAGAAACTCAGAGTACAGCTTTTGGACTATTGTTTTATGTTCGCGTCGTGTTTGTTTAAAATGCTTCTTATACTTAAGGGGGCACGAAACTTTCTTTGGTTCTATCGTCTAGGGTTTTTGTTATAGATCCAAGGATGTTTCAAGCTTCTAAAACGGAATTTTTGCTTTTTTCTAATTTTTCTATTTTGTTATGCAAGATATGCACAATGGAGTGGACTAGAAGCAAATAAGCCTCTGACAGCGGATTTTGGAAAAAAATCTTTGATCACGACAGGTGGTTCTTGTATATTTTCGAAGTAGTCTTTCAGTGGAGTGAAGAGCTTCAGAAGTCTTTCTATTGCAGGAAACAGGCTAAGCCATCTAGTTTTAGAATGATATAGAAGCTGGTTGTATTCGACATCAGCTGTCTCACAGAACTCTTTGAGGGATTCGGTTCGAACTGTGTTTATACCAAAATAATTGTAAATTTTCAAGACGATAGTCTCAGCGTCCACTGGCAGTAAGTCACATCCATGATGAATGGCGTTGTTAATAACGTGTGCAGAGCAATCAACACCAACCAGGTTAGGGTTCAGATTTTGTTTTAGCTTATAGAAGACATTGTTGACTCCTTGTCGTTCTATTCCCCCAAAGTTCGTATTGCAGTTATCTCCTCCAAATGCTACACACTTAGACAAAAGATCATGTTTTCGAAGTTGGTTTATGATCAATTCAGAAATGGTCTCGGACGTTTCATTTACCGTGGTCTCTACATCAAGGAGTTTCGTAGTAATTTCTTGATTTCTTACTTCGAAATATTGAACTACCAAAGGAAATAGTTTCCCATGGTTGCTACTCCTGTAGCTATTGCTGTAGCTTTAGTACGATTACATGAATGTTTTTGAGTTATTTCTGACCCTGAAAAGATTTCACGATTGAGAGCGTAAGTACAATCCAAAGAATTGAAAGACATGTGATGGCTGACTGTATGATAAACGAGTGCACCTTCAGCTGCTCAAATTTGAAGATCTTCCGAGTTTGATGTTACAAAAAATGTAAACATTTTTGAAGAGCCTGCTTGATTTTTCATATTAGTTTTGTGTTTCTGTGTGTTCAAATGTTCATTTATATCAGAAACACCTTTGTTTGCAATCGAAATATTTGTTGAACGAATTGTATAGAAAGCCTTCCAGTCATATTTACCTTTTTTTAACACTGGAAACTTATTTTGCAAATCGCTATTGAATTGGCATTTCCGTTTAGGCATCATAGTTAGTTTCTAGCAGTCTTCCTTTCAGAAAAGGATAAAAACTTTGAAGTAGGTAGATTTTCAAAAATTGTACTATGTAATTTAACTTATTAATAAATAGGTTATGGTGTTTTTCGGATGAAGTACTGTCACTTTTTGTGTAACATCGAATACATCTACTCTAGTAGTTATGTGCTCGGTTTAGTAAAATAATGTAAATCTTACCTGGCAAAAATTAAGTCCCCTCATTTTGCCGCCAAGCTGCCGCTGCTCACACACATCTAACATTTTACAACGTAGCTAAATAGATCGCTCGTGCTCGCCATTTGCCAGATCACGTCATACCATTACCATGCGTCAGTCGAACGTGCCCTACACCCGTTCGCCACTTGCGTAGTAAAAAAGCGTCGGCAGTGCGTGCGGTGAAATACCTAACCCATAGCTTTTATTTACATAAATTATGGGAACGGGATCTGATCAAAATCCCGGTCTACAATTGCAACCCCGCCCGGAGGCTCCCCGGACGTCTTCCAAACTAAGACAAATCCGGGGAAACCCGGATGGATGGCAGCCCTACTTATGATCGACTTTGGTAAACCACTCTCTAGATTAACTGATTTCGCTCAGTCCTTTCTGCAGTTGTTCCGAAAGTCGTGAAAGTTTATTATTGATTCTCGAAGTGGTTGAATTCAATATACTAGTGGCCTTTAAAACAGTTTTCCCTTGGCGTAGAACTAATTAACTTGAAAAGAGTTTTCCAGCGTGTCCAGAATATCCACCCATCTAGCGGAGTTGAAGGCATTCCTGACGTCGAGTGTCACCAACAGGACGATCCTTCGCTTGGTGTGACTATATGCCTCTACCTTTTGGACCGCGTTCACCACCTCTGCAATCGCATCAATGGTAGAACTTCCTGCTCTAAAGCCGTACTGCCGAGGAGATAGGTCCCCAGCAGCACGAATCGCGTCAATGAGTCTTCCCTTGATGAGTTTCTCTAGCACTTTCCCAGCCGTGTCTAGCATGCATAACGGGCGGTATGCAGACAGCGATTCGGGATTTCCCTTCCCTTTGCTGATCAGCACGAGCCTCGCCACCTTCCATCGTACCGGGAAAACCCCGTCCCGTAGGCAAGCGTTGAATGTGCTGAGCAGCAAGTCAGGACAATGGTGATAGGCGAGCTGCAACACCTCAGCTGGAACACCATCTGGACCTGGAGCCTTCCTCGCTTTCAGGGAGAGGACTGCCTCCTCCAGCTCCAGCTGTGTGAAGAGTGGGCACTCTACTGCTGTTTCACCATGGACAGCGTCAACATGGACGGGTAAGAGTCCCCGCACCATCGCGTCCATCTTTTCCACGTCATGTATACAAGGCTTCCGTAGGGCATCAAGTTTCCCCATGACCAGCTTGTAGCCAAGGCCCCACGGTTCCTTGTTCACATTGTCCACTAGGTCTTGCCAGCAGCGAGCCTTACTACTGTTGATCAGTCCACAACTCTTCGCCTGAAAGTCACTGTTCCGAACCCAGATAGCTGCAGTACCAATTTCATCAGAGTACCATAATGCAAGACTTTTATAATGGTGTTGCTCACTCAGCAGCAAGAAGTCAGCTTTCATGTCCCTCGCAAACTGCTCAAGCAAATTTTGGGCGGTTGAACTGCGGAGTAGTTTTAGCTGCAGGATGCGGGTCATCGAAGCTCTGATTTTGCCTTGGCGAGGGCTTCCTGGAACACCCGGCATTTTCCTGATCCCAAGAAGTGTCCAAAATCAAGTTTTGGATCAGCATCCTTGCAAAGAATACAGTGTGCCTTCTTCGTACACTATTTTCTTTTATGTCCCATTTCACCGCATTTGTAACATAGAGAACTTCTATCGGGTCCTTTGCATACTTGTGTGGTGTGACCATAACCAAGGCATTTGAAACATTGAAGAGGTGTTGCTCTTCGCCGTATCCTACAGACAACCCACCCAGTTCGTACTTTGCCCTTGTTCAGGAATTGTTCGGCGTCCTTTTTGGTCAAGTCAACTATGGCCATGCGTTTTCCCCTGTTGTTTTCTGGTATCAGTCGCGCTTTGATCCCTCCCACGCTACGGAACTCCTTCTTGATGGCCTCTTCTACCTCGGCCAGATCCGTCACGCAGTCTAGGTCTCGTATTTCGATCGTTGCTATAGGCTCGAGCGGGGCTATAGTTGCGCTTTTGCCGAGGTCTTTCTTTACTGCGTCACAGAATGCATCTTTATTGCCGGCCTCTGCTCCGAATTCGACCAGTATGCTGCCCGACCGCGTTGGTCGTACTACTTTAATGGTAGTATTGGTGTCTTCGGGCCTTGCGTTTCCCCTGATGTCCCGCAGTACTTCCGCGTAGGATCGGCCATCTTGGGGCTTTACAAGCAGTGCCTGCTGCCGGGGTCTTCGTCGGGGCTTCTGCCTCTCCTGCTTTGCATCAGGTCCTTTTTGTAATTGGGCGTCCCTACGAACTTTACTTTCTGGCTTTTTTGAAGGAGTTTCTTTGCAGCTTTCTTCGCTCCTTTTGTAAGCACTGTCTGGAACCCCTGATCTAGTGCACCTCGCCCTTCAAGTGCCTCTTCCTTCCTTCTTTTATCCCGATCTTCTTCGATTTGGCTAGACGCCATTCCTTTATTGTCTTTTATTGACGTTTAATGCTGTAGCTATCTGCGCGTCACCTTGAGAATTCACCCCAAGCGCCTCTTTAGCCTTTTTCTCGTCTTCGGCCCTTAACCAGCTTCTCCAATAGTGCCCTATGCGATATAGGAGCTCCTCTAGTTCAAGGAGCCCTTTCGTTTGCTGCTTTGCTGATTTTTGGGGAGTCGCATGCAGCTTGTATTCTTTTCAGAACATCTCCCGCTTTTCGGAGTAGTCGCAACCATCCTTGGGAGAGGTTATCGCGTTCCGTTTCAACTTTGGCAGTGCGTTCACGCGGTGTCTGGTCACTCTTTGGTTCAAGTGCCGTAATCTCCTCGTTGGCTTTTGGATTTTTCGTTGCAATATCGGGATTTGCGACCCTTGCATCGGTCGCTTCGGTAACAATCGCAGCAGTGACAATCGCATTTTCGGTGCTCTCTATGTTATCTCCCACCGCTCGAACACCTGAAGTGTCCTGCAGAGTTTCCCGTTTCTCCTTAATAGTACGCTCGGGCGTTTGCATCATTTTTCTGCTGCACCCGAACGCCGCAGGAATCTCAGTCTGTATTCTCCGTTTTTCGTCCGTCTTCACTGTCATTGTGTTAGTCTTCGTTTTTGTCGTTGTTAGTACCGTTCGCGATGTACTGTTGACATCGTGGCTGCAACCGCTGGTTGCGTCGTCGTTATCATTCACCGTTTCTTTTTCTGGGTATTTGTGGTGTTTTGATTTTGAACGTTCCCTTGGAGTGTCTGGTTGGTACCGATGGTTCGTTCGGAATTACGGCACAGTTTCAGCGCCCCTGTCAGACATGCTTCAGAAAGGTAAGTTTATTTGGACCAAGGTCAGCCGAAAGGTATTTGAAAAGCTAAAACAAGCCTTAATATCCACTCCGGCCTTGCACGCCCCGACTTTAAGAAGCCCTTCTCCATTCATTGTGACGCAATTCAACATAAAGTGGGAGCCGTGCTTGTGCAATTGACCGATGAGGGAGGGGAAGCTCCCATTGCCTTCATGTCATAGGCTGAGCTTAGCCCAAAGGAACTACACCGTATCCAAGCAGGAATGTTTGGGAGCGGTGATGGCTGTTCAAAAATTCCAGGCGTGTATCGAGGGCCACCAGTTTGAACTCATCATGGACGACGCTTCGCTACAATGGTTGATGAAACAAGCGGACCTACACGGACGTCTGGCCCGATGGGCTCTTAAACTGCAACTATTCAAATTTTCCATCAAACACCGGAAAGGGGCCCACAACATCGTGCCCGATACTCTCTCGCGAATGTTCTCTCCCGAGGGAGCAGAATGAACAGTGAATGACGAGGATTCCATTGAGATAGATTTAGACAGCCCACATTTTCAGTTAGATAGCTTGAACGTGATAAACAGCTACGTTTATCGACGAAATGAATACACCACCGGTAATCCATGGCAGGAAGAAGAGTCCTGGAAACTCTGGGTACTGAAGGAAATGGCACAAAATCTGATCCTCCGCGCACACGACCATCTTTTAAGCGCCAACGGTGGTTATGTTCAGGCACTTCGACGACTTAAGAAGTACTTTTTTGGCGTTAAATGTCATCCCAGGTCAAAGACTACGTGAGCGCCTGTGAGACCTGTAAAAGTACTAAGTGCCCAACCAGCTTCTTTGACCTCCTATGGTTCAACTCAACGTTCCGAAGCGCGTATTCCAACTTCTGTACACATATCTACTGGGCCCATATCCTCGTTCTTCTATGGGGCACATCGGAGCTATTGTTGTGTTGGACCAGCTCTCGAAATTCCCGCTGGCGCAATTTTTTCGTAAATTCACAACTCCACCCATCGTGAAATTTTTAGAGAGTCGAGTATTCCACGTGTTCTTGGTACCAGTAGTTTGTACTCGGACAATGGAGTACAGTTCAGATCTCGGCAGTTTAACGGCTTTCTTGAACAGTACGGCATCGAGCGTCAACTGACGCCCATATAATCTCCTCAGTCTAACGCATCTGACACTTGAACCGCCTACTGTTAGCCGCGATCCGTTCTTATGTCCAGCCAACTCAAAGCATTGGGACCGCAGATTGTCTGCCATCACTTGTACTCTGCGGTCATCTTATCATTCCGTCACCGGTGTCTCGTCTTACTTTGCCACCTTCAGACACCATATGGTTTGCCATGGTAAATCATACAGGCTACTACGGCAATTGAAATGATTGGGAGACCTTGTTGTTGCGCTGCAGCCCCAAGAGCATTTAGGAGACATCTGCCAACAAATCAGACGGAAGATAAAGGCCGCAGGACGTGCAAATGAGGCGCAATACAACCTCAGGTCATGGTCTTCCAATTTTCGCCAAAACGACGCCACTGGCCATTACAATGCCAAGCTAGACCAGCAATTCCTGAAAAGCCGTGGACAGAAGTTCGTAGGACCCAATTGTTACCTGCTAACTGACCTACTGGGGAAAGAAGTTGGGGTATACCATACAAAAGAGCTGCGTTGATTGCTACATTGATACGTCGGTTTTGTCCATCCGTACTCAGCATCAACCACACGCAGTTTACACACTCACAGCAAACGTAAATATACGTGCCAGTCTATCCGTCCGTTGATCGTTTTCTTTAATCGTAGATTTAATTCCGACCCTGAAGGCAATCGATTCTCTAACTGAGGGTCCTTCAGCTCTTTTTCATTACTCTGGTTGCCTTGGGATCTCGAGAAAATCAGCTGTCCGGTATTAATCCAGGAGTTTCTAAAGCAAATTACTCGAAAACCTTGTTATCCCTTGCTGTTGATTTTATATGTTCGATTTAGAAAAATCATTATTTTCATTCATAATCGTCATTTGTCAAATAGTTTATTTTCTTATTATCATTATTAATTGTAAATTTTTATCAATTTCCCTTCATATTATATTAATTTTCCTTTATATTAATTTAAATGTTTCCTTTTTTCTTTAAAAGCCTTCAGGCCTTGCTTTGTTGTGTGAGCAGACGCGTTTTGACTACTTCGACTTATCTTCAGTGTCTAAAGGATGTGTTGAAGGGAATGACTTTATATAGTCGTAGAAAAGATTAAGCAGATGGGTAATTAGCGGATGGTTAATAAGGTCAGGTTGCAAATTACATCAAGTACTAAATTGTGCCCAGTAGAGGGATATTAAGTTTTTATCTTTTTGCTTGTTGGATGTCCATTTGTTTTGTTTCATCTCGTTTCCGTATTCGTCTAAGAGTGTGGTCTAGTACTGAGAAAATTGTGTCGGAATCGGTAACAAGTTGTCCGTTGGTAATGTTACCGTCTGCCTTTCTATGTTTGTAAATTTAAAGCCTTTCTTGGATGGCAAGTCTCGTTTGTGTAGCAATCTCAAAGAGTTTGTCATAGCGTTAGGCTCATGTGCGTGGTTTTATAGGTGCATCACATAATTGGAGTCTGCCTTGTTGTGTAAGAAAAATCGTAAGTCTTCTTTGTATCTTTTCGTTGGTTTTTGTGTTGTCCTTCGTATATATACCATGTCGCAGTCCTTGCACGTCAGTTTGTATATGCCGCTGTTTTCGAATATTGATGTGTCATTCAGTTTTGGTTTCAGTTTGTTTCCAATATTGTTGTTCGTTTTGAATGCAGTTTTCATTTTGTATTTCCTAAGGAGGTTTGATAGTTTGTACGTCTTTTTGTCTACGTATGTTAACGAAACCCACTGTTGGTCGTTCTTATGAGTTTCAGTCGGTTGGCGTTCCTGTTTTTGTTTGTACTGTGTGACAAGTTTGTCAATGTCACATTGTTTGTATCCGTTATTATGAGCTTTCTGTAAATGTTGTTTAGGTCGTTGGAGTAAATACAAACTGACATGCAAGGACTGCGACATGGTATATATAGGAAGGACAACACAAAAACTAACGACACGATAAAAAGAGCACTTACGATCTTTCTTACGCAACAAGGCAGACTCCAATCATGCGACGCACCCACAAAACCACGAACATGAGCCTGACGCTATGATAAGCTCTATGAAACTGCTACACAAATAAAGCAAAGGCCCGAGACTTGACATCCTAGAAAGGCTTGAAATTTATAAACATACAAAGACAGACCAACCGATTCCGATGCAATTTTTCCAGTACTAGACCACACTCTTAGACGAAAACAGAAACGAGATGAAACAGAACAAATGGACATCCCACAAGCAAAAACATAAAAACTTTATATCCCTCTACTGGGCACAATTTAGTACTTGACGTAATTTGTTATCTGACCTTATTACCCATCCTCCAATTACCCATCTGCTTAAACCATCCTACGACTATATAAAGTCATTCCCTTCAATACATCCTTTAAACACTGAAGATGACTCGAAGTAGTCAAAACGCGTCTGCTCACACAACAAAACAAGGCCCGATGGCTTTTGAAAAAAAAGAGAATTGGCCTGCGGATTTCAAATAAACAATATTACTGGCTTAAATTTTTCCCTTTAATCATGTTTCTCATGAGACTTACTTTTTATTACTACCTAACATTTTCTTCATTTTCTTTACTTCAGTTAAATTTTGTTTTCAAAAATTTCAATCTGCCACATAAAATTTACACTGTATGAACACCCTATCGGTGTACTAAATTGGCTATGAAGTGAGATTAATACAAGGTGGATGGTTGTCGAGTAATTGTTGTGGTTAGGATAAGTGATGTTTTGCGTCCGTGAGGTGTGCCAGTTGAATATCGCTTTTCCTATCGAATGAATGATTTTTGCATTGTAGCCGCGCTATGCACCCGTATTTGTTTATGTCAGCGTATGTTTTTGCGAGTATAGTTTTTCTGTGAAGTGTATTTATAATCCGATCCTCGATCTCCATTCGACTCGGGAATTTAGATTTTGATCGGCTTCATTGCGGGATATTATCTGCGCTCCATTTCCAACGTCGGCGGCTGCAAAATCAGCGCACTGTTTAACTGGATATATTGTCGCGGTAATGGGATGCGTGGAGGTGATTATGGTGCATTTGGATCGGAGGCGTTTTAAAAAGTCAACAGAATTTACATGCGAATTTGCCACTGACTAAGGCACTCCTTATTTACGTAATCTCCACGCATTATCATGTTCAGTGGTAGGGGTTTGTAATGATTTTCAGTCTACGTCCGCTCAAACGAAATCGGAACCGAACTCTCATCGGTTCTAGACGTGAGGTCTGAGTTGTGCCAACGAATGGTACCAACCGGTCAACCAGTCCATGCACCCGTAATCCATTTCGCGGTGGCTGCTTGTCAGCCAGCTAGTTCGGAGAGAATTTCGGTCGCAGGCCTTTAAAATGGATTACGCTCAAATTACATGTTTCAGCCACCATTAAGTGCCCGTTTCAAACGCATCGAAAATTCAAACATACGAAAAAGAAACCTACTTTACTTTATTTCATATTCTCGTCATTCTTCCAGTCAATAACAAAAACTAGATTGAACATCAAGTTTTCGACCATCCCCTACTCGGTACCGAAAAATATTCTACGTTAAGTCAAACACGAAGAACTCTACGCTAAGAAAAGGCAAGGCAAACGAAGGTAACACGCACCGCACGCGACACGAAACCGGCCATCTGCGGATTTCTATTACCCTATACTCTTCACGGCATACTTACCGTGCACTCTCACTCCTGCTGAAAAAAAGAAGGGCAGGCTGGAAAGGAAAGTCGTGTTCTTCCTAGCAATTCATTATAAAGTTTTATTTGCTTTGAAAACAGTTTGGAATATTCTCATAAACAGATCTATATAATCAATAAAGTATGTGCGTTGCCTAACGAAAACTATTTTTTATTTATATATTGTAGAGACATTTACACTAAATGAATTACCAAATCTTCTCTCTAGTCTTATGTTTATTAAGTTTCAGTCATCTGACTTTAATGCATATTTTATTTTTAACAGTTCGAATGAAAATGTGTAAAACGCATCAAATCAATTCTTATTGTCAACCTTGATATTCATGGAATACTTCTTTCAAATTTCAAGCGGATTTATACAGAGTTTGACATTTTGTTGATGAATTACATTGAAGAGTCTTTATTGATTTGCAACACATAAGATCGTCGAAATTAGGGAGAACACTACGTCAGAGGTTGTTCAACCTCGTATCTATCTACTGGTGAGCGCGACATAACAAAAAAAGTATTGTCAATTGAAGGAAACAAATGGGGCCTATCCTCTCACGCATATGGTATGATATCGTTAGGTGATTAATGTTTAAATAATTTTATTTTATAAATTAAGATTAATATTAAGAAATACACTGTGTGCGTTGAATATTTGCTGTTTTCTTTTGTTGCTCATTCCAATATAGGATATTTTACTGTTTTTAAGATTTAATCTTCAATTTAAGAGTCTTAGGAGTATAAATTATTTCAACATGATGCCATTACATACACTCCTTGATTGCTACCTTAATCTGAGTCTTAAATATTTTATACATGATATTTAAACTTCATATACATTAAAATCGAATCATATCTTGGTTATTTCTCCCCCTTTTGTAAATATTTGGTTATTGCTTAGGTAGATTCAATAAAAGTTCAATCATCTAGGACAGTGTAAGGTATTGATTATTACGCACTAATCTGATTTCTGTGTATTTACACAATTCAAGGATCCGTAGAATTCGTATTGCATTCCATTGAGAATGTTGTGCGTTTTGTTATATTTTCATTAATGATTAAAGATCGTTGTTATTATCAATTTTCTATGGCCAAACCCAATTACTTCAACTCTAATGTATTTCTAGTTTCATAAAAATTTTCGTTTACGAGTACGATTCGCTGTCGCAATAAGTCAGTTCCTCGCATTTAAAAATTTTACTATAAAAATTTGGTTGACTTTTTTTGTTTTTTAGTCCCGTTGAAAATTATAAATAAACTATCACAATGTTACTAGTTCTCGTCAGCGAACCACATACCTTTCAATTTAATTGTCCTAGTTTTAATTTTTTTCTTGGGGTTTGATTTTCAAGTCTTATTGGTTGCTTAAGTTGTTTCGATTTTATTCGTTTATGCTCAGAAGGAGTATGAAACACCAGCCATTAGAAGAGTACTCTAAAGTTTAATAGTTTGTCGTTCATAAAAATCGTTTGCATGCATTATTTGACCACGTTTCATTTAGTTTTAATAATGTTCATTAAGGGTTGAATGAAAAGCAGCTAAACATCTTTAAAAAGTTGTGATGTAAAACTCAAACCTGGTTCGTTAATATTTGATAGGTTGAAAGATGTCCGATTCCTTTTGTTTACTTCTGCTGTCATTTTTTTCTACGTATGTATTAGTTGCTCGTTCGGTAATCCAAGTCATACTTCTGTATTCATTTGAAATTTCAGCCTTATCACTGAAAACTTCGAGCAAACTATAGTCCATTAGAACTGGATCCAAGTTTTGCCGTAAGGATTCTTCTAGCTATTATTATTAGTCTAATAATCCTATTTATTATTCATCACTCAATATTGAAAGGCGAGCGTTTGATCAAGATTTATTCAATTGTTCATTTTCAGGACGTCGTTCGGTTGCCATTGTTAATAAATTATTAAATTCCATCTCGAGATTTTGTCGTGCCTGTGTATTTTGTGTTGGAATTTCTAACGCTAACACCCTTGCATTCGCTTCGAAACTCTCATCTAATGCTAATAAAGCTCCATGAGCACCTGACTCCAGTAAATTATTTAGAATTTACCTGATTCCGATCTTTTCTTTGCCGACGCACTTTTTGAAGGAATTCGGATAAGTCTTCACGGTCTTTTAACGAAATCCCGCCATATATGGTTATCATAAGATTTCAGTGGTAAATTATTGTTTAATTATCTTATCACCACCGACCGCTTTGCCTCAAACTACACTAGTTTAAATACACTACTATTTGTAGTCACAAAATTCCGTCACCTTTCCACTGGCAGCCGAACCTCCTCACACTCGTCGTGTGGCTGTCAAATCGACTTTTTCACATCCCAAGACAAAACTGACGTGGGGCGGGAAGTCCTCACAACTGACGTGAAGTGAGAAGCCATATAGTAGCAGTGTGCGTGTGCATTGGTCACCAGTGGCGTAGGGCCGATTCATTACAGGCTGTCTCGAGTAACCACGAATCGCTTTGTCGAAGTTGGGGGCATTTTACGACGAAGGAGCTCTGCAGCCACCGCAATAGTGGGTATAGCATCAAAGGACAGTCCCGTTGAGGTTTGCCGAGATCCGAATGTACTTTTCCGTTTTCCGAATATTCATTAAGAACCTTTTACTGAAATCTGGCAAAATCATGCATCGCCGTGGGTTGTAACATCTACTCCAGCAAACCACTCGACATTTTTATTTCGAGTTGACTTTCGTCACGCAGAACTTGCTGTGCAAGTTATATTGCAAGACGAGTTTATTGACCTCTTTCGGATTTGTTTATATATAAAACCGATATGAGCAATTGCGCGGTTGCTCCTCACTTTGCTACCACGGATTATTGGTGCTCGAGACTCTAGAATTACGGCTAGTGCGAACCGAGTTATAATTTACCTACTTTTGTTGCTACATGTTTAATTTGGCTGGAGTGTGCAAGTGATCTGCATTGCAATCAACTCATTTGAACGCATGAATTAAATGCATTAGGATGTAAGACAAAAGAAAAAAAAAGCTGTGAGGGCGAAGTGAAGGTGTCACCGATCAAGAATATCGTGAATAGCCTGTTAGCGTTTAAGGATCGGGGGTAAAGGAGAAAGTAAAAGAAGTCTCGTCACTATTTAATTTAGACCCGGTAATGATTTTCAGTCAAATGCGGCATATGATTTCCAATATTTTAGCTAATACGAGTAGGAATGCGCTGAATGCAAGTGCGTTAGTCCACTCGTGAATGCGCGAGTGCCTGATTTATGTGTGAATGTATTCACGTTTTGGATTTATAGTACTTAGAAGGAATGAATTGTGAATGAAAATTTTGACTTCAATACTTATGCGATTTGAATGATTAATTATGAAAGGGATTGTATGGTGATTCATTATCAAAGTGCATGAAATAGGCAATGTGCAATTAAATGAACAGAATACCTTTTTTTTAAATAGCTTTTGCATGTAATCACATCATGGTGATAAAAGTAAATTTTTGTTTTACTTCGAGTAATCTAAATTCAAAATAACTTACGTTTTGCTGTGTTTAGAAGAAGCACTATTTACCGAAGAAATTTTTGTTTTGAAATATTGTTAACATCCAGTTGAAGTAATACTTTTTTTGAAGAAACAAAAAACGAAATTCAAAAAATAAAAACGCAATAGAGTCAAAAGGGAAGGATAATGACAGTGTTCTTAAAACAGTAGATATTAATATGGAATTTGTGAAATTAAATTTGAATACACGCTTGAACACGGAGATTTAAATTCATAATTTCGGGCTTTGCTTTTCTCTTGACCTGACCGGGTGTAGGACCCGCATCGATGGCAGGCTCCTCCGCTTAAAGAGGCCAGCCATCGGGCGTGCTCCTCCGTTTTTTTTTGTTTTACAGGGCTCTTGCTGGGTAGAGTGGCCTTCCACTAGCGTGCACTTTTATGGTATAGGGTTATGTGATTCGGTCACATACATTTATAACACAAACTGTTCACGTTTATATTTCTCTTTTGATGGAAAAGTTCATGCAAACTATGTCTGTGTGAGTTTTCTACTCAAATAGGAAATATATGGCCATGTCTACGTTTGGATCTTGATCCGGTTGGGAGGGTGCGAGGGGGTACCACCTCCATCTGAATGCCCCACTCTTATTTGTGGGCCTAAAGAATCGTCGGGTGACAAAGAAGTTCCCTTAAGCCCGTCTCTCTTCCACAGGTCTAGTTTGTCCTTTTTCGTCTGCTATCTCCAACGCTTATTTGGTTACCTCCTTTTTTTGACTTCGGTCGACGTTTTTGTGACCAAGGAATTCATGAATGCTAAATTTTTTTGTATTGGGTCCTTGTGCTGGGCGAAAGAACCCACCCCACGACACTGCAACGCTAGTCTGCCAGCGCATTCACGCGTCCCCAGGCAAGGCCAATCTCAGCGGACCCCAACATCTTCTTTCGCTGAGGCAGCAGACCATCACTGCAGTCCTCTACGGACATTTGTACCAACTTACTTTCACTACAAAATGGCACCCAACGTGGGGCCCAAAAAGCTCAGCTGTATCTACAGTCATGTGTATGAGACAGACCATCGTCTCTAGGTGTCCCTACAAGGTGTCCAAATTTTCAGCGGGTAGATAACCTCTAAGGGATATTGCACGAATCGTGCCCCAGCAACTTAATAACTTCCGGACGTGTGTTGTGCTCGGACATCGATTTCGTTTGGTCCTGTTTTTGATTTATACTTTGGTGATTTACCACCATCGTATGACTAGTAAGGCCAAATGATATTAGAGTCGTTATGTGTAATCGGAAGATGTTATCCCAACACTATTTTTGCGGCGACTTGTCATCTGCACCCCAAACCAAACGGTGCCTAAATGTCTTCCAGTGCATAGACGTTGATTTCATGTGACTGGCTGCTTAGCTAGTCCGTGACTATCCACAACAAGACACGCGCTGTTTGCGGGTCAGAATTCACCATGTGCAGATGGATTGTGTAATGATTTTAAGTCTACGTGCGAACGAGGAACCGACCTCTCATCGGTTCTAGACGTTAAGTCCGAGTAGTGCCAATGGCTGGTACCAACCGGTCAACCAATCCGTGCACCGTAACCCATTCACGCGGTGGCTGCTTGTCGGCCAGCTAGATCGGAGAGGATTTCAGTCGCGGGTCTCCGAATGGGTTACGCTCATTTACAATATTCAGCCACCAATACATGCCCATTTTCAAACGCGTCACAAAACAAAACCATACGGAGAGGAAACCTACTTTACGTTACTCCGTATTTCTTCATTTACTCAGTCAAGGACAAAAATCTAATTTTTACTTCGCGTTCCCGAATTTCCGGCGCGGTACCGAAAAATAGGCTACACTAATTCAACCCGACGAACGCTACGCTAATAAAACGGCAAAACAACAAAGGTACCGCGTACCGCGCGCGACGCGAAACCGACCTCAGTGGATTTTCTCAAACCCTACCCTCGCGACGGCATACCTACCCTGCACCTCATTTCCCGCTGAAAAGAAGAACCACTGGAAAGGAAAGTCGTTGTTAAGGTTAGCAATACATAGTTTTATTCATTTCAATAGCAATACATAGTTTTATTCATTTATATACTAATTGCGTGTTTTTTGTTTTTCTTTTTTTTTTTTTTTAAAATAAGATTGAAAGCAATTCGTTGTGTATTTTCATTTGCTTTTCGCTTCGGAAGCCAAATTAACTTTAGATCAAAAAAAATTTTTAAGATTTGTTTGTTTGCGGTTTTTTTTTGTAATTTTAAATACTCAAAAATTTATCAATTCTATCAAACCATGGTTCTGTTGGCAGGATTCATATCCAACTCGGAATTATAAAATGATTAGGAAGGAAAATATTAAATGTAAATTATTGTTTTCCCTTTTACAGCTGAGAGCTTAAATGACTGGTTTTCTAGTATATTAGACGTCTTCAAATAGTGGCTTACGTTTTTAAGTTATTTAAAAAAAAAACATTAAAATATCTAAACACGATTACAAAAATTTTGCGCGTTCGATTGTTTTCTTACGTATCGTTTGGTTGTTTTGATGTTCTCAAGTTTTTCAATTTTTTTTTTTTTTTTTTGACTTTTATTAAGAAATAGTGACTGTGCCGTTCCTACCGACTGACTTCCCGTCAAAAACATTATAACAGAGCATGACAATTTCTGAATATAGTAAATTTTTCTTACTAACCGTGCATTAAAATATTTTAAGCCTCGAATTTCAGTTGAAACTTAACCTAAACAAATAAAATTATCGAATTCAATAATACATCCATCGAGTACTTGACCGTACATTAAAATATTTTAAGCTTTTCATTCAAAAATTTTAGCTAAAATATGGGTTGTTATCAAAGGTCTACCCACGAAGACTTGTTTAAAAAAAATTACAAAATAAGACATAAATCTCTTTCGAAACTTGAATATTTGCTATTTTACACCACAAATATGCTATTATGCTTTATATTTTGTCCTATATAAATACTTATTGGAAAACACTATTATTATTTTGAAGCTTTATAAAAACGATCAACGACACATTGAGAAATTTATCGCGTTCAAATAAAAATATAAATAACAACGTGCCCGCACATGATGAAAATTCGTTAATATTGATCTTGCACTTGTTGGCTGATCGCGGATTTGCATAAAAAAACAAAAGAGCGCTTATAATTATTTACTGAAAATCATAACCTCTTGTCGAATGCCAGATGAACAAGATTTCCTAATAATCAACGCGGGGATACTTTCGTATAATAAAAACGTTGGGATCATCTGATATAATTCTGTATCCTTTCCTTTCAGTTCATCATTTGGTTTTTTCTTTCATAGCTATGACTATACGAACACTATCATTAAATATAATAAATCGGAATTTTTTGTTCACAATACTCGTCGCAACCAACTTGAAATGACAAGCCACCTAGCAGCAAAGTGTGTTAGTAGTGGTCGCCAACGGCGTCGCATGATTCATTACAATTGTACCTGGTCCAAAACTTGCATATGAGAGAGCACTTCAGAACACTAATTCTTATGGTGCCGCAAGAGAGCAGTCCCTGTAGAGCAGAGAAAGAGCGTACCATTGGTATCCTTACCTGTGAAGGGAAAAGCGATAAAGGAAAGACCAAATTAATTATTGAGATATTTCGTAAAAGTTTATTATCTTTTTTTTTTAATCCACAATATTTATAATTATTTACTTAATCGTCTTTAATTATCAATATTTTTTTTGGATTGTTTATTGTTTTCCACTTTTGGCTGCTCTCTTACTTCAAAAATTTATTCTCTTTTCTATTATACATATGTTATTCCTTCAACATGAATACTTGTTTTTTAGTACTAAGTGAATTTGTTTGCAGAAATGCCCACCAAACGAACGCCAGAGAGGAGGAAGTTGAGATTGGAAGCTGGACCGACACTCCTGTGTTCCATCTGTCATGAGGACTTAGATGATTCGACAAGCCAGACTCTGCTGTGATGGCATCGTTTACACTAGCTGTGCTTAAGCCAGCTACGGCAAACATCTTCAACGTGCCCACTCTGTTGTCAGCCCCTAAAGCCAACACCTATAGTCACAGAATGACCCCAGTCCTCCATCGCTAGTTGAGCAGTGCCCAAAGGTGGACTTCCTCCACCAACTACAATGGGTGCGCGTGGTGATGACAGTGGAGCCGAAGCCTTACCAACCAGCAGACCCGGTACCGAACCTTCACCTTCAGCGTCACCCGAGATGTCTCAGCTGCTGCTGGCCATGCAAGCTATGGCCACCAGTATGGAACAGATGAGACAACAATTACAACGTCTGTCTGCTCCACAGCCAAATATCCAGCCTTCACCATCATCGGCCAGAGCGGACTACGTAGAGCCACTCGTAACTGTAGCGCATGATCCACCCACCACTTCAGCACGCCTGAGACTCTCCCTCCATTATCATCAAATGTAGACAAAGAACATCAGTCCGAAGTACATGAGCTGGCTCCTAGGACACCAGCTAGCACGTGTTGCAACTGGCGGCAGACGGGTCACCGTTTTGTTGCATGCCAGGCAAGGGCTAACATTTTTTTGTTTCCGTTGTGGGAAGCCAGATACTTGTGCGCCAAACTGCATCAACTGCAAGAAGCCAAATAACTTGCAAGTGAATACTCTCGACAGCCCGCAGCACTCGCGACAGTTTCAGTGACGGAATGGTACTCCGTCCCGTCTACCGTCAATTCCACCACGACAAGTTCCTCTCCAGTAAATCCATCAGATACAAACACCATGATACCTTGACTGGTTCACGATGGAACAGATGCCACATCTTCTCCGGAGGCCTCTCCAAAGACAGTGCTGAAGCGACCACCCCAAGGACTGCTTGAAGAATCCCAGCAGCCACAGACAAATTATGTTGCAGGAGAATATTGATGCACGAGAGAGAATTTTGCCACAGAAGAGGTCACTCCAAACCAGCACAAAACTAAGTGGTCAACTCCTCATTGGAGAAGCTTCCGAAGAGGAATGCGCACCTGTCGCCAACCTTTAATATTATGTAACATCTCGGAGATTTCTGAGAATGATACTTGACCTTACGCACCAATAAAAGTGTTGGACGAAATCGCTGTTGCACTGATTGACATGGATGCAAGTATAAGCTGCCTTGCCTCGAGCGTCGCCTCAAATCCTATCCAGCATAAACTGACAACACCCGTGACATTCAGAGGTCAAACGAAGGATATTACTTTCTACATTATTCCGTCACTGACGCAGAACCTGCAACTTGGCGTTGGTTTCGTCCTTCAATTTAGTTTGGCCCCAGATTTATACACAGATTCACCCATGAATACCAGATATGTCAACGAACTTGCTTCTATACCCAACAGACATGAATTAGCGCCTAACCAACGACCACGTTTGGAAGCATCCATCGTTGCCTTTCCATCTTAAGCTATGCAAGGCCTTGACCGCACCACACTGGTCTCACATGTCATCAATGTTGACGATAGTAAGCCAATAAAGCAGAGACACTATGCCATCTCACCGGCCATGGAAAAGTTAGTGTACGCAGAGTTGAAAAGATGCTCGAGTTGGGGGTTATAGAGGAGTCCCAAAGTGCTTGGTCCTCACCAGTAACCTTGGTGGTGAGGACCAGGTAAAGACCGTCTTTGCCTAGATGCCTAGAAAGTCAATACAGTGACCATCAAAGACGCTTACCCTCTATCGCTCATCGATGGAATATTGGGGAGACTGCTGAAAGCAAACTACATTACCAGTCTTGACCTAAAGGATGCATTCTGGCAAATTCTACTCGATGGGGGATCGAGGGATAAGACCGCCTTCACAGTGCCCGGGTGACCAGTATACCAGTTCGTTACAATGCCTTTTGGCCTGTGTTACGCTCGAAAATGATGACCGGGCTGATGGACAAAGTCATTCCATCCCATCTGAAACATTAAGTGTTCATGTACCTGGATGATGTTCTACTCATCACGGAAATATTTGACCAACACCTCCTACTCCTGCAAGAAGTAGCCCTACATATCAGTAAGGCGGGACTCACCATCAACGTCCAGAAAGGTAAGTTTGTCACGAATGAAGTTCGACATCTAGGACATGTCATCGGACATGGCACTATCAACACGGATCCGGACAAAACTTGGGTGATTGATGAGTTTCCCTTACCGAAAACGGTTAAGCAGTATTGGAGTATGTGGTTGGTACCAGTGGTTCATTCAGAATCACGCAACAGTTTCAGCGCCCCTGTCGGACATGCTCCGGAAAGGTAAGTTCATTTGGACCGAGGTCAGTGGAAAGGTATTTGAAGAGCTAAAACAAGCCTTAACATCCACTCCGGCCTTGCACAGCCCCGACTTTAAGAAGCCCTTCTCCATTCATTGTGACGCAATTCAACATAAAGTGGGAGCCGTGCTTGTGCAATTGACCGATGAGGGAGGGGAAGCTCCCATTGCCTTCATGTCCAATAGGCTGAGCTCGGCCCAAAGGAACTACACCGTATCCAAGCAGGAATGTTTGGGAGCGGTGATGGCTGTTCAAAAATTCCAGGCGTGTATCGAGGGCCACCAGTTTGAACTCATCATGGACGACGCTTCGCTACAATGGTTGATGAAACAAGCGGACCTACTCGAACGTCTGCCCCGATGGGCTCTTAAACTGCAAGGATTCAAATTTTCCATCAAACACCGGAAAGGGGCCCAAAACACGTGCCCGATACCCTCTCGCGAATGTTCTCCCCCGAGGGAGCAGAATGAACAGTGAACGACGAGGATTCCATTGAGATAGATTTAGACAGCATACATTTCCAGTTAGATAGCAACAAAGAGTTGAGGCAAACCATCGTAACCCAGCAAACACCGTTGCCTGACTTGAACGTGATAAACAGCTACGTTTATCGACGAAATGAGTACACCACCAGTGATCCATGGCAGGGAGAAGAGTCCTGAAAACTCTGGGAACCGAAAGAAATGGCACACAATCGGATCCTCCGCGAACACAACCATTCTTTAAGTGCCCACGGTGGTTATGTTCGGGCACTTCGACGACTTAAAAAGTACTTTTTTGGCGTTAAATGTCGTCCCAGGTCAAAGACTACGTGAGCGCCTGTGAGACCTGTAAAAGCACTAAGTGCCCGACCAGCCTCTTTGACCTCCTATGGATCAACTCAAAGTTCCGGAGCGTGTATTCCAACTTCTGTACATAGATCTACTGGGTCCATATCCTCGTTATTCTATGGGGCACATTGGCGCTATCGTTGTGTTGGACTAGCTCTCGAGATTCCCACTGGTGGAACATTTTCGCAGATTTACGACTCCACCCATCGTGAAATTTTTAGAGAGTCGAGTATTCCACGAGGTACATGAAAGTGTGTACTCGGACAGTGGAGTACAGTTCAGATCTCGGCAGTTTAACGGCTTTCTTGAACAGTACGGTGTCGAGCGTCAAATGACGCCCGTATAATCTCCTCAGTCTAACACACCTGATTGCTTGAATCACATACTGTTAGCCGCGATCCGTTCTTATGTCCAGCCAACCCAAAAGCATTGGGACCGCAGATTGTCTGCCATCATTTGCGCTCTGCGGTCGTCTTATCATTCCGTCACCGGTGTCTCGTCTTACTTTGCCGCCTTCGGATATCACATGGTTTGCCATGGTAAATCATACAGGCTACTATGGCAATTGAATTGATTGGGAGACCATGTCATTGCGCTAGAGCCCCACGAGCGTTTAGGAGACATCCGCCAACAAATCAGACGGAAGATAAAGGCCGCAGGATGCGCAAATGAGGCGCAGTACAACCTCAGGTCACGGCCTTCCAATTTTAATGAAGGAGATGAGGTTTTTTGACGTAATTATTGCCATAGCGACACTACTGGGCATAACAATGCCGAGCTAGGCCAGCGTTCCCTGTAGAGCCGTGGACAGAAGGCCGTAGGACCCAATCGTTACCTGCTAACCGAACTATCTGGGAAAGATGTCGGGATATATCACGCAAAAGACCTGCGTCGATAGCTACATAGTTTCGTCGGTTTTGTTTGTCCATACCCAACGTGTCAGTCTGTCCGTCCGTTGATCGTTTTCTTCAATCGTCCCTATCCACATTTCGAACCTTAAGACAATCGATTCTCTAGCTGAGGGTCCTTCAGCTCCTTTTTTGTAACCCTCGTTGCCTTGGGATTGTAAAAAAATTAGCTACCTTGTATTAATCGAGCAGTTTCTCTGGCAAACTGCTCGTGCCCTACTTGTGATTTTATGTGGTTGATTTAGAAAAATAATTATTTCCTTTCATAATCGTCATTTGTAAAATAGTTTTCTTTCTTATTATTATCATTAAATGTAATTTTTATCAATTTCTCTACATATTGAAAGTAATTTTATATTAATTTTCCTTCATATGAATTTAAATCTTTCCCTTTAATTATATTTCTCATGCGATTTAATTTTTAATTACTACTTAAAATCTTTTTCTTTTTTCTACTTCAGTTAAATTTTGTTTTCAGAAACCGAAATCTGCCACATAAAATTAACAGTGTATGAACACCTTATTGGTGTACTAAATTGGCAATGAAGTGAGATTGATACAAGGTGGACGCTTGTCAAATAATTTTTGTGGTTAGGATAAGTGAGGTCTTGCGTCTGTGAGGTGTGCCATTTGAATATCACTTTTCCTATCGAATGAATGATTTTTGCATTGTAGCCGCGCTATGCCACCGTGTTTGTATAGTTATAGAGTATAGTTGTTCTGTGAAGTGTATTTATAATTCAATCCTCGATCTCCATTCTACCCGGGAATTCAGATTTAGATCGGCTTCATTGCGGGATATTATCTGCGCTTCATTTCCCACGTCGGTGGCAGCAAAATCTGCGCACTGTTTAACTGGATATATTGTCACGGTAATTGGATGCGTGGAGGAGATTATGGTGCATTTGCATCGGAGGTGTCCAGAAAAGTCAACATAATTTACATGCGATGTTGACCACTGACTAAGGCACTCCTTATTTACGTGATCTCCATGCATTATCATGTTCACTGGTTAGAGCTGTCTCGAGTAACCGCAAATGGCTTTGTTGAAGCGTTTTCCGATGAAGGAGTTCTGCAGTAGCCGCTAAAGTGGGTATAGCATCAAAAGACAGCCCCGTTGAGGTTAGTAGAGATCCATCAACGTCTACATGAACACCGGCAAGGACGGCAGCATTGTCGACAGGCACAGGCTTACCAATAAAACAGCTACCTATGCTACTGGCGAATTTTCTTCCTTGTGATTGCCACTATAGGATGTATCCTGAGCACCGATCCATGAGATAAGTGGATTCATATTCATGGTCTGTTCAATGGACGAACAAAAATTGCTGCATGCCTGTAAAGGATTTTGCAATAAGAGGTGTTATTTTTAATAGCCCGCTGTTTCGGTACATTTCACTATTGAATCTGTAATTTTTGATATCTGACAAGTCAAAATTACGTCATTAATAAAAATTGAATTATAATTGCTTCAACAATGCATTGGAATTTTTAAATTCACTATAAAAATGGCAAAAATTTGGCAGAGACGGTTCGTAAAACTTGAACACTTTGGGTCGTGGTGAAGCATCTTGATGGATCGCAATACAGAAATTGGTGGAAAAATTCGAGCTGTTGGGACAACATAGTGAAGTGAAGAATAAAACTCGTGCACGTCACTCAAGAACAGCCGAGAATATTGCTGCTGTAGCCGAAAGTGTTGAAGAAAACATAGGTTTGCCCATTCCTCGTCGTTCTTTGGAATTAGGCATTCCAAAAACGTCATTACACCATATTTTGCATAAAGATTTGGGTCTCAAGGCTAGTTATTACAAGAACTCAAGCCAGTCGATCATCAACAATGTCATGTCTTTGCTAATTGGGTCCTTGAAATGCATGAAAATGATTCGGAATTCCAGCGATAAAAATTCCATTGAAAAATCATCTTGAGCGATGCGGCCCATTTCCACCTCGGTGGCTTCATCAACAAGCAAAATTTTCACATCTGGGGCTCAGAAAACCCAAGAGCTATTGTCGAAAAGCCTCTCTATCCTCAACGTGTGACTGTTTGGTGCGGTTTGTGGTCCGGCGGAGTCATTGGACCTTACTTTTTCAAAAATGAGGCTAGAGCAACAGTTACGGTGAACCGAGAGATGATTAATGAGTTTTTATGGCCAAAATTGGATGATATTGATCTGGACAACGTTTAGTATCAACAAGACGGCGCTAAATGCCACACAAACAACGAAATCATTGATCTTTTACGAGAAAAGTTTCCGGACCGTGTTATCTCTCGAAGAGGTGATCACAATTGGCTAACGAAATCTTGTGATTTAACACCTTGCAACTTCTTCCTTTGGGGCACGTGAAAGATCTTATTGGAAAACCCTGCAGTAAGCAAAATTTTAAATGAAATTCAAATGTACTTTTCGATTTTCCGAATATTCATTAAGAACCTTTTACTGAAATCCGGCAAAATCAAGCGTCGCCCTGGGTTGTAACGTCTTCCCCAGCAAACAACTCGGCATTTTCATTTCGAGTTGACTTTCACCACGCATGACTTGCTGTGCAAGTTATATTACGAGACGAGTTTATTGACCTCTCTCGGATTTGTCTATAGATAAAACCGATATGAGCAATTGCGCGGTTGCTCCTCACTTTGCTACCACGGATTATTGGTGCTCGAGACTCTAGAATTACAGCTAGTGCGACTCGAGTCATAATTTACCCACTTTTGTTGCTAAATTTTTGATTTAGCAGGTAAATGTTATATATACTGCCCTACTTAACTTCGTGTTCGGTCGAAGAAAATCTCGCAACGCGCTGATGGAATGAAATGTGCATGCAATGAATGTGCAAGTGATCTGTATTGCGAATTGAAGGTGTTGCCGATCAAGAATATCGTGAATAGCCTGTTAGCGTTTAAGGATCCAGGGTTAATGAGAAAGTAAAAGAAAGTCTCGTCACTGTTTAATTTAGACCCGTTAATGATTTCAAGTCAAATGTGGCATATGATTTCCAATAATTTAGCTAATACGAGTATGAATGCGCCGAATGCAAGTGCGTTAGTACATGTGTGAATGCGCGAGTGCCTGATTTATGTGTGAATGTATTCGTATTTTGGATTTATAGTACTTTAGAAGGAATAAACTGTGAATGAAACTGCGTGAATGAAAATTTTGATTTCAATACTTATGTAATTTGAATGTTAAATTATGAAAGGGATTGTATAGTGATTGATTATCAAAGTGTATGAAATAGGCAACGTGCAGTTAAACGCACAGAATACCTTGTGTTATGTGATTCGATCACATAATTCTATAACACGAATTGGTCACGCTTATATTTCTCTTTTGCTGGGAAAGTTCATGCAAACTATGTTTGTATGAGTTTTCCACTCAATTGGGGAATATATGGCCATGTCTACGTTTGGATCTTGATCCGGTTGGGAGGGTGCGAGGGGGCACCACCTCCATCTGGATGCTCCACTCTTATTTGTAGGCCATAAAAATCGTCCGGTAACAATGAAGTCCCCTTAAGTCCGTCTGTCTTCGACAGGTCCAGTTTGTCCTTTTTCGTCTGCAATATCGAACCTTTATTTGGGTTTCTCCTTTTTTCGACTTCGATCGACCTTTTTGTGACCCAGGAAAAAGTGAATGCGAAATTCTTTTGTATTGAATCCTTGTCCTGGGGGAAAGAACCCGCCCCACGACATCGCAATGCTAGCCTGCCAGCGCATTCACGCATCCCCAGACAAGGCCAATCTCAGCAGATACCAACATTTCTTGGAATTTTAACATTATTTAACTCAAAATTACTTTTGATATCTATTGTTACATATTTTGTATTTTCTGTTCTGTGGCTTTCATTCTTTATTTTAGATCTTTTGAATTTCTCGGAATTTTAACATTATTTGACTCCAAATTACTTTCGATATCCATTGCCATATATTTTGCATTTACTATTCTGTGATTCTTATTTTCCTTGTACATGTTTTGGCTTTTCATTTCTTTTAAATAGTATTATAGTGTGTTTTCTTGCGTAAATTCTCTTTCAAATATTATAATTACTAATTAACTTACTGTCTCGTTTGGTTAGTGGTTATTATTAGGGTGTTATCATTTGATAAGTCTAGTGTAGGTTCCAGTAAACCATACACAGTTAGCGTTAGTGAGAATTTAACGTGGGGTGCAGTGGTGTTTCTCTTCTTTTTTTTTACTCCCTCCTGTGCTATTTTTGCCTTAACATCTATTTCTCCTTTCAATTCCTATTTAATTAACGTACCTATTGTATATTACTATTTTGATTATCATCCCACTATTTTCCTTATTTTTTTTGTTTATACTTTGCATATTGGTGGTTCCATGCTTCAGATTATGATACTTAGTTCTTGATCTTAATTATTGTGCCAATACATAGGTTAGTGGGAGTTTCTGTTAGTACGTGGGTGGAGCGTTAAAAATCAATTCTTAATGACATAGTTAAAGAAAGTCGAGCTTGACGGCGTCCTATTTGCCCATACTCGTACGGGTGATAATATTGTTCACTCCAATCACTTAATTAGCTTCAACCAAGAGAGAACTTTGTACGAGTATTGCGGTGCCGGTGAAGATCACTTCATCAGAACTTCGTTTGAGTTTTGATCAAGCTGGGGAATTGTGTGTTGCGCTCTTCGACGCATACTTGTAAATTGAAACTTCAGTGAGATAACATTATATTGCGGCACCGACGAAGATTACTTCGTCAAAACTTCGTATCAGTTTTGATCGAACTGAAGAATTGTGTTGGGTACATTCACTTTACTTGTTATACATGGTTTGCTAGCAGCTAACATTCGTGGTAAGCTTACTTCATTTAGAAAGGCGATTTGCTGGAAACAGGAAATTGCGAGAAGAATGTTCGGCAGTAATTAAGAGTATCTAGAATTAGGTCACATGAAGGAGGTTCCTTATTGCAATGAAGTGATGTATGACAAGGGAAGAAATATTAGTACTGCCATTTTTCTGCCTCATCATGCCGTATTCAAGGAGAGTACATCAACAAAACTACGGGAGGTGTTTGATGCCTCACGGAAGAAAAGTTCTGGACTGTCGCTTAACGACACACTATTGACTGGACCGACCATCCAGAATAGCATGACATCAATTATTATCAATTGGAGGTTAAAGCGACATTGCTAAAATATACCGCCAAGTGAACATACATCTTGAAGACGCGAACTATCAAAAAATTGTCTGGAGGTCACAACCAGAAACAACAATTAAGTATTATTGTCTATGCACCGTCACATTTGGAACATGCTCAGCCCCATTTCTCGCGATAAGGGCGTTGCACCAGTTAGCAATGGATGAGATGGAGAAGTACCCTGCTGCAAGCAAGTCAGTGTTAAAGGAATTTCATGTAGATGATGTGTTATCAGGGGGACCCAACATAGAAGAAGCTGTGCAGAAACGAAATAAATTGATTCAACTTTTGAAAGCTGGTGGCTTTCAATTAAGAAAATGGATCGCAAATGATGAACGATTACTGCGAAATTTTCCAATCGAAGACATTGAAATGAAAGACTCAATCGATTTTGAAATGGATGGCGGATACAAGTCTCTGATAGTTATGTGGTTTCCGATGAAGGACTATTTCCCGTATCGGTTGAAAAGACGGGAACAATCAACAACATTTACCAAACGCTCTGTCCTTTCGGAAGTGACACGGCTATACGACTCATTAGGATAGACAGCACCTATTATGGTAACAGCAAAAATTTTGCTTCAAAGTCTTTGGTTACATGAACAAGAATGGGATCAGCCAATACCGAGTGTGTTAAACAAAGAATGGGTTAACCTGTTGGAAGAATTACACAATATTGAAGACATTAGAATCCCAAGATGAGTGACATACCAAAAGAATTCAGCAGTATGACTCCATGGTTTCTGTGATGCATCTCAACGGGCATACGCGGCAGCAATTTATATAGTGGTGCAATCAGGATCATCAACCAACAGTCACTTACTAATAGCGAAGACCAAAGTAGCACCAGTGAAACCAATTAGTATACCTCGACTAGAACTATGCGGTGCATTGCTGTCGCGATTATTAAAATAGATTACAGGTCCAGTAAAAATCGAAGAAATACCAACCTGGTTGTGGACTGATTCCGAAGTTGTCCTAGCATGGCTGAAAGGGCATCCAACTCGATGGACGGTTTTCGTTAGTAATAGGACAGCGCAAATTCTAGAAACCACTGGGAATATTCCATGGCGTTACGTCCTGTCAAAACACAATCCAGCTGATAAAGCATCAAGGGGAATAAAGCCCAAGAATCTAATCAGTAACAAACTTTAGTGGAACGGACCAAGTTGGCTGGTTGAACACAGCGACGAATGGCCTAATATTAAAGAGATTCAATCAATTGAAATCGAAAGGCGAAAACAAGTAATGGTTAATGTTGGCGTGCGCACTGAAAATTTTTTGAACGATCTATTGGGAAAATATTCAACATTGACAAATTTGATAAGAATCACGGCGTATTGTGTCCGTTTCATCAAACCAAAACCGAAAGACAGAGGCAAACGTGCATACTTGACCAGCCAAGAGCTAAAACAATCATTTGAATTCTGGATCAAATACGCTCAGCAAACAGAATGCTCACGAGACATCGCGCGTCTTCAGAAATCAGAACCCGTTGGAAGCAAAAGCAAATTGGCTAACTTGAATCCATTCCTGGACGAAAAGGGAATAATTGTGAATTGGAGGACGTTTAAAAAATACCCAGTCATCATACGATGAAAAGCATCAAATGATTCTACCACGAAACGGGAAACTGACCGATTTATCACTACACCAAATTCATCAGTCAACGTTACATGGACAAACGCAGCTAATTCTGGCTAATAGATGGTTGCAATTGTATCAAACAATTTATACATAGGTCCGTTCATTGTTCCCGTGCCAAAGCAAACACCTCGACGCAACTGATGGGTGGTTTGCCAGGAGCTCGAGTGACCGTATCCCGTCCTTTCACGCACACGGGTGTTGATTTATGTGGACCCTTTGATATGAAGGACAGGTGAGGAAGAGGAAGCAAGAGTACAAAGGGGTATGTAGCTATTTTTATTTGTCTGGCAGTAAAAGCCATACACATAGAAGTCGTCAGTGACCTGTCCACACCGGTTTTTATCGCAGCGTTACGAAGGTTCATGGGTAGACGCGGTTAAAGCTCACACATGTATTCTGACTGCGGTAAAAATTTTGTTGGTGCGGCTGCTGAACTAAAGAGGATGAAGGAAATCAATGCTGGAGCAGCTGAAGCTTTGGCATAGGATGGAATAACTTGACATTTCAATCCGCCTGCATCACCTGATTTTGGGGAGCTTTGGGAAGCCGGAGTCAAGTCTATAAAAGCGCATCTACGTCGAATGGTAGGCAACGTTCCATTGACTTACGAAGAATTTTATACAGTGTTACTACAGACATAAGCCTGCCTCAACTCTCGTCCCCTGTGTCCCCTTAATGATGATCCAATGGATACCGCAGCATTTACTCCTGTTCATTTTTTAATTGGTGACATTCTGATAACTCCACCGGATTGTATATTGGAAGATGTCAATATCAACTGCCTCAACCAATGGCAACTGACACAAAAAATTGCTCAAGATTTTTGGAGACGTTGGCCATGTGAGTACTTAAGCCGTTAACAATACCGACCGAAGTGGTTCAAGAGTGGAATCAACCTCAAAGTAGGCGATTTATGCATACCAAAAGAAGAAAGAACTCCGTCCTGCAGATGGCCGCTAGCTAGAATCACCCAGGTTCATCCAGGACATGATGCGGTGGTGCGAGTTGTGACAGTATTTTCAAACGGAAAGTACTATAAGAGAGCGATCACGAAAATCGCACTTTTACCCGTGCAAAAAAATGCAGAATAACGCTCGTAATGTCTTTTCATTACTTCACCAATACAAATATCTTTCCCCAACAGACCTAGATCCTAAAGAGAAACCACGCTCAATTTTGAGACCAATTCCTATCAGTTTCCATTTATTTCCCAGCGGTCCTTGATACCAGCCAATATGAACTTTGATAACACAATTGAAACTTGAATTGTTACAAGGTGTAGGTGGACGCCCAGCATAAGGTGGGACAACTTCACCATACCTACATGACGACATACATTGCATACAAGTGGTACCATCCAAGACTGAAAGGATTTCTATGAGTCAACTTTGTCACACCATGAATGGGACCGGACCATCAAAACGATATACAAAATAAAATAAACCAAAAATCAAAATTAATCAGTATACTTACAGGACAGTTATTTCAAATTCTGAGGTATTGTTGCAACCACGGGAGTCACCGCAGTTGCAGATATTAAGAATTAGCAGAGGGGTGTGTAGCCCGGGGTGGCATACTGAGGCCGGCTAGCGCTCACTCGTGTCGTGGGTTTTCCGGGCCACCCTCTGCTCGTGCTGAGCCACCTTACATGTAAAACCTAACACAAAGGGAAACGGAAGGGAGAGGATGAAGTCATTTCAAGAAATGAAAAATATGGTTTCTAATAAGACATTTTATTTACATTATTCAGTTTTTATTCTAAGAACTCAAATTGTAAAATATAAATAAAAATTAGCACAGCATATTAATCAAACAAATTTAATAAGTACAGTGACCCCCTTTCCTAATTAAAAATGATCTAAATATATTTTTGCAAATAATAAATCCAGCGAGCAAAAATAAATAAAATTGCATATAAGGAAACTTTAAGTACTAATGAAATTAAATTGAAAGGAACCAAAAAAATAAGAAAAAAGTTACTCACCCTTTTATTGCTACCAACTGAAAAAGGGGGGGGGGGGGGGGGGGAATTTAGAAAAATTAATTGAATTGTAATTAACTTCCAGTTCTAACTGATGCAGGATCAACCTGCCACTAATCTTCTTTGTTTTTTATGGTTTGTTTTTTTTTCACTTTATTATCTCCGACATTGGCTTGACTCAAGTTAATGTTATTGCACCAACTTTATACACTTTTATTTTCTGACAATTTAAACTTATGTCCCTGCACTTTTTTTGTGGTAGGGAGGTGAAGGCATTTACGCCCGCCGAGTCTGGCAGTGTCGGACTCCCATGGAGGATACCCTTGGACTACCCACTAAATACCTCCCCTGTCAATCTGAGAACCTAGCCTGGAACCGTCCTAGCCTGGAACCGTTCCCCGTGTCCCTCCACTTTAAACTATCCTATATGTTATGATAATTACTTTACTTTAGTCTTTCATTAATTTTATTTCATTGATTGGTTTATTAACGTCACACAATTTGCTTCAGGATACTGTAGATTTACTGCATAACCTAATTGTGCACCTCAACTTAAAATTTAAATTGACCACTTCGAACTATCTTTCCCGAAATTATATGCCAACTTCTTCCCCGAGTTTATATTAACACTTTTTCTTCCCCGAGTTTAAACTATAACATTTTCTTCCCCGAGTTTATACTAAAACTTGTTCCCCGAGTTTATATTAACACTTTTTCTTTCGACACTCCATAGTACTTTCCTTCTCTTCAAGCACATCATTAGCAAAATCACTCAACCAAAAACCGAAAAACAAACTCCCTCTTCTTTTCAACGCCAAATACTGAATCTTTTCTCGAATTCCATTCCGCACCGCCAAACGCAATTGCTTTCTATCTTCTAGTCCAATACTAACTCCCCAACCCTAACCACTTAATCCCACATTTCACCTTCATCAAATCCGGTCCCGCAATCCTTTTCATTTTCAAATTACTGCTGCCGCATCTGGGTAACGTAATCGAAGTTCATTACACTTCGATTCCGCTACCCACACATCTTTTTTCCCGTATTGACAAACACAATAGTATCCATTGACTTGCATTATATGGCAATTTACATCATCCAAGAATCGCTTGATTGAATGGAAAGTGTCACATATACATTACGGAAGCTATTGGTTTTGCCGATACCCCAAAAAGAGTGCTACCCTGCGCCCGGGGGAACTTGAACCCAGGGTTCCAGCAAACCCCCGATCGAGAACTCGCGACGCAGCTAATGGTGCCATGGATTGTCGATCTCCCATTCATCTCATAAGCAACTTCAACGATGCATTTGGGTATGAGATTGAATTTCGTTAGTAGGGAAACGTGAATTAATTTTTGTTAGTATAAAAAATAAAACTTGTAAGTGGGAACGAGTGAATAGAATTCGTTAGTATGAAGGAAAGGAATTAGGTTTTGTTAGGGAAAAGGTATTGAATGAAGTTTTGTTAGTGGGAATTAATGTATGGAATGTTGTTAGTGGGAAAATTGAAATTGCTAGTATATATTATATTATTTTAGTTGTAAATAAGGGAAAAGGGTAGGATTGTGATGATGGGGAAGTAAAAATTATAGGGAAATTGAAAAAATGTTAAGAAAATTAAATAAATAACAGGGAAAAAGGTATAACTGCCCAAAGGAAGATGGAGAAGTTACGGCGGCAATTTGAAGTTGCGAATGGGAAGAAGTTGGTACGCCAGAACTCGTAACAGCATTTACAATCCCTCATCCGGGAGATAATGTTGCAGCTGCAGCTTCAAAGGATACCTGGAAGGTAAAGAACCACAAAGTATCGGGTATTTTTACAAAAAAAAAACAAAATACTTATCTGACAGTGTTGAAAGCTCTTGCAGCACACGAAACGCCCAAACACGATGCAACGTTGAATTATGTTCGCGATTTCACTCGTGAAGCCGACACTACATATTTATGTTTGAATGGTAAACAGACATATGACAATTGCCAAATACATGACAATTGTCAAACATCAATTAAAAGTATGCAAAGATCAAGGCAGCAAAGATAAAATGTTAAGTAGTTTACGGATTGAAAAATTGGTCGAATTTGAATCGGGTAACAATTTTAGTATACTAATTTTTAGAAATGTTCGAATCAGGGCGGTAATTCTCTGAAGTGGAATACCGCAATTTTCGCAGACAAAAGAAAAAGTTTTCAGTTTTTCAAGTAGAGTATCTCGAACAACGTCGAATGAAATTAAATCGTTTCCGTAAAATCAAAATTGTAGTTTTGAATTGTAATTAAAGTTTTTCCATACACAATAAGTTGGTTTTATTGCAAACAATTCATGAATCCTAAGTTTTGCCATACACTGTGATTCCAATTGCTACTTTCGTTTCCCAGCCAAATTGCTGACCCATGCACATTCAGCCAGTGCTTTTGTCCGTGAAGTGGATCCGTAATCGAAGAGATTGGGTTACATTTCATGGACAAGGGCAGGCATGCCAGTGAAGAGACGAAAACTCAGCGTTCTTTCTCCGGCGTGTTTTTGTCTGGTCAACAAATTGCGTTGGCAGTTTGAACGTGGGTGAAATGCTCAGCGAAGTGATCATTGCAGTCGAATAATTTATTTAAACGCGTTATGTAGCATATTTGTAAAACGTAATCTGTATCACAATCTGTAAAGGTTTCAGTTTTGCATGGTAACAACCTATGTGGAGTTGAATTTGCCGAAAATCAATAAAATCAGATTGACTCAATTCTTTCTTAATTATGAAGAAGCGTCTTTGAGATATTAAAGAATGAATTTTTATCAAAAGAAATAATAAACTGCCAAGACAAAGGAGCCCTGACAACAACATCTGGAGGCTCCTGCGGGATCAGCCTTGGTATTTGCTTTGCTGTGCATATCTCTAATTAATTGTTCCTTCCCCGATGAACAGGTCACGAAGTGCTGTGTGGTGTTTTGTGTAGTGTTGTGGTGTGTCCGCGCTTTCTGTTTCCGGCTGTTTTCCGACTTTCTACGCTATGGCGAATGTGGATCGCCTGATCGAGGACCTAAAATGATTGTGTTGAATCAATGAAGGCGTCGTCTGAAATTACAAGAAGGATTTGCCCTCAAGGAAGCAGGATGCCGGGTATTATGTGGAACGACTGCGGCAACTGGAGGCTGCGTGGGAGGATTTTGAACGAGGTGATAGTCATATCCGACCCCTATCGAAGGCCAGTCCATCGTACGAGTACTTCACCCAACATATATACGGCACTACCAAAGGCAACTACCTCTGTTACCAGTAGCATTTACGCCATCAAATGCATGCCAAAACACACGTGGGCATGCCAACTGTGGAACAGCCACCAAAAAAGACCAAAACTCAAGAAAGAACGGACAAGGACTATACTGCATAAGCCTCAGCACCAAGAGATGCCAGTGTGGTCAGGATGCTGTGCCGCTACAAGGTCATGGCAGGCTCGTTGAGGAGGATCATCGACCGTTTGAACTTAAAGGAGGTCACTCAGATCTGGTGCAAGAGTAAGCTCACGCCCCTCCAACGACGTTGGCAGCAGCTGGATGAATATCACCAGCAGATCGTCGCGGTAAATGGCGATCCTGAAGCGTATGGTTTTAACGTGCAACAGCACATTCATTTGAAAGAGCTTACCCATGATTGGGTCATACGTCTGAAATCAAAAATAGATGAGCTCAGCACCACACCTGTCTCAACGACTCTGCCTGTGACTCCTTCTACCATACCTCTGCCGAAAGTAAGACTCCCCACCTTCGATGGTAACTATTTACACTGGCAACAATTCCACCACTTGTTTCTGCAAATGGTGCATAGCCACCCGATGTCCAAGTGCCAGAAGCTATGAATCCTCAAGGCTGGTCTCACCGGAGAAGCGGAGCTTTTGATTCGAAATTTAACATTGTCGGATGACAACTATGAGGTGGTTTGAACAACCTTAAAGGAAAGGTTCGACAACCGGCGACTATTGGTAGCGAAGCTCATCAACAAATTGATGAGTCAGCCATCTCATGCTAATGAAAGGCCATCAGCAGCAGCAATAAAGGTTCTACATGACACCACACAAGAGGGTCTTAGAGGCCTGGAGAACCTGCAAGTGTCCACAAGGGACTGAGATCCGTTGCTGCTACATGTGTTAATCCAAAAATTGGATCCTGCGACGCACGCATCATGCAAACAATCGTGATCCAACCCACACGAGCTACCACTCTTGAAGAGTTTGTTGGACTTGATGGAAATGCATTTCTAGGCTCTCGAGACACTCGGCCATAAAAATAGGAACCAAAAATCAATTGTAAGAAAGCCACTAAGTCGACCATGGCCACTCGGACAGCTTCTTGATGCTTAATATATGAGCAGGATCACCCGCTTTACTACTGCCTGGATTTCCTCAGGATCACTGTTACAAAGAGATTAAGTTTCGTAGGCGCTAAGAAGCTGTGCGTAAATTGTCTTCGAGAAGGACATCAGGCTTCCAGCTGCGCGGCCAGAAGTTGCAAGCGGTGTTCCAAGAATCACAACACCCTGTTGCATCTGTCCGGAGACAACAAGCCCAAACACACCAAGACGATATCCTCGAGCATGACAACGCCGAAACAAGACTCGAAACCGCAAACAAATGCAGAACTCCAATCGCTCACTTTAACGACTCTGATGGAACTCCGTCCCTAAGGACAGGTACTCCTGGGCACGATCATCGTCAAGCTGGTCACTCACAATGGAAAGACGATGGATTGTTGAGATTTGCTGGATCTGGCCTCACAAATAAACCTAGTCACCAAAAGAATCATCAAAAAATTGGGTTTATCATCGAGACTACACCTTGGCTTCATTGAATGGGTAGGCGGTAGTACGGAGAAGGCATACCATAAGGTAAATCTCGGCCTAAGATCTAGATTATCATGATATGCCGTGCAGTTGGAAGCCTACATCATGGACAAAACTATATCACCGCAACCGTCTCAGAATCTGAACACCTCGGGATGGAATATTCCCAAAAACATAAGGCTGGCAGATCCAGACTTCCATCGAACGGAGCGCATCGACATGTTGCTGAGTGCCAAACACTTTTATGAAGTCCTAACCGTTGGACAAATAAAATTAGACCCACAGCTCCCAGTGCTGCAGAACACGCTCCCAAAGTGGATTGTAGCCGGCAGAGTGATCACACCTCAAGTGTCTCCCGCGACATGTGGCATCCTTGCAGAAGATAACGAGCTTAATCAGCTCATCAACCGATTTTGTGAGATCGAGGAAGTACAGGGTCTGCAACACAAGCTTACGTTAACTGGAAAGGCTTGTGGAGAATATTTCTATCAGAGAATGACAAGACGTCCCGACGGCCATTTCTTGATTAAACTCCTATTCAGCAAGGATCCTGAGATGTTAGGTGATTCCCAAGCGGTGGCCACTCGGAGGTTCACTGCCTTGGAGCGTCAACTGGAGAGGAACTCTGATCTAAGACTTCCATACAAGGACTTCATGGAGGAGTATATTTGGCTTAGACATATGGAGGAGGTGACGTGGCAGCAGCGAGAGGAATTACGATACTTTCTTCCACATAATTGTGTCCTGAAGCAGTGCAACCAAGCTGCGGGTGGTTTTTGATGCGTCCAGTAAGCTGACCACAAACGTTTCGCTAAATGATGTCCTTCATACAGAGCTTACTGTGCAGGATAACGTTTTTTCAATCCTCCTGCGTTTCAGAGTGCTTTAATTCGTATTCACCACCGATATCGAAAAGATGTACTCGTATTGGCAGATAACGCGCCATCCTGAAGACCGTCAGTACCATGGCTTAATTCGAAGCAACTGTTCAATGCAACCAGTGCAATACTTTCAGTTGAAATCAGTAACCTACGCCACAACGTGTGCCCCGTACCTAGCTACAAAGCCTAAACAGGTTATAGCGCAGGAGAACCTGCAGATGAGTTCCCTGGGCAGCGGCGCGTTGGAGAAAGATTGCTATATCGACGATGTCGTGACCGGGGCAGACAGATTAGAGGCGGTGTTTCGCAAACAGGTGAAGATATGTATCATACTCTCGAGCGCAGGTATGCATTTGCGCAAATGGTGTGCCAGCCATCCTCTCTTGTTGAAGAGGATTAAACCTGAGGATCAACAGGTGCAGCTGGACTTCAGTAGTTTACACGCGGACTATATTAAGACATTAGGAGTCATCTGGCATCCAAAGACTGACGAGTTCCGAATCCAAATCAACCTGGCTCTAGTGATGCGAAGTTTTTCAAGAGGACAATGACAACTGATATAGCTAGAATGTTCAATCCGTTGGGCATTCTGGCTTCTGTGATAGTGGCAGCCAAGCTTTTCCTGCAGGAGTTATGGCGATTGGAATTGGACAGAGATGCAGCATTATCAGTGGGGAGCAATACCCAGTGGTCCGATTTCCACAGTGATATGCCATCATGGCAGTAGACCTGATTTTCTCGTCACATCAGCACAGGCGAGAAACCCGTGCAAGTACAGTTACACACCTTTTGCAATACTTCCAAGAAGGCATATGGCACAGCGATATACATGCGATCTACACTGAGGAGCGATCAAATCATCGTCAGGTTGCTGTGCGCTAAGTCAAGGGTGGCCCCGATCAAGAGACTTGCTCTTCCGTGCCTGGAGTTGTGTGCAGCGAAACTAGGTGCTGAGCCCACAAGACGAGTTAACACAGCGCTCAATCTGCAGGAGGTTTTAAAGGTATTCTGGACCAATGCCGAGATCGTCTTGGCGTGGGTCAATTCTACTGTATCATCGTACCATACTTTTGTAGCAAACAGGGTCTCGGCCATACAAACCCTCTCAAGGCCAGACCGATGGCGACATGAGCTTCTGAAGACAACCCAGCTGACATCCTGTTACGTGAGATGGCGCCGGCTGAATTGAGCCACTTTAGTGTGTGGTGGCAGGGACCACCATTTTCATCCAGGGCAGAATCAGTTTGGCCTTCCGAGTATCGAAGTGGGGGCCCTTGCGACTTGCGAGAAGAAACGGACGAAGACCACTATTGTAGCGGCAGAGGCTGTTGAAACACACTTTATTCAGCGGATCCAACATGGCAACTGGCTGCAGGGCATAGTAGCCTACATGATGCGGTTTATCTGTAGTCTCAAGCCGGCAGTCAAGCTATCCCAACTGACAAGTCAAGGGCGCACGGGTGATTAATTATCCACAGCCTTCGAGGTCATCGTGAGGTATGTACAATCACTAATTTTTAACTACGAACTTTTCGACATCATGTCGGGGAGACAAGTCTCCAAGCACACTCCGTTGTTGGGACTGGCGCCATTCCTGGATGCAAAGGGCATAGTCCGTGTCAGTGGGAGGCTAGAGGCTGCCAAAATCACGTTCAACTTCAAACATCCCTTTGTACTACTGTTCAAACATCCGTTCACCAGACTGCTGATGATGGATATCCATCGCGACTACTGCCATCTAGATGCGCAATCAATGCTCGCTACCACTGGACAGCCGTTCTGGCCAATTCGAGGAAAACAACTCGCAAGTCAAGCCTAAGCTGTTTTCACAAGTCATGGGAAACCTGCCGAGTGCACGTATTCAGCCGACCCGTCCTTTCGTCAACTCCGACGTGTGTTTCTGTGAGCCTATGATGATCTTTTACCAAGGTAGAGGTACCCGACCGCAAAAGGGGTACCTAGCCATATTTTGCCGTATCGCTACAAAGGCCGTCCATCTGGAGCTAGTCAGCGATCTAAGCACAGAGGCATTCCTCTGTGCTCTCAAACGTTTCATTGGATGAAGAGGACACTGTCAAAACCCTTTTTTGTGACAACGCCACCAACTTTGTGGGAGCTCACAACCAGCTATCAGAATTGTAGCCCTCATTTTATTCCAAAGAAGCACGTCAAGAAGTAACAAAAGCGTGCTTCAGTCGGGAAATCGATTTCCATTTCCTCCCTCCTTGCGTGCCTCATTTTGGCGTCTTCTGGGAGGCGGTGGTCAAATCTGCCAAAAATTTGATCCATCGAGGCGTTTCTTCGGCGGCTCTCACCTACGAGGAGCTGCATACCTTGGTGGTTTGGTGGAAGCTATCTTAAATTCTAGACCACTGACTCGGATGTCAAATGATCCCAATGATTTGGCAGCCTTAACTCCAGCACACTTTCTTATCGGGGAAACCCTAACAGCCATGGTGGATGGTGGTACAGAGCCAGCCACCGGAGGTCTGCATACCCGATGGAAGCTAATCAATCACCTCAAACTTGAATCCTGAAGACGATGGTCGCACGAGTACTTGGTGAAGTTGTAGCATGGTGTTAAGTAGAGACAATTACACCCCAATGCGACACCGGCAATAGTGGTCATCATATGCAAAGATAACACCCCATCTATGAAGTGGCCACCGGGGCGAATCATCAAAACGTACGAAGGCGCCGATGGTTTCGTACGCGTTGCGGATGTCAAAACCACCTCTGGAACCTTAAAAAGGCCAATACACACACTGGCCCCAGTACCAATACTCGACGACGCATAGTCTAACGAAAAACCATCTCAAGCAAGTTCTCCCCACTTGATGAAGGAAGGGTCCCAGATTAGCGGTGACGTCATCCCGAGGACAAGGCGGCAATCGACGCGAACCGGCAAGTCAATTGTGGTGCCCCTCTTGATGTACCTGCTAGCTCCCAGAACGCACACTTTTCCAACACAAGGCTCAACAACAGACCCCATGCGGGTTTGTATTTTCAACCATTAGGTCGAGCCTACTTACCTTCCAACGAGTGGAAGTTGCTCATTTATTACGATTTGGGACTATATTTGTGGAAATGGGCTGTTTTACCGAATGGGACGAACATTTTACAGCAGCTGCGCGACCGTGCAGACCAACTGCCTACATGTTATAGATCATTTCCGGAACTTTGAAAGGGAATTCTCGAGCATCAACCAAATCTTGAGAATCAGGTTCAAGAGAGGTGCTATCAATATAGTGGGTGGCCTCGTAGAATCATTGTTCGACGTTCTATATAACGTCTATGCCAATAAAATGGCCCGGACCATCAAAACTATGCAAGAAAGACAAGAAAAGCTGCGCTCACTGCTAAACAACCAAACTTCCATCATTGACTCAACGCTGAACATCCTTGGGAAAACCAAACGAATTTCCTAAAAACGTTTCACAGCAATAATGCAGGAGTTAACCAGACTGACCAATGACATCAAGGCTCCTCATCCTGAGGAAAGTCAAACCCCGATGCTCGACTTGACCACCACACTCTCCTTGCAAATGACACTCATCACTGTCAACTTGCAGAGAATGCAATCATCCCTCACCAGCTTAATTACGGATACTCAACACGGGCAGTTCAATTCCTTGTTACTGTCACAGCGACAATTGAGCAGAGAGCTGACAATGATCAGAGAGCATCTACCCGAAAACCAGCGGCTTCTTATACACCAAGAGAATGTCCTACAACTCTTTCAAACAACGTCAATCAGCTTCAAAGTGACCACCGATTTCATCATCTTTGAACTAAAAATTACACTAGTAGCAGCAACGACCTTCGAGCTCTATAGACTTCCCGTAATACCTAGGGTAAGGTCTAACAAATTACTGGCCATACAACCATCTTCACAGTATTTGATAACCACGCCGCACCGTGACATTAACTACCCACTCTCGGAGGCCAAGTACTCATCCTGCATCCAAACGGAGTCAAACATTCATATCTGCCGACAGACTCATCCATTATACAGCAGGGAATCCAACGTGAGTCAATGCGAAGTCAACTTGTTGAAGGGAATTACACTCGCGCCCAAATGCACCTCGGTGGAATTACACACCTCATCTGTCTGGGCCAACGTCCCCAAATTGAACGAATGGATCTACGCTTTCATATACACCATCGCTCACCTAGTGTGTGGCAGTAAAACTTCCAGCTGTCGTTGTAGGGCTCTTTTATCCTTCAGCTGGGGGCGGACTGCACTCTCAAAACCGCATCCAGGGGCACTTCATGTACGAAGGCCAAGCCATAACCGTGCGCGTTGTATTTCAACACATTTCCACTGCTGACGGCTCGAACCTTGTAGACTCTTTTCACTGAGCCTGCATCTGAAATGGAGGAACTGCGACGACAGCTACAAGCACAAGATGTTTCATGGACCGATCAAGTGACCGGCCACGACATCCACCTGCATACAATCGGCTACTGGGGCATCCTCGGATAGGTCGAACTGGTGACCTACCTCCACTGGCGTTCCTGAAAACAACAATCCAACCTGTAGGTCCAACCACTCGTACCGTTACCTAGACAATACAGCCTACCACACACCCTGGCGGAGGTTGAACCGACCGTTCAACCGGCGGTGGATGTTGAGTTTCTGACACCCCTGAGCGCCCATCAAGGCCTGATCCGGCAACATCAACGCTTAGTTATTTAAGTTAAGTCAACATAGTAGTTAGCTCATTTGTAATCAATTCGATTAATTTATCAATTTATCGCTTATTTTAACTCAATTCACCGATCGATTGATTAAGAACAATTTAATTCGCCTTTTGCCGGCATTTCACCCAAATTCGATAATTTTATTCAATTCAAATATTTTAATTCAATTCAGTATTCATGAATCCTAAATTTTACCACACACTGTAATTCGAATTACTATTTTCATTTCCCAGCCAAATTGCTGACCCATGCACATTCAGCCAGTGCTTTTATCCGTGAAGTGGATCGTTAACCGAAGAGATTAGGTTACATTTCATGGACAAGGGCAGGCATGCCAGTGAAGAGACGAAAACTCAGCGTTCTTTCTCCGGCGTGTTTTTGTCTGGTCAGCAAATCGCGTTGGCAGTTTGAACGTGGGTGAAATGCTCGGCGAATTGATTATTGCAGTTGAATAATTGATTTAAACGCGTTACGTAGCACATTTGTAAAACGTAATCTGTATCACAATTTGTAAAGGTTTCAGTTTTGCATGGTAACAACCTAGGTGGAGTTGAATTTGCCGAACATCAATAAAATCAGATTGATTCAATTCTTTCTTAATTATGAAGAAGCCTCTTTGAGATATTAAAGAATGAATTTTTATCAAATTAAATAATAAATTGCTAGGACAAAAGAGCCCTGACAACAACACAGGGCTTGAGAGCGAATTTTAAGGTTTTCTACTAGGCTATGACATGCCTTAACTGCTCCGCACATCCCAAGCTCTTACCTGCGCAAAGCATCTTAACGAGGTGTTCAGCTCATTCAGCCACTCCTATTTGCTGCTGGATTTCGATTAGATTTAACTCCATCACGACAGTCTAGGTGCTGTGGTAGGTCAACAGACTGCCAACATCTTCTAACAGTATTCCTGTGTCCACTATGCTCTCCAGTGAATATGGATTCAAGTCCTCGTCCGTGGCTGCCAAAGCATCAACGCTGAGCAAGCCTAAGGTGACGATGCCGATAGCCATTACTAGAAATACGGAAGAAAAGAAAAAAGGGGGCGGAGTTTGAACAATTTACTCATATTATGGTTTAAGTCGGTTGTTATGAACTTTGACCAGTTTTTTCATTATTGCAATCGTGGTGTTGATGGGGGTAAGTAACGGCTTTGACCTTATATGGCCCAACCCATTCCTGCAGAAGCTTGCGCTATAGATTCTCGTTTTTTAGGAATACTTTATCCCCTATGTGGAAAGTAACTGGTTTGACGTTGTTACCGTAATGGGCCTTGGATTTTGACTTACTCTCCATAATATTCTTACGTGCCAACGTGTTCATCTTTTATAACTTGTGCTTTGATAACATATTATGATTCTCTGGTCATAGAGAGGGGCTGGCTCCTTTTTTAGATTCGACTGAACGTCTGCCGTAAATCCATAGAGACAATCCATTGGAGTGAGTTTCGTGCTATCGTGTTCACTGTTATTGTACACGAACGCAGCCGTACGCAAAAACTGATCCCAAACCTGCAAGTTGTCATCCACCATGGATCTCAAATATTCAACAAGGGCTCTATGGGCGCGTTCCAATGATCCATTGGATAGTACGTGATAGATGGTAGCTTGCACTTTCCTTATATTTAATATCCTTCTTGTTTGCTTGAATAGTTTACCTACAAAATTAGCCCCCTGATCTGTAACTAGCTGCTTGGGTATTCTTCACCTAGCAATAATCACGTCAAAGAATATTTTAGCTACTGTCTCCACCTCAGCGTTTGGTAAAGCCTACCAATCTATAAATTTTGTTGAATTATCCTGAAAGGTCAAAATGTATTTATTTCCAGAAGTTGTTTCAATGAGGGACCCCATGATGTCCAGGTATACTTTACAAATGGCCTCTCTGCTATGTCAGTGACAACCATTGGCATGCGGTCTTGGGGAGAAATCTTCATAACTTGACATTTCTTACACTTCTTCATATACTTTTTAATGTCTGTTGGTATATTCCTCCATTTACATTCTTGTGGATCCTCCTGTAGGTTTCTGCAACCCTTTGATGCCCTCCTAAAGGGGAGTCGTGAAACTCTAATAAGGCCACTCCCACCTCCTCCGGGGTATTGAGAGTCAGGATCTCAGGTTGTACCTCGGTTTGGGGAGATTTAATCTAAAGGGTCTCCTTCCCATCAGCTGCGTAGGTTCCAATATCCATGTGGGGATCTTCCAGTGTTGGATCTGCACAGAGCCCATCTGAGGAGAAGTTGGGTAAATTCTGTTGCTCCAGCACAGTTTGCAAAGATCCGGTGTTAGTCGTTCCATCAGTACCGGCGGTAGTGCCATCCCTGCTTGTCTGATGGACTCTTTGTGGCGGCTCCGCTAACCTACCTTCCAGAGCGTGGCCAAGCAGTTTAAGCTGTTTTTGTGCTCGAGTTATGGCACTACACTGATACTTATTACTTGCTCCGTTCACCAGGTCCTGAGGAATCCTACTCAGTGCATCGGCATTGGTATTATACTTTCTCGGTTTTGAACTCAATGCGATAATCAAATTCCGACAATTTATGATGGAACCTTACCAAGTGGATGGTAGGATCTTTCACATCAAACACGCCCTTTAAGGGTTTATGACCCGTGTAAATGGTGCGCCTGCTGCATATAACGTCCAAAATTCTTCACTGACCAAACCATCGCAAGCAACTCCTTTGGAATAGTGGAATAATTGCGCTCCACTTGTTCAGCATTCGATTTGAACAGGCTATAGAGTGGTCCTTCCCAATCTCTCCTTGAGATTGGATGGCCCCCAGCACCTCGTTATTGCATCAGAGGTGAGGTTTGCCGGCTGCGAGAAATCAAGATACATCAGCAATGGGGACTCCACCAACGAATTTTTCAACAGCTGAAATGCTTCCATACATTTATCTGTCCATGTAAATCGAACGTCTTTATGGAGCAGATTTGTAAGGGGTTTGGCTATCTTAGAAAAACTCGGGATAAACTTCCGGTAATAATTAACCTATCTGCAGATTTTGAAGCAACTAAAGGTTTTACAGGGATGGAGAGTTAGCCCATCGCCCAACCACCATTCCGGCGATGTCGCATGTCAATGGCATATTCAGCGAAGACCAGCCCGCTACAAAAATTTGACACCGAAAGGCTCTGAACGGCGTCCGTGGCCGAAAATTTCACGGAGGCCCTCGACAACCAGCTGGCTCCCATCTTATCAGACGCATCGCTTAAGACGAGCAACGCGCTCTGGATGAAAGTGAAAGCAGCGATCAGAACCGTGGCAGAACAGACAATCAGACATCAAGCCCGCCGCAAGAGGAATGATTGGTTCGATGATGACTGCCGGAATGCGTTAGACTAAAAAAACAGGCGTACAAAGAATACGTAGGCAGGAAAACCAGGACGAAGAGACAACACTACGAATCTCAGAAGAGTAGCGAATAAGATAATAAGGATTACGAAAAGAAAATACTATGACGACTAATTGAGAAGTATAGATGTAAGTTTAGCAAGCAATTACACAAGACAAGCATACAAAGTAGTGAAAAGCCTGAAACTTGGTTATCAGCCCAAAACCACGCATTGTCGTGATGACAGTGGCAATATAATCGCTCATGAAATCAAGATTAAGAAAAGATGGACATCATATTTCAAGAACCTCCTTAATCCTCCGCACAGCTCCAGAACATCGGAGCCTATAGATGTCTGCAGAGAGCTTCCATTGGCCTCACCAACTCTGGATGAAATTTGTATCCATCATCAAACCCCAAAACAATAATAAAGCACCAGGCATTGATGAGATTCCTGTGGAGCTCATCAAATGTGGTGGCAGTAGTGTTCATCAAGCTATTTACAAAGTCATCCAGTCCATTTGGCAACAAGAACATACGCCGAAAGAGTGGAGCCAATCAATTATATTCCCTATCCACTAAAAATGTGACAAGCTACAGTGCGAAAATTATAGAGGCATATCACTACTTTGTACGGCGAAAAAATATTTTTAAAGGTCTTAGAAAATAAAATCGGATCATACGCCAACAGTATTATTGGGGAGTATCAAGGTGGTTTGAGGGCAGATAGATCAACAACAGACCAACTGTTCACAGTCAAGCAAGTACTTGAAAAATGCTGGGAGTTCAACATAGATGTACATCAAATTTTCGTTGACCACAAGCAAGCATACGACAGTATTGATCGTAACGTACGGTATCAAATAATGTTTGGTTTTGGCATCCCAGCCAAATTAGTCCGTCTTACCAAAATGACAATGACGTCGACAACCTCCCAAGTCCGCATCAATAACCAACTCACTGATGCCTTTGACAAAAATATCGGACTAAAGCAGGGAGATAGGCTAGCCCTATTGCTATTCAATTTGGCTCTGGAGTACGTCATACGGAAGCTACCTGTCGACACGCGAGGTACATTATTATACAAGTCGACCCAGGTAGTGGCCTATGCAGACGACATCAACATTTTGTCACGGTCATTAACAACTGCCAAGGAACTCGACCTGAAACTCAACAGCGAAGCAAAACTAGAAGGGCTAAAAATCAACGAAAATAAAACAAAGCTCATGACGCAGTTGAGGAAAAATACTTAAAATACACAAAATATCAAACTTGGCGAATACAGTATCAAAAATGCTAGCAAATTTGTGTATTTAGGTGCCAAAATAACGGAAACGGGTAATGAAAGAGACGATATACGCTGAAGAGTACAGCTCGCAAATAAAATATTTTATTCAGTATTGATGATCTTGAAGACCAGCTGCATACACAGGAAAAGAAAGCTGCAAGTATACAAATCTGTGATAAGACCGGTGTTATGCTATGGGTGTGAAACATGAACCGTAACCCAATCATCCGCAAATATATTGAACACCTTTGAACGACGGTTCCTGAGGCGAATAATCGGAGCGAAGCTAGACGGGGACCAATGGCGAGTTCGATTCAACCATGAGCTGTATGAAATTTTTGACGAACCGGAGGTCTGAGGATTGTAAGACTGCGGAAGCTGCAATGGGCTGGATACATGAATCGTATGGACGAACAACGGATACCCACGAAGGTATTCGTTAGGAGAACTGAAGGCCGGCGGCCAGTGGGGAAACCAAGGAAACGCTGGTCAGACCTGGTCGACGAAAACAGTTCATCGCTGGTGAGACCCGGTCGACGAAGACAGTTCATCGCTGCTCGGATTTCAGAATTGGATGATGTGGTCAATGGACCGAGACAGTTGGATGCACTGTTTGCAGGAAACAAAGGTCCGAAAGGGGCTGTAGTGTTAAGAAGAAGAAAAATAATTAACCAGCCCTAGAAAGGACTGAAGCCTATGGACCATTGTTGGGACACGTAAATCACGCACGCAGCTAGCCTTGCTCGGACCCGGCCGCGCACCTGTTTGGGAATAAATTTGTCCTAGATATACCACTTCAGGCCGTAAGAACTGGCATTTCTCTGGTTGCAGTTGTAGGTTGTTTATCCTCAGTCTGACAAAGATTTTCCATAGTTTATCAATGTGACCTCCCAAATTTTTCCATAAACCACTATGTCATCAACGCATACAAAACAATCAAAACCTTGTAAACCTGCTAGTTTGTAATTCATTAGTCTCTGAAAAGTGGCTGGTGCATTTGGTTAAATTCATAGTATCCATAACTGGTGCTAAATGCAGTTTTTGGGCGGTCTTTTGGGTGCACTAGGACTTGGTGAGATCCACTGGCCAAATTGAACGTCCTAAAATGCTGTAAATGCCCCAATCAGTCTAAAATATCCTCTGTACGGGGCAATAGAAGAGCGTCTCCTATAGTTATCTCGTTCAGTCTCCTGAAGTCAACGAATACTCTCCACTTGTTTGCTCCGTCAACTTCGGCCTTCTTGGTCAAAACCAAGAGGAGAAATTTCCAGGGGCTCTTGCTCGGCTGGCCAATGTCACTGTCCAACATTCCTTTGAGCTGCTCGTTAATAATGTGCTCCTGGGGCAGCCTCAATCGGTACATTTTCTAATTTATGGGTAGTTGGTACATCACCGATGGAATCTCATGCGCTATAGCCTCCGTGTAGCTGAACTTATCCCCCAGCAAGAAAAAGATGTCACTAAACTCTTGACATAATTCAGTAATAGCAGCCCTCTCCTCAGAGTTGATATTTTCATAAAGCGTGAGCTCCTGTCTCAACAATGCATTGCGCCTAGCATCAGCCGAGGGAAACTAATGCTTCATAACCGACCGTTTGCTAAGTTCTGAGTACTTCTCCCAGCTGATACTACACTCCCGTTTCACGAGGGGACCCTTATTAGGTGTTTGACAGGATTCTACCTCCTTATTTGTATTCTCCAGAATATCAATCAAATACTCATCCAACTTCTCAAGTTCCAAGACAATCTCATTATGTGTAACTGGAACCTCACTGATTGGTGCGGTTCAGCATCTTGGGAATCTTTTGCCACTGCTCCACGCGTCGGGACGTGCGTTCGGAGGGGGCGTCTACGGTGGTCCGCTCTATAGGGCGATGGCATAGTGGACAGAGCTCGGAAGCCAGTAGGAGTTGTTGGACGCAGGCGCGATGGAACAGGTGTCCGCACTCCAATCGCACGCTGGTTATACCCTCCACTAAGTCCTCGAAACAAATCCCGCAATTGGTGGGTTGGACCGTTTTGGAGCGAGTCCAACGCCTTTCTGGAGTCCGTTTTGTCGCCATGTGTGGGTTTCGCTATTGGTGTTGGTACTAAAAGAAACTGCTGTTAACTACACACAAACTTTAGGTATATATATAAAAAGGAACTTATTAATGATTTAGTGGCCGATAGTGGCGAGCTACATAATAAATATAAGCAAAAAAAAAAATTATTTGATACACACTTTCCCTTCACACAGCCCCGACTCCTCCAAAGGAAAATGAGAGTGAATGGTAGTCTGCCAAAAAAGGGGTGCTTTTGGCCTTTTTACTAGAACTTATCCCCAAACCCACATACATTACAAACACCATCGCTAAACTAAAAATTATTGACTATATTAATTGACTCGACGAGACAAGTGGTAATGCTACCGTAACAGCTTTGTACGCGGTCCAAAATTCCGACACGGGAAGCATTCCGGGCTCCGCAACTCCAGCATACGCCACCGAACGTTAAACCGAAACCACTCCACTATCACGCATAAAAATGAGTAGAGTCCTTCCGCGACATAAAGGCAAGGTAGCCTTCTATTTTTTTTTGAGAGTCCAGGCCGATAGGAGAAACCCATCTGGCTGACAGTTCCATCAAGAAAGTAGAAGTTCGTTACATGGGTCAGCCTGGGACAACACATCGGAAGGATTCTGTCGCTTGAGTCTTGCCCAGGTCGGTCCTGATGTTGCAATGCCCAATGATGTGACCCAAATACTTCACCTCCGTCATCACGAACTGACTCTTCTGTATGTTGATGGTTAATTCTAACCTCTGGATGTGCAAAGCCACTTCCTGAAGCAGGTCGATGTGTTCGTTAAAGGTCTCGGTTATAAGCAGGAGAACGTCAAAGTATACGAAAACTTGGTGGCGTAAATGCGGTGGTATCACTTTATCCATAAGGTGCGTCATTGTCTGAGGGGCATTGCACAATCCGAATGGCATAGTCACGAATTGATACAGTGGCCAACCTGGGACTGTGAAGGCTGTTTTCTCCTTTGAGCCAGGGTCTAAAGGAATTTGCCAGAAAGCATCCTTGAGCTCTAAACTCGTGATGTAATGGGCTTTAGGCAATTGACTCAAAATGCCTTCAATCAACGGTAGAGGGTATGCGTCCTTGACAGTGACGACGTTCAAGCGTCTGGCATCTAAGCATAGCCAGACCTTGTTCGGCTTGACAACTAAGGTGACCGGGAAAGCCCACGTGCTCTGCGATTCTTCGATCACGCTCAATGCTAGCATTCGATCAACTTCGGCATATGACAGCTTTTCCTTCGCCGGAGATGTGGCAAAATGTCTCTGTTTTATGAGTTTAGCATCCCTACCATCTATTGTGTGTAACACCAGGGCCATCCAGCCGATACCTTCCTTCCCATGCGATAGAAAAGCCGATATAGCCGAGTCAAGTCGCAGTTGTTGATTCACATCCAGTGCATGTCGTAATGAGTGGTTGGTGGGAGTTTTGTCAGGAACAGTGGTGACGGAATCCAGTGTCGTGCCGGAAAACAGTGCCAGGGCCAAGTTAAATTTTAAACGAAATCCACGCCTAGGTAAAGATTCTGGGTTAATTGGGGGATAACGTGAAATTCCAGAGGTTTAGTTACTCCTTTAAAGGTGACATCCGTCGTAATTTTCCCCACTACAGAGTGACGAGTTCCGTCCGCCATGCTTAACCAGGTGGTAAAATGACGGATTTTGTTCACGTGCATTTCCAGCACCTCCCCTGCAAAATCGGCTGATATGCAATTCACACTGGCTCCCGTATCGACTTAACCTGACAATCGCTTTGGCAGGAGGTGAACTGACGAACGTCGAACGTCATCCCTCAATAATTCGTCTAAGTGTATCTCCCTCAGGACCTTCCTCGACTGCCTGACCCTTCTCCAGAAGCTCAGCATCCGACGCGTGGCTCGCTTCCTTCGCGGTGGGACAGTTGTAACCATCTCTTCATGGAAGATACGCTGGCGAGTAGCCATATAATTCCGCAGTCTAACGTGGAAAGGCTTAACATGCCAAGGAACCTTCGCCTCGCTACCATTCCCCTGCGCGTCCGCCTCGACAAAGGGTAGCGTTGGCTGTGGAACTTCAGGAGAACTGTGTTTGGCGGTGCAAGTCAGCAAAGTTGGGGTCATGTCTAGGGCTTGGTCGTAGCTAGTGATGGGGTCAGTATTGGTTCGTTCGGGTTCTAGGAGTGCCGGCGGGTGGTCACGGCACTCGCTGGCAAGTTTTTACGTAACTTGCAATCTGCGCAATCAGGTGCATAAGTGTCTGCCTTCCCACACCGGTAACAGAAGATCGTCGATTCTGCTGGACATGCATAGAAACGATGCCACGGTTGCCGGCAGTTCCAACAGAATGTCGGACTTGTAACTGCTTCGACGAATGGTCGGTCCATCATTGCTTGGAACTCGGGCTCTAGGGGTGCTCCGCTCCTCGGTACTGGTACTGGGTCAGCCAGTAGGTGGTCCGCTGCCACTAACTCCGCGGTATTATTATTTCGTGGATTAGGTCCCGTCATGCAAGGTTGTGGACGGAAGATTCCTCGCCACTCATCTAGCTGTTCTTGTCTACGGGCATGGAGGCATAATCCTTGTACAGTGTTGATGTGAACATAAAGAAGACTGTTCTGAAGCTCCCAACGCATATTCTCCCTGATAATTTCCACCAGTTCGTCCTCGGGCATGGGTGTTCGTAGCCGAGTGCTTAATCGCAGTATACTTGTGTGATACTGGTTGAATGGTTTGTGGGCACCTTGTTTCCGTTTCTTTAGCTGTTCCCGTAGTTCTCTTTCAGTGCAGCCGTCGTCAAATCGGTTTCGGAAGGCTGCACTGAAAGAATACCAATTGGGACGTGGCGTCGATTCTTTATAACTCCAATACCAGTCGGCAGAATCTCCGCTGAACAAAAGGTGTGCATGCTGGAGGAAAGCCGAGAAGTCACCTTCCAGGGTGCTGGAGACTAGCGCCTGAATCCTAAACAGGAACTGTTCCACCGATGTCGTCCAGTTGAAACCCGTGAAGCTAAGGCACCAACTCTCCATGATACGAGGCGTAGGGTCTCGGACAGGTGTCCATACGTTCGTGGAGTGAATCGCATCCTCAATGAGCCTGCTGTAAGGGACTGACTCGGGGACTGTGGGTATCAACGGAGGTGCGGTGCTGTGTCGTGGTCGATACTCAGGAGCTCTGGGATCCATTCCCGAGTTCCTTGGAGGGAGGGTCCAATGATCAGCCGGTCTAGAGTGGGGCATAGCTACACTGGGATTGGGCTCCCAGCTAGGCGGAGTTCTCACGCGGCTGGGCGGTTGGCTAATCTGGAGGTTCTGGAGTCTTCCCTCCAAGTTTCTGATCCTCTCGGACACCACTTGAATTAAGGCCACGAGTGTGTCGATGGAGCTGGTGGAAGGTGCGGTTGGAACCTCGGCCGCGACAACTGTAGCAGGAACTTCCCCGCCCACGGCTCCGTGCAGGTCCACCAGTGAAATGTGCAGTTCAGCATCTTGGGAACCTTTTGCCACTGCTCCACGCGTCGGGACGTGCGTTCCGAGGGGGCGTCTACGGCGGTCCGCTCTATAGGGCGACGGCATAGTGGACAGAGCTCGGAAGCCAGTAGGAGTTGTTGGATGCAGGCGCGATGGAACAGGTGTCCGCACACCAATCGCACGCTGCTTACACGCTCCACTAAGTCCTCAAAACAAATCCCGCAATTGGTGGGTTGGACCGTTTTGGAGCGAGTCCAACGTCTTTCTGGAGCCCGTTTTGTCGCCATGTGTGGGTTTCGCTATTGGTGTTGGTACTAAAAGAAACTGCTGTTAACTACAAACAAACTTTAGGTATATATATAAAAAGGAACTTATTAATGATTTAGTGGCCGATAGTGGCGAGCTACATAATAAATATAAGCAAAAAAAAAAATTATTTGATACACACTTTCCCTTCACACAGCGCCGAGTCCTCCAAAGGAAAATGAGAGTGAATGGTAGTCTGCCGAGAAAAGGGTGCTTTCGGCCTTTTTACTAGAACTTATCCCCAAACCCACATACATTACAAACACCGTCTCTAAACTAAAAATTATTGACTATATTAATTGACTCGACGAGACAAGTGGTAGAGCTACCGTAACAGCTTTGTACGCGGTCAAAATTTCCGACACGGGAAGCATTCCGGGCTCCGCAACTCCAGCATACGCCACCGAACGTTGAACCGAAACCGAAACTATCATGCATAAAAAATGAGTAGAACCCTTCCGCGACATAAAGGCAATGTAGCCTTCTATTTTCTTGAGAGTCCAGGCCGATAGGAGAAACCCATCTGGCTGACAGTTCCATCAAGAAAATAGAAGGTCCTTACAGGGGTCAACCTGGGACAACACATCGGAAGGATTCTGTCGCGAAAAAAAAATCAAACGAAGGAGAGCGGAAGCTACAACTCACGTGAAGCAACTGCAAGTGTGTATCACACAACTCCACTGCTCCTGTTTGTGAGGCTCGAGTACTAAGGTACCTTACATCCTCCGTAAAGGACCAACTCGTCAGAAGACGCGAATCTCTTATCCCCTTACGATGTTTTGGCCCCACGTTGGGAGCCATTTGTAATGATTTTTTTACGTCTTAGCTCACGAACGAAGTCGGAACCGACCTTCCATCGGTTCTAGACGTTAAGTCTGAGTCGTGCCAACGAATGGTACCAACCGGTCAACCAATCCGTGCACCGTAATCCATTTTCGCGGTGGCTGCTTGTTGGCCAGCTAGATCGGAGAGGATTTCGGTCACGGGTCTTAAAATGGATTACGCTCATTTACATCTTTCAGCCACCATTAAACGCCCGTTTCAAACGCGTCGAAAACACAATTATACGGAGAAGAAAACCTACTTTACGTTACTCCGTATTTCTTCATCAATCTAGTCAAAGTACAAAAATCTCATTTCCATTTCGCGTGCCCGAATTTTACCGACGCGGTACCGAAAAATACACTACGTTAACTTGAACCCGACGAAAGCTACGCTAAAGAAAAAGGCAAACCAACAAAGGTACCGCGTACCACTCGCGACATGAAACCGACCTCAGCGGATTTTTTCAAACCCTACCCTCTTCCCGGCATACTTACCCTGCACTCTCACTGCCTCTGGAAGAGAAGGACCACTGGAAAGGAAAGACTGAGTTACCTTAGCAATTCATGATTTTTATTAGTTTACAAATGATATTTGCATTTTATTAATGGTCGAATACAATTTTGAAGAGGTTCAATATTACATAAATCGAAAAATTAAGTAACTGGGGGGAAACTTGTATGAATAATTTTCACTAAGTGTATGGATATAATCAAAACGGTCCAATTAAGAATTAAATTAATTTTATAGAAACTTTTAAATATTAATCATTATCTCGTGAGTTAGATAAATACTATACAAAAATATACGTACATAATTAATTTCTCGAATTTTCTTGAATGTTGACAAGAAAAATTATGGTAAGTGACTTTTAACAAAGCAGCAAAAATAATTAGTCACTTCGTTTACTTATACATATATGCAAATTAATAATTGAATTCAGCACATTTTCTTCACTTTGAATCAATTACTTTAGTTCAATAAAAATATTAATAAATTTATGACTATATACGAGTATTATCCTTTTTTTCTGAAAGCCATGTGCACATTATTCTGCTCTTAATTTTGAAAGTCTTATTTTAAATTAAATCAAGTACTAGCATTTATAAGAATATTTTCATGCACTATTGGTGCATGCATGCAAACTCTACATGTAAGTAGTAAATCATATTTCCCCAATTCAAGGTTGTTCCCTAGTTTCTGCTTTCTTGCTCATTGTAAAAAAAATTCTATTTGGGGAACAAAACCTTAACATTAAGACAATTCAAGCTCAATACAAAAAAAGTAAAACTTAATAGAACCTAATAGTAAATAAACTGCTAATTGAACCATAAAGAATATAAACGACATTTTTTTCGTATTTAGTTAACAATAACCGCTTGAATTTTTCGCTATTGTGTCATCATCGTTAGGAATATTTCGTAACATGTAACTTAATTTTTCGTTTTAAAGCTGGCAAAAATGACAAACGTATCAGCACCAAATATATCGAGTTTAATAATCGTTAAAGATATGTACGAGCTAATGTCTAATGGAAAATATACGCATAAAAATTGATCAATTTTGGAACATCATTTTTGTTTGAAGTTATAAAGTAATTTAAAAGTGTAAAATCTTTCAAAATAAATGCTGTTTTTTTTTTGAATTTCAAAGGATCATTAGAGACTCACAAAAATTAGAGCGGGATGGATTTTCGATTGCTTTTTGATTTAGAAATATCTTGAGCAGGATGATAACGGACTGCTTTTATTGAGATAGACTTAGGTGCGCGGAAAAAATAGGCTTTGATAGCAAATCTTCTGTTTTAAATGTTTCTGAGTCATCTGGGAAAACCGGAATTAAAAGACGAATAAATACATTGTGCTACGCCAAAAAAAACTAGTTTTGTAAAAAAAAAAAAGAAGGACGATCATTGAATTTTTTGATTGTTGGAGAGGAGATGACTGTAGAAGATGCCATGTCAAAATTGAGTAATCGTAGCGATGGACACCTTTCAAGTATAGTATATTCACATAGTATCCTGTAGTGAATAAAAGAGTTTCAAAAAAGTCCGTGAAGGACTGCAGCGATGTTCTGCTGCCTCGGCAGAGGAAGGTGTTGATTCCTGCCGAGAATGCCCTCGTCCGGAGACGCGTGAATGCGCTGGCAGGCTAGCATTGCGGTGTCGTGGGGCGGGTTCGTTTCCCCGGCACGAGGACTCACTACAAAACATTTCGCATTCACGAATTGCTTGCAGAGATCACAAGAGGACGACCGAAGTCGCAAATTTGTAGATAACCTCCACGAAGGAATTATGACTTGTTACGAGAACAAGTGCAACCCGACAAGAAAGGCTAATTTGGGGTGACCTCGTCTTTACCCAAATAAATTCAGGGCCCACAAATGAAAGAGGGACAACCGGGTGGTGGTGGAGCCCCTTCATGCCCACCCAACCGGAATAAATCCAATGTTAAACTGTTGAAGTGGCCAGGTATTCCTCTTCTGAGTGGAAAACTCATACAACTTGAATTATATGAACTTTCCCATCAGAAGGGGAGCACCCCGGTGACCAATTTATGTCACAGGATTATACAATTGAATTGCATAACTCTATGCCATAAAAAGGCACTTGGCTTGGGCCACTCAACCCATGAAGTCACCTGAAACAAAAAAGGATTAAATTGTACCCGGTGGCTGGCTCATATTTTGGGGTGGAAGCCTGCCACCGTACCGGGTCCTATACTCGGTCAGAAAAACCGGAAGGGAAAAGACCAATTTTTTCGTTTAATTCTTCATTTTATTTACAAACCGCATGATTTTCAAGAATGTTAACCCATCACTTACTGTAAAATGATTCTCTTCAAAATGCAAAGATTTCAAAATTTGCGATAAACAAAATATAAATTAAAGCATAGGACCGCCAAAAATCGATTGCTTAATAGATCGTTAAGTATTCTGTTCCGAGTCAAAACCATGAGCTCATATTACTTATAGCATATAAATAACAAATGTTGCATATTTATACTATGCTTTTCAAGTTAGTTTTTTTTTTTGTTTTTTTCTTCTTAACTTAAGATTCCATCCAGTTTTCTGAAATATTTGGTAAGGTTTTGAAATAACCGAGTTGCTTTTCAGCAGGCAAAGTAAAAAGGTTTAATTTTAATCACGTTCAGCTAATGAGAACGCGTCAACTAAATTTCTAGGCTTCCAATTAATTTGAAACCGAACTCTATGGTCGGAATCTAATATATGTATCTGCATATTTTGTATATATATATATAAAACAAATTTTATAATTTATTGTAAATAATATAAATAATGAATATAAAATATTGAGCATAGATTTTTATTAATTAAAAGGACTCACCGCTGTTCCGTCGAGCGCTCGATGGGGCTGGAGGTGTCCTGTAAATTCTTAAGGTTGTTAGCATCGTTGCTATTAGTATTAGTCTCACTCATCACTATAGAGGTTCTTTGGGCGAATGCCATACAAAATTGAGTAACAAAATCACTTGTTAAGATATTTTCTCGTCCGCGGGCAATAAACCGCAGAGGTAAGAATGTCGGAAAAATGGTCAGTTTAGCAATAAAACTGAGGAAACTCGCTATTGAACCACCGCCTGTTAAATGAAGTAAATTAACTTTTGACGCTTTAATATCTTCCTCATCAACGATGCCAATCCGGTTTAGATCGATCACAGCAGCTTCTAGCATTAGTGTTACAATTTATAGGTGTATCGAATTCAAATCGTGCAGCTTCCTCCATACGATAATAACGGGTTGGATCGCTGTAGTCGATCACGTCTTTGCGATTCCAATGATTGATGTTATTGCCGGTTCCTTTATTCGTTGGGAGTCCCTGCAACTCCGACGTATCTGCTTTTGATTTCTGCAATCCTTTGATATCGTGGGCTACTTGATCCCTTTTCTTTTCTAGACTAACTTTTCTAACTCCTTAGAACGATAAATATCATATTTTTTTATCAACGCATCTAAATCTGACTTCATGCGACGTTTTGGGATATTTTCACGACATAAATGCTGCTCCTGCACTAAGGTTTTGGAAAATTCCATGTAAGGAGTAAGGACTGCATAATTCTCGTTGGCCTTATCACCGGTTACCTAAAGTGTAGAAATTCGCCTGCATGACGCTCAAAGATAGGTTTGATTTGGCTTAGTTTCATTTCCGACCTCAATGATACGCTTAAGCAATTCCACACCATTCTCTGCAGCCGGCCTTCAGTTGTTGTGGTGCTATACAATTATTCGTAGACGACCAACTGAATGGCTGTCGCTGACTATGACTATTATTCCCTGATTCACGTATGGTTGAGCGAAGGTTGCTTAGTGATGAATATGATCGGTTACGGGAGCTATACGAGCTCTTTCGATATTTGTCCACGTTTGTAGAGGTGCTCTTTCTGTCTTCCGCCGAATCCTTTCGTTTCTTCCCGCTAGAATCGTTCCTGCTCGTTGATTGGCAACGAGGCGACATATGTTCGATCATCCGAACAAACGGTTGCCGAGACCTTGAAAGCGAATCAAACGCGGCATCAGCTAATTAGTACTGCTCCAGCGCTGGTTCTTCGGACGAATTTGAAATCGTTATCGAAATGGAGCTTGGGTGTTGTATGTGTACGAGTAGTTATTAATCACTGTAATCACGGCAGGCCATGGAGTGATTGCGGCTTGTCCTCAATTCAAATGGCATTGGGTACCCGTATTTATCCTTGCACTATCAACACCGTGATTGCATTGAGAAAGTTTTGGTCAGCTCTAGGTGCACGGCGACTGGTAATAATTCCTTAGCAAAAAAGTTCACCTCAACAGAGTATTCCCCGCAAATTTTAATTGTTGCCTGTTTCGACTCACCAATAAGTTCGTAAACACGCTCTCTTATTTTTAAAACTATCGCGCACGCGGATAAACCGGTAATTTGTTCTTCGCACCTCCGGATAATTTTATTTTATAGTTCCAAATAGTCTTAGATTAAGTTTATGTTGAATCGTCATTTGAAGTGTTTGCACTTTATAAAAATGATTTAATACACATGCCTTGTTTTAACTACTAGTGTGCAATATTTTAATTTCGAATGATAATTTTAATTTAATTTTAGGTAGGGTTGCGTTTGAGCCATTAAAAGTTTAATATATTAACAATTGGTCATGAACTTAGTGAACTTGTTATGTCCCGCAAAATAAACAGATACGACATTGTATGACTTGTATAGAATGCTTATCGCCTCCTCAGGAGTCACCACTGAATCACTAAAAGCTGGCATTTGACTTTCGTTCAGGGAATCTGATTCCAAGGAATGTTCACTTACTCCCGCAAGGTTCCGGAATCCTTCACGTCTTTCCTCAAGGATCTCTTTTTCTTCAGCTGTGTATAGCGTCGGCTGTCCTACATATTTGATTCTTTTACGTCTAGCATCACTTAAAGGACTATCGTCTGAGTCATTACTAGTTGCTGAATGTTAATGTATGGCTAAAGCTGGGGTGGCGGGAAAAACTAATTTGGCTGAACCAAAACAAAAACTTCGGATTACAATATCGGGTCGTAAGGCAGAGTATAAAAATCCTCCGTCTCCGAAGGCTGCTGACGTTGGCACTCACGAAGGACTTGGCAGACTCAACATTACTCGCAGTGGAAAACGTACGCCACCTACAGGACGAGCTCCTGACTTTTCATATCAAGAATCCTCATCAGACTTGGCCTACACAGTGGCTACCAAAGACTATTTGCAGTCGGAGTTTGCTGCCCAAGGGAAGGGGTTAGTGCAAAAGAGCTCTTCATCAGCACGGCTGGAAAGGCAGTCATCTCGAGAAGAGTTCTTCGAAGAAGATAAAGTGCAGTTTCGACATCATGACCTTTTCCTGGAGCGTGGGAGCCGTTTTCCTCGCCCCGCAAGCCATGCACCCCTGAAAGCGCCAACAATTGATGAGAGGCTGAGTCGGGTTCTAGATTATGTGAACGAAACCTATTCCCAGAATAACCTTAACACACCTAACGCTATTGAATATGAGGCTTCTACTGAAACACCTGCTCAAACCATAAGCAAAGTATCCGATACTCCACCACCCCGGGATATTCAAAAGGACAAAAACTCATCCATTTTCCATTCAGCAACTAGTAATGACTCAGACGATAGTCCTTTAAGTGATGCTAGACGTAAAAGAATCAAATATGTAGGACAGCCGACGCTATATACAGCTGAAGAAAAAGAGATCCTTGAGGAAAGACGTGAAGGATTCCGGAACCTTGCGGGAGTAAGTGAACATTCCTTGGAATCAGATTCCCTGAACGAAAGTCAAATGCCAGCTTTTAGTGATTCAGTGGTGACTCCTGAGGAGGCGATAAGCATTCTATACAAGTTATACAATGTCGTATCTGTTTATTTTGCGGGACATAACAAGTTCACTAAGTTCATGACCAATTGTTAATATATTAAACTTTTAATGGCTCAAACGCAACCCTACCTAAAATTAAATTAAAATTTTCATTCGAAATTAAAATATTGCACACTAGTAGTTAAAACAAGGCATGTGTATTAAATCATTTTTATAAAGTGCAAACACTTCAAATGACGATTCAACATAAACTTAATCTAAGACTATTTGGAACTATAAAATAAAATTATCCGGAGGTGCGAAGAACAAATTACCGGTTTATCCGCGTGCGCGATAGTTTTAAAAATAAGAGAGCGTGTTTACGAACTTATTGGTGAGTCGAAACAGGCAACAATTAAAATTTGCGGGGAATACTCTGTTGAGGTGAACTTTTTTGCTAAGGAATTATTACCAGTCGCCGTGCACCTAGAGCTGACCAAAACTTTCTCAATGCAATCACGGTGTTGATAGTGCAAGGATAAATACGGGTACCCAATGCCATTTGAATTGAGGACAAGCCGCAATCACTCCATGGCCTGCCGTGTTTACAGTGATTAATAACTACTCGTACACATACAACACCCAAGCCCCATTTCGATAACGATTTCAAATTCGTCCGAAGAACCAGCGCTGGAGCAGTACTAATTAGCTGATGCCGCGTTTGATTCGCTTTCAAGGTCTCGGCAACCGTTTGTTCGGATGATCGAACATATGTCGCCTCGTTGCCAATCAACGAGCAGGAACGATTCTAGCGGGAAGAAACGAAAGGATTCGGCGGAAGACAGAAAGAGCACCTCTACAAACGTGGACAAATATCGAAAGAGCTCGTATAGCTCCCGTAACCGATCATATTCATCACTAAGCAACCTTCGCTCAACCATACGTGAATCAGGGAATAATAGTCATAGTCAGCGACAGCCATTCAGTTGGTCGTCTACGAATAATTGTATAGCACCACAACAACTGAAGGCCGGCTGCAGAGAATGGTGTGGAATTGCTTAAGCGTATCATTGAGGTCGGAAATGAAACTAAGCCAAATCAAACCTATCTTTGAGCGTCATGCAGGCGAATTTCTACACTTTAGGTAACCGGTGATAAGGCCAACGAGAATTATGCAGTCCTTACTCCTTACATGGAATTTTCCAAAACCTTAGTGCAGGAGCAGCATTTATGTCGTGAAAATATCCCAAAACGTCACATGAAGTCAGATTTAGATGCGTTGATAAAAAAATATGATATTTATCGTTCTAAGGAGTTAGAAAAGTTAGTCTAGAAAAGAAAAGGGATCAAGTAGCCCACGATATCAAAGGATTGCAGAAATCAAAAGCAGATACGTCGGAGTTGCAGGGACTCCCAACGAATAAAGGAACCGGCAATAACATCAATCATTGGAATCGCAAAGACGTGATCGACTACAGCGATCCAACCCGTTATTATCGTATGGAGGAAGCTGCACGATTTGAATTCGATACACCTATAAATTGTAACACTAATGCTAGAAGCTGCTGTGATCGATCTAAACCGGATTGGCATCGTTGATGAGGAAGATATTAAAGCGTCAAAAGTTAATTTACTTCATTTAACAGGCGGTGGTTCAATAGCGAGTTTCCTCAGTTTTATTGCTAAACTGACCATTTTTCCGACATTCTTACCTCTGCGGTTTATTGCCCGCGGACGAGAAAATATCTTAACAAGTGATTTTGTTACTCAATTTTGTATGGCATTCGCCCAAAGAACCTCTATAGTGATGAGTGAGACTAATACTAATAGCAACGATGCTAACAACCTTAAGAATTTACAGGACACCTCCAGCCCCATCGAGCGCTCGACGGAACAGCGGTGAGTCCTTTTAATTAATAAAAATCTATGCTCAATATTTTATATTCATTATTTATATTATTTATAATAAATTATAAAATTTGTTTTATATATATATACAAAATATGCAGATACATATATTAGATTCCGACCATAGAGTTCGGTTTCAAATTAATTGGAAGCCTAGAAATTTAGTTGACGCGTTCTCATTAGCTGAACGTGATTAAAATTAAACCTTTTTACTTTACCTGCTGAAAAGCAACTCGGTTATTTCAAAACCTTACGAAATATTTCAGAAAACTGGATGGAATCTTAAGTTAAGAAGAAAAAAACAAAAAAAAAACTAACTTGAAAAGCATAGTATAAATATGCCACATTTGTTATTTATATGCTATAAGTAATATGAGCTCATGGTTTTGACTCGGAACAGAATACTTAACGATCTATTAAGCAATCGATTTTTGGCGGTCCTATGCTTTAATTTATATTTTGTTTATCGCAAATTTTGAAATCTTTGCATTTTGTAGAGAATCATTTTACAGTAAGTGATAGGTTAACATTCTTGAAAATCATGCGGTTTGTAAATAAAATGAAGAATTAAACGAAAAAGTTGGTCTTTTCCCTTCCGGTTTTTCTGACCGAGTATAGGACCCGGTACGGTGGCAGGCTTCCACCCCAAAATATGAGCCAGCCACCGGGTACAATTTAATCCTTTTTTGTTTCAGGTGACTTCATGGGTTGAGTGGCCCAAGCCAAGTGCCTTTTTATGGCATAGAGTTATGCAATTCAATTGTATAATCCTGTGACATAAATTGGTCACCGGGGTGCTCCCCTTCTGATGGGAAAGTTCATATAATTCAAGTTGTATGAGTTTTCCACTCAGAAGAGGAATACCTGGCCACTTCAACAGTTTAACATTGGATTTATTCCGGTTGGGTGGGCATGAAGGGGCTCCACCACCACCCGGTTGTCCCTCTTTCATTTGTGGGCCCTGAACTTATTTGGGTAAAGACGAGGTCACCCCAAATTAGCCTTTCTTGTCGGGTTGCACTTGTTCTCGTAACAAGTCATAATTCCTTCGTGGAGGTTATCTACAAATTTGCGACTTCGGTCGTCCTCTTGTGATCTCTGCAAGCAATGCGTGAATGCGAAATGTTTTGTAGTGAGTCCTCGTGCCGGGGAAATGAACCCGCCCCACGACACCGCAATGCTAGCCTGCCAGCGCATTCACGCGTCTCCGGACGAGGGCATTCTCGGCAGGAATCAACACCTTCCTCTGCCGAGGCAGCAGAACATCGCTGCAGTCCTTCACGGACTTTTTTGAAACTCTTTTATCCACTACAAATGGTGCCCAACGTGGGGCCCGAAATGCCCGGCTGTATCATCAGTCGTGAGCACGAGACAGTCCATCGTCTCTAGGTGTCCCCACTAGGTGTAAGAATTTTGGCGGGTAGATAACTCCCGACGTTTTTTGCACTAGTCGTGCCCCAGCAATTTAATAACTTTCGAACTTGTGTGTTCTTCGGACGTCAATATCGTTTGGTCCTGCTTTTGAATTATACGTTTGTGGTTTACCACCATTGTATAACTAGTAAGGCCAAATGATATTAGAGTCCCTTTTTGTGTTCGGAAGTTATTATCCCAACATCTATTTTGCGGAGGATTCTGATCCGCTCCCCAAACCAGCGGTGCCTAAGTGTCTTAAATTACATGGATTTTGATTTCATGTGATTGGCTGATTAGCTAATCCATGACTATCCATGACAAGACACGCGCTGCTTGTGGATTAGAATCCCACCCTGGGCTGACAAGTCGTAACTTAAGAAGTTTGCTAATGAGGGATCACTCCTGAACTCTGATTTTCATGGTGCCACAAGAGAGTGTCCCTGAAACTTTTTAGAAGGATTGTGCCATTGGTGTCCATACTTGGGAGGAAGGACGGAAGGGAAAGACCGAGTATTTTTTTTGAAAACTAAATTAATTAAACCTTTTCATACCTTGCGGTTTTTTTGTGAGGTTCTTTTTATAGTTCGCCACTGACGGCAACTTTAAGGATTTTGTACTTTACATTTGTTGCATAATTTTTATCTATATATATATATAATATATACATATTTATTTAGATATATTTTTTTTTCCTTTATATATATCTATAGTTCTGTTTTTTTTTTTTTGCTAATCAAAATTATATTAGGAATGCCCACCAAAAGAACGCCAGAGAGGAGGAAGTTAAGGTCGGATGCCGGACCAGCTCTCTTGTGCTCCATATGTCACGAGGACATGGATGAAACCACAAGCCAGAGGTTGCAATGCGGACACAGGCTACACCAGCTGTGTTTGGCCCAACTGCGGCAAACCTCATCCACGTGCCCGCTCTGTCGTCAGCCTCTAGAAATTGCCCAGCCAGCAACAGAACGACCTCAGTCCTCCGGTGCAAGTGGGGCTGTCCCCAAAAGCGGACACCTTCCATCCACGACAAGGAGTGCACGAGAGGAAGACTACAGTGCTGAAGCAGTTCCGCCTGCAGAAGAGTCGGGACCCACTGTGGCTGTGGAAGCCACAGTTTTACAAGATCTAATGGCACTAATGCAGGACATTTCCACCCGGTTAGCCTCGCTAGAAAGCCAGAGAGAGAACCCCGCACCACCCAGGCCAAGAACTCCTCCTATGTGGGATTCGGACCCACATCCGTGGGATTTCCCAGTAGACTCGCGGCGTGATCCCGAACGGATCCGGCCAGGTGCAGCCATGAATCCGTTGGCTCCAGTTTATTGGCCCTGATTGAGCCAAGCACCGCCACCTAATCAAGCTCCCGGGATTCCGCCGGACCAACGCTTCCTTCCACACGATATGTATCGGCTGAAGCCGACACAAATCCCCAGCATCATCCAGGGATGGAATCTACATTTCAGTGGGGAACCCAATACTATAACGGTGGAAGTCTTCATAAGTCGGGTGGAGTCGCTGATTGAGCAGATGCTAGCAGGAGACAGCACAGCGCTCGCAGGATACTTGCCAATGCTGCTTAGGGGAGCAGCACTGGAGACATATTGGCGAATACATTCAGCCCCACCATCCATACGCTGGTCACGGTTGAAGGAGGTACTCCGCATGGAATACCCTACGGTCGACATGGACGAATTGGTACTGGACAAGATGAATGCTAGATGGCAGCGTCCGGACGAGTCCTTCCATCAATATCGAGCCGATATCCTTCGGTTGAATGACCAGCTGTCAGAGCCATTGTCTTCTACCCAAATACTGCGCCTGCTGAAGCGCAATCTAAGGCCGGAGATTCGTTGCCATATCGTGAACTCCGATCCACAGAGTATGGAGGCCCTGCTGAGAAATGTACGTCGTATAGAAGGGTTTGAGGAAGACCTACGGGACCGGCCATACTTACTAACCAGGACGGGTCCTCGACGAGGAATCGCGGAATTGGCCCCAGATTATACCACCCTAGATCTGGAGGATGATTTGGACCCAGACCATCTTGCTGTAGCAGCAGTGGGAAGTCTTACGACCTGCTGGAATTGCCACCAAACCGGACACCGGTTCATTTCATGCCGAGCAGAACGTAAGGTTTTCTGCTACGGTTGCGGCAAGCCGGACACTTACTTCCCGGACTGTTCTGAATGCGTCGCGCGAAAAAACGGCCAAAAGAGTACCCGACCACCTCAGCGGTACTCGACGCCCCAGCAGTAGCTCCTCAGTCAGCTGCTCACCCCAACAAACCTGACGTTAACCAACCAGCCATGACCACTATAACTGCGGATGTTCACTCTCTTCCGGAGACCTCGCCAACGAAAATCTTGAAGCGACCATCGCAGTCACTGCCAGAAGAACCCCGGCAGCCTCAAGTACGCACTCTAAAACCTTATCATGTTCGACTGCAGGAATATCGGGTGGCTCGAGAGCGAATATTTGCTTCCGAAGTAGTCACTTCCCGCCCGCGCACGACAAAATGGTCAACCCGGCGTTGGCGGAATTTCCGCAAGAGAGTGCGCATCTGCCGTCAAACCGTTAACTCTTGTAACATCTCGGAGGTTGCTGAGAATGAGATCAGACCTTATCATCCAATTAAAGTGTTGGGCGAGACCGTGTTTGCACTGATCGACACGGGTGCCAGTATCAAGGTGCTCCAAGACTATCCGAACCTGATTAAATCCTGGTGCACTGAAATCAGTACAGCTGATGGCACCAAACACCCTATACGAGGTAAACTAACCACACCCGTGACGTTCAGGGGTCAGACGAAGGATATTACATTCTACATTATTCCGTCTTTGACTCAGAATGTATACCTTGGTGTCGATTTCGTCCTTCGCTTTGGACTGGCCTCCGATTTATTCACCGATTTGTCTTCAAAAACCAGAAATGTCAACGAAATCACTTCTACTCCCGATAGGCATGACCTGACGCCTAACCAACGACAACGCCTGAAAGCATCCGTTGCTGCTTTCCCATCTTACGCCACCCAAGGCTTTGGCCGCACCACCCTAGTCTCACACACCATCGACGTTGGCGATAGTAAACCGATTAAACAGAGACATTACGCCATCTCACCGGCCATGGAGAAATTGGTGTATGCGGAGCTAGATAGGATGCTCGAGTTGGGGGTCATAGAAGAGTCCCAAAGTGCCTGGTCATCACCGGTAACCTTGGTTGTGAAGCCAGGTAAAGTCCGCCTCTGTCTTGATGCCCGTAAGGTAAACGCGGTTACCATCAAGGACGCGTACCCTCTTCCACTCATCGATGGAATACTAGGAAGACTGCCGAAAGCCAATTATATCACCAGTCTCGACCTAAAAGACGCCCTCTGGCAAATTCCACTCGATGAGGGCTCGAGGGACAAGACCGCCTTCACAGTGCCTGGACGACCATTATATCAGTTCGTCACAATGCCCTTTGGCCTGTAACGCGCCGCAAATGATGACTCGGTGGATGGACAAGGTCATCCCACCTCACCTCAAACACCAAGTGTTCGTGTACCTCGATGATCTGTTACTCATCACGGAAACGTTCGATCAACACCTCCTACTTCTACAAGAAGTAGCCCTGCACATCAGTAAGGCGCGACTCACCATCAACGTACAGAAAAGTAAGTTTGTCATGAAAGAAGTCCGATACCTAGGACATGTCATAGGACATGGCACTATCAAAACGGATCCAGACAAAACTCGTGCGATTGATGAGTTCCCCTTACCAAAAACTGTGAAGCAGCTACGACGTTTCCTTGGTGTGTGCGGTTGGTACCGAAGGTTTGTTCGAAATTATGCAAAACAGTTTCCGCGCCCCTGTCAGACATGTTGCGGAAGGGGAAGTTCGTTTGGACCGAACTCAGCCGAAAGGCATTTGAAGAGCTTAAACAAGCCCTCACATCAGCTCCTGTCTTGCACAGCCCCGACTTCACGAAGCCCTTCTCCATTCATTGTGACGCAAGTCAACATGAAGTTAGAGCCGTGCTGGTGCAATTGACCGACGAAGGAGAGGAAGCTCCCATCGCCTTCATGTCTAATAAGCTGAATTCGGCCCAAAGAAACTATACTGTTTCCCAGCAAGAATGTTTGGCAGCGGTAATGGCTGTGAAGAAATTCCGAGCTTATATCGAGGGCCACCAATTCGAGATCATCACGGACCACGCGTCACTACAATGGTTGATGAACCAGGCAGATTTAAGTGGACGCCTAGCCAGATGGGCTCTTAAACTGCAAGGGTTCAAGTTCTCCATCAAACACCGGAAAGGAACCCAGAACATCGTACCCGACACTCTCTCACGGATGTTTTCCCCAGAAGGAGCCGAATTGACAATAAATGACGAGGACCCCATCGAAATAGGTTTGGACAGCCCACATTTCGAATCAGATAGCTACAAAGAGTTGAGGCAAACCATAACGACCCAACAAACACAGCTGCCTGATTTGAAGGTAATAGACGGCTATGTGTATAGACGAAATGAAGACGCCACTGGTGATCCATGGCAGGAAGAAGAGTCTTGGAAACTCTGGGTACCGGAGGAAATGACACAACATCTGATCCTCCGCGCACATGACCATCCTTTAAGTGCCCACGGAGGTTACGGTCGGACGTTACGGCGACTCAAGAAATACTTCTTTTGGCCTAAAATGGCATCCCAGGTCAAAGACTACGTGAGCGCCTGTGAGACCTGTAAAGGCACCAAAGCGCCCAACCAGCCTCTTCGACCTCCTATGGGTCAACTCAACGTTCCAGAACGCGTGTTCCAGCGTCTGTACATCGATCTACTCGGTCCATATCCTCGGTCTTCAATGGGACACATCGGAACTATAGTCGTTCTAGATCAGCTTTCAAAATTCCCAATGGTGGAACCTATCCGTAAGTTTACAACTCCATCGATCGTGAAATTCTTAGAGAACCGGGTATTCCATGTGTTTGGTGTTCCAGAGAGTGTGTACTCAGACAACGGAGTACAGTTCCGGTCTCGGCAGTTTAAGAGCCTACTTGAGCAGTATGGCGTTGAACACCAACTGACGCCCATATACTCCCCTCTGTCCAACGCATCAGAACGGTTGAACCGTACTCTACTGGCCGCGATCCGTTCCTACGTCCACCCATCTCAAAAGGATTGGGATCGGCGATTGTCTGCCATCACATGCGCCCTGCGATCCTCGTATCATTCTTTCACCGGTGTCGCCCCTTACTTTGCCGCCTTTGGACAGCACATGATTTGCCACGGTAAATCATACCGGCTGTTACGGCAATTAAAGTGTTTGGGAGACTCTGTCGTTGCGCTGGAGCCCCACGAACGTTTAGGAGACCTCCGCCAACAAATCGGACGGAAGATTAAGGCCGCAGGTAGTGCAAATGAAGCGCAGTACAATCTCCGGTCACGATCTGCTAATTTCAAAGAAGGAGATGAAGTTTTCCGGCGAAATTTCCGCCAAAGTGACGCCACGGGGCATTACAACGCCAAGCTGGACAGGCGATTCTTGAAAAGCCGCATAAAGCAGGTAATGGGACCTAACCGTTACTTGATAACGGATCCATCGGGAAAAGAAGTGGGGATATACCACGCGAAAGACCTGCGCCGATAGATAATTAGTCACGTCTGTTTGTCCGTCCGCATATATTTTCAAAAAACGCACAAGGGTTGTATACTTCCGGGCAAACATAAACATAAGCCAGTCCGTCCGTCTGTCAATTGTGGTTTTCTTTTATTGTCCGTCATCTCTAGTCCCGAAGCCGAAGCCAACCCATGATACACAGAAATATCCTTCAGCTCCTTTTTCGCAATCCGCATTGCCTTGGGATCACGAGAAAATTAGCTGCCCTGTAGTAATCTAGGAGCTATGGCTCTAAAAAAGCAGCGCTGACACAGGCACACCGCACAAACTCAATTTAACAAGGAGTAACCATTCAGTCACCTCCCCCATCGCAACACTCGCTCTTTTTTTTCTTCGCATGAAAAAATAAGTGAAAAAAAAAAAAAAAAATTTCTCTTGTACTTAACACCCGGGAAACAAAATTCTAAAACTGTTTAATATTTTAATGTGTAGTGATTTTATTTCAATATCTTTTGAATATAATTTAACTAATTGCGGTGTAACGCGGTATCCAAATGCTTAGAACAAAACGGTTAACCCCTTTAATTTTATAGGAACGATAAATTCCTTGTATCATTTAAACCCCATAAAATTTGTCAAATTTTACCCATTCCAACCATAATATTAATTAAAAATTGTTTTGGTTGTCGGTAACTAACGCGTGCCTGTCGTATTCTTACGATTTATTTCCCCCTTAATTACGCCTAATAATTATAAACATAAATTGCTTTCAATTGAAAACTTAATCGAATCTACAAAAAGACGATTTTGAATTTTAAAAACCACCGAAACGAGTGTGCATTATCACCATCACGGGTTCACTCATAGATGGCACTATTCAACGAAACTTTGCGCGATTTTCCATTGTTCTGTCGTTACTCGATGGCTCGGCCCCGCCAATTTGGCAACTTGGGAAAGACGACAGAAAGAGAGACAATCTATAAAACACCGTTAACTGAAGTTAGAAACCGGCAAGCGCCTTGGAATACCTTGGGCCACCAATTTCCACGAACAGCATGATGAATTAACCAGTTGTCAACAGGTTTCGAATCCGCAATTTGCTAATCACTTCCTAGTTGGAATTACGTGCAGAAGTGAAATTAATCAGCCTGAAATTGTACAGCATCCGGTTTTGATCTTTCCCGGAAAACTTTAGTCGAGTTTATTGGAGTTAATATATTTGTGGGAAATATAGCTGTACATGGTAGTGGTGGCGCAAACAAAGTGATTCGTGGACCCATGTTAATAAATGGTTCTTTAGAAAAGTGCTGGTAAGCAGTCGGCATCGTTGGTATTGTTTTTGCTGAATGAAGTGAAATAATTTCCTCGTTTTAGGACTGTGCTTTCGTAGTGAAAGTTTGAAGAAGCTGCAGTGCAATGGCCCCGAAGGAAATTGACGCGAATAAATCTGTGAAGGGGGCAAATGTGGAAAAAATTATCATCGTTCTCATGGCATTCTTCTGAGTTTCGTGAATCGAAGTGAATCTGTTTGACGTAGAATCGTAGCGGGTGTACGGAATTTTAAAGAGGGTGAAATCGTGGGTGAAAGCGAAAGTAGGTTGAGTTTATTGTCTCTTGACTGTTGATGTTTTGGTGTCTAGGTTTGGAATTCGATTTCCGATTGAAGTCGTTTAAAATTTAAACAACGTGAGAGAGTTTGGATCCAAAGCATGTCAACATTATTTAAAAAACACAATGAATGAATTGGAACGCGTGAGGCTAGGGTCCATTATTTCGACGCTTGTGAACGTGCAACGCTTGATTCTTGTTTGCTCGAAAGCAAGAAGTATTTATTTTTGGACGAATACCAATCATTCCGTGCTTCCTTCACGCGTGTTGATGATTTAAATTATTGTTTGTATTACATTGTTTGCGCGGGGGAAATAAATCGTAAGAATACGACAGGCACTCATTAGTTACCGACAACCAAAACAATTTTTAATTAATATTATGGTTGGAATGGGTAAAATTTGACAAATTTTATGGGGTTTAAATGATACAAGGATTTTATCGTTCCTATAAAATTAAAGGTGTTAACCGTTTTGTTCTAAGCATTTGGATACCGCGTTACACCGCAATTAGTTAAATTATATTCAAAAGATATTGAAATAAAATCACTACACATTAAAATATTAAACAGTTTTAGAATTTTGTTTCCCGGGTGTTAAGTACAAGAGAAATTTTTTTTTTTTTTTCCACTTATGTTTTCATGCGAAGAAAAATAAGAGCGAGTGTTGCGATGGGGAAGGTGACTGAATAGTTACTCCTTGTTAAATTGAGTTTGTGTGGTGTGCCTGTATCAGCGCTGCTTTTTTAGAGCCATAGCTCCTAGATTACTACAATCCACACCTTCCATTTACCCTGTTTTGCACACTTTCTGAATTTTTCCAGTGGACAGTCGGCTGATCTGGGGCACGTTAGCTGATCCGCACCTTGTCGGGGTTCTTCTCCTATATAAACCTTGATGATGACTGATGTTTGCTAGCATAAGCATAACTTCAAGCGGTATAATTGTCGAATGATTCTAAATATTTCAAAGCAGCACAATGTGAAAATCATTAAGAAAAAGCCCGTACAACAAATGCACGCTAAACTAACGGTAATTTCGATTTGTTATATACTAAACCAAAAATATGTCTGACGCTTCCGTCTTTGTACATGCACTACCTGTTGGGGAGGAAGCAGTAGCTAGTGAATTTGCTCGAGTAGCAGCAATTACCGCTGCGCGGGTGTAGCGTGTGAGCCCCATGTCCAAGTCATTCCTCTTTTCGTAAACTATCGCGAGACCATCACAATTCATTCACCAGCTGTATTAGATTTCTAACCATTGCTTCATTTCTATCCGTACCAAGCCGCACAAACACTTGCACAATATCAGTTATTAATGAAGTCAGACGTGCTTGGTCCAGTAAACAAAGTCGATCGTTGACTTGTTTTAAACTTATGTCGTTTAAATTCATTCGAAAACTAAATCTGCTAGTCTTGAAGTGTATAAAATTGGATTTGGCATAAACATTCATACTAAGACTGATTTCGAAACATACACGTTGCTTCCAGCATACAAAGGAATCATGTCATTGTTGCTACCATATCTGCCTAGTATATTGTGCATCCCGATCTTTTGCGTCTTCTTATCCTCTAATGAATGCGTGTTTTGTTCACTTGATGGCACTATTCAATCCTTCTTTGAGATGAGAATTTGAGCACCTTCCTCCAACGCCAGATCCTATTGTAGGCAATAGGAAATCGTAGGAAAGGTATCAAGCAAACTTTGTGCTTGACTTGAATTTTACCCTGGTCTGGCGTAAAATATATTTTAAAGGCTAATTTATTGCCTTTCTATTCCTTGATCATTGATTATCACCCAAAATCATAGTACACATTGAAAATTGTAAATCGGTGTAAATATTGTTTGTCGGAGCGGGCTAAATACTTACAAGTGCCGGAATATGAATCACATCGGTTTGGGCTCGTAAACGTTCAATAGTATTCACGTTACAGGTTAAACGCTAGCCCGCTGAACAAAGCATTTACCAAAAACGGTTCAGTGCTTTATTTAATGGATATAATTGAATGGATGAAACCTCACACTCTTCAGTGAAACCAGCACGAACACTACCAAGATCTCTGTTTACTTGGCATTTTCTCAATTAATTGTTTCTAATCATCACAAACGCAAAATGTCCCACTAAACAAATCATCCGCACTGAAGCCAGAGTGACAAACCAACCATTTTAAATGCCTTTTCTTTTTGTCTTATTTTTAATCAAGTTTTAATCTTTACCTGGCTTTTTTTTGCAAAACACTGTCCAACCGTTTTTTGAATATTACTTTTTATATTCCATATTAATGTTTATCGTGTTAAATTGAATTAAGTTTATTACGCGTCGAAACAACCGATACACAAAATTATACCGGAATTATTTTTATCTTTATAAGTTACGTGTTAGTCGCAATTCTCATGTCATGAGAAATGTGCACCGCACCGTATAAGCAACAAATTGATTACACTAACTGCGTCCTTCATGCTTCAATAGCGTGTCTCTATTCTCATCTTCGAAGTTAATTGCTCCTTCGATTCCTACCTTAGGCGCTTCACCAGGATGCTTCTTGGTATACGTAAAAATCAATTCACATGGTCAACCGGTGTCCGTTTCAAAACTGTATTCTCCTGTACTCATTGATGTCTTGAACTTGTTGACAGGTCACATTTCAAGAACTCCCCTTTCACCACAGTCTGTCGATCCTAGGGCTTCGATTTCACTTGCCTGATCCTCCCTGGACGTCTCGTTGATGACCTCATAAAGACATGAATTTTATAACCTAAATCCGCTCGCGTTCCAAATAAATTATCAACTTACTTGCTGCACTAACTCTTAATTTCTGAGATTATCTTCAACAACTCTACTTTAATTCACGGCCGTATAATCCTGAACGATTCAAGGGAAAGGAACTCCAAGCTACAACGACCGGTTCGCCTTTCGATTCGTGCCATCTACAACTCCTACTTAGACACCTCCACCATGTGGCTGTCACTTCTTTGACATCCTACGGCAAAACTGACTTGGGATGGGAAGCCGTCACAACGAACATGAGATGGAAAGCCACATGGCAGCAAGGTGTATTGGTAGTGGTCACCAGCGGCGTCGAATGATTCATTACAGGGCAGCGTCCACGATGCCTACCAGGCATGGGGAGTCTGAAGGAAACGCTGCTTGGCTCTATGTGGGCTTTAATTTTGTCTCGGCCGGAGAGGTCGTGTGACCTGCTTGGTGGCCCTTTTCGCCGTCGTAGGTCTTTGGCATGGTAGACTCCCAGCTCCTCGCCGAACATGTCCACAATGAGGTATCGCGTGGGGGTTTAAACTTGTAAGACTCGACACTTCACGAACTTCTTGTCTAGCTTGGCACTGTAGTGCCGACCTGCTTCACTTTGTCTGAAATTCCGTCGGTAGATTTCGTCACCTGCCTTGACGCCAGAAGGATGGGATCGCAAGTTATAACGCTCCTCCCCCACCCGTCTACTGTCTTCAATCCTCTCTCGAATTTGTTCTCGTAGGATTTGGAGTTTCTCGTGCGGCTCCAGAACCACTATTGGGTCTTCCAAATCCTTCAACTGCCGCAAAAGCCGGTACGAGTTTCCGTGGCAGATCATATGCTGGCCAAACACGGCAAAGTATGGGGAGATACCTGTGGTGGAGTGGTAAGACGAACGCAAGGCACAGGTGGTGGCGGAAACACTGTGGTCCCAATCCTTCTGATCCCGTTGGACGTAGGCCCGAATGGCGGCTATGAGGGTGCGGTTCAACCGCTCGGACGCATTGGCTTGCAGTCCGCTGATGAGTAATGCCATACTTCTCCATTAGCTCCCGAAATTCAGCCGAGGTGAACTGAACTCCGTTGTCGGAGACCAGCTTCTCCGGTACTCCCAATATATGGAAAACGCGATTTTCCAGAAAGCTGACTATCGGGCCAGTGTGCAGGTTTCAAATTAGTTCAACAATCGGGAATTTGGACAATTGGTCCAGGACCATAACAGCTCCTGACATCCCGAAGTCGAGCGGGGGTACGGACCGATGAGATCTATATACAGGTGCTGGAACACCCGCTCCGTTAGCTTGAATTTTCCCATCGGGAGCGAAGAACAGTATTGGGCGCTTTAGTGCATTTGCACAGCTCACAGGCAGCTACGTACTTTTTCACTTGCTGCACCATCTTAGGCCGAAAGAAGTAAGTCTTCAGTCACCGAAGCGTACAACTATAACCACCAATGGGTGGTCATGAGCCTTTTTAATCAACTCGAAGGTCAGTTCTTCGGGCACCCATAACTTCCACTGTTCCTCTTCTTGGATGGGGTCTCCGGAGGCGTGTCTCTTCCGCTTGTATATAAATCCCTCCGTCACCCGTAGTTCTGGCAGCTGTGGTAACTGGTCCTGAATCGTATTCATCAGCTGGGTATAACATACTGACTTGAAGGCGGGATGGTCCAAGTCGATCCATAGGGGGCTGTCGTCCTCCTGGGCCAACTTGGCTCCTTCAGGGGCAAACATCCTTGATAATGTGTCCAGTACCACGTGCTGACTTCCCTTGCGGTGTCTTATCGTGAAGTCAAACGCCTGTAATTTCAAGGCCCATCTGGCCAAACGCCCGTGTAGAACCGTCTGGCTCATCAGCCATTTCAGAGACGCATGATCAGTGACGATTTCAAAGGGATGTCCCTCTACATATGCTCGAAAGCATTTCACTGCCAGCACAGCCGACAGGCATTCCTGCTCTGAGACCGTGTAGTTCCGCTGGGCCGGTTTCAGCTTGTGGGATGGATTGAGAACGGTTCGCCAAAGTCCGGGCTGTGCAGTAAGGGGCTGTTGTCAGATTCTTCCTTAGCTCTTCAAAGGCTCGCAAGCTGGGCCCTTCCCAGACGAACTTGCGTCCCTTACGCAGCATGTCGGTCAAAGGTGTGGTAATGGTGGCATAGTCACGTACAAAACGCTGGTACCATCCGCATAAGCCTGGGGATCGGCGTGACTGCTTGGTGATCGTGGGAAGTGGAAAAGCGTCAATCGTTTGAGTCTTGTCCGGGTCGGTCTTGATGTTGCCATGCCCAATGATGTGACCCAAATACTTCACTTCCGTCATCACGAACTGACTCTTCTGTATGTTGATGGTTAATTCTAACCTCTGGATGTGCAAAGCCACTTCCTGAAGCAGGTCGATGTGTTCGTTAAAGGTCTCGGTTATAAGCAGGAGAACGTCAAAGTATACGAAAACTTGGTGCCGTAAATGCGGTGGTATCACTTTATCCATAAGGTGCGCCATTGTCTGAGGGGCATTGCACAATCCGAATGGCATGGTCACGAATTGATACAGTGGCCAACCTGGGACTGTGAAGGCTGTTTTCTCCTTTGAGCCAGGGTCTAAAGGAATTTGCCAGAAAGCATCCTTGAGCTCTAGACTCGTGATGTAATGGGCTTTAGGCAATTGACTCAAAATGCCTTCAATCAACGGTAGAGGGTATGCGTCCTTGACAGTGATGACGTTCAAGCGTCTGGCATCTAAGCATAGCCAGACCTTGTTCGGCTTGACAACTAAAGTGACCGGGAAAGCCCACGCGCTCTGCGATTCTTCGATCACGCTCAATGCTAGCATTCGATCAACTTCGGCATATGACAGCTTTTCCTTCGCCGGAGATGTGGCAAAATGTCTCTGTTTTATGGGTTTAGCATCCCTGCCATCTATTGTGTGTAACACCATGGCCGTCCAGCCGATACCTTCCTTCTCATGCGATGGAAAAGCCGATATAGCCGAGTCAAGTCGCAGTTGTTGATTCACATCCAGTGCATGTCGTAATGATTGGGTGGTGGGAGTTTCATCAGGAACAGTGGTGACGGAGTCTAGTGTCGTGCCGGAAAACAGTGCCGGGGCCAAGTTAAATTTTAAACGAAATCCACGCCTAGGTAAAGATTCTGGGTTGATTGGGGGATAACGTAAAATTCCAGAGGTTTAGTTACTCCTTTAAAGGTGACATCCGTCGTAATTTTCCCCACTACAGAGTGACGAGTTCCGTTCGCCGTGCTTAACCAGGTGGTAAAATGGTGGATTTGGTCCGCGTGCATTTCCAGCACCTCCCCTGCAAAATCGGCTGATATGCAGTTCACACTGGCTCCCGTATCGACTAAACCTGACAATCGCTTTGGCAGGAGGTGAACTGACGAACGTCGAACGTCATCCCTCAATAATTCATCTAAGTGTATCTCCCTCAGGACCATCCTCGACTGCCTGACCCTTCTCCAGAAGCTCAGCATCCGACGCGTGGCTCGGCGGCTGCTCGCGGCACTCGCTGGCAAGTTTTTTCGTAACTTGCAATCTGCGCAATCAGGTGCATAAGTGTCTGCCTTCCCACACCGGTAACAGAAGATCGTCGGTTCTGCTGGACATGCATAGAAACGATGCCCCGATTGCCGGCAGTTCCAACAGAATGTCGGACTTGTAACTGCTTCGACGAATGGTCGGTCAATCATTGCTTGGAACTCGGGCTCTAGGGGTGCTCCGCTCCTCGGTACTGGTACTGGGTCAGCCAGTAGGTGGTCCGCTGCCACTAACTCCGCGGTATTATTATTTCGTGGATCAGGTCCCGTCATGCAAGGTTGTGGACGGGAGGTTCCTCGCCACTCATCTAGCTGTTCTTGCCTACGGGCATGGAGGCATAATCCTTGAATGGTGTTGATGTGATCATGAAGAAGACTGTTCTGAAGCTCCCAATGCATATTCTCTCTGATAATTTCCACCAGTTTGTCCTCGGGCATGGGTGTTCGTAGCCGAGTGCTTAATCGCAGTATACTTGTGTGATACTGGTCGAATGGTTCGTGGGCGCCTTGTTTCCGTTTCTTTAGTTGTTCCTGTAGTTCTCTTTCAGTGAAGCCGTCGTCAAATCGGTTTCGGAAGGCTGCACTGAAAGAATACCAATTGGGACGTGGCTTCGATTCTTTATAACTCCAATACCAGTCGGCAGAATCTCCGCTGAACAGAAGGTGTGCATGCCGGAGGAAAGCCGAGAAGTCACCTTCCAGGGTGCTGGAGACTAGCGCCTGAATCCTAAACAGGAACTGGTCCACCGATGTCGTCGAGTTGAAACCCGTGAAACTAAGGCGCCAACTCTCCATGATACGAGGCGTAGAGTCTCGGACAGGTGTCCATACGTTCGTGGAGTGAATCGCATCCTCAATGAGCCTGCTGTAAGGGACTGACTCGGGGACTGTGGGTATCAACGGAGGTGCGGTGCTGTGTCGTGGTCGATACTCAGGAGCTCTGGGATCCATTCCCGAGTTCCTTGGAGGGAGGGTCCAATGATCAGCCGGTCTAGAGTGGGGCATAGCCACACTGGGATTGGGCTCCCAGCCAGGTGGAGTTCTCACGCGGCTGGGCGGTTGGCTGATCTAGAGGTTCTGGAGTCTTCCCTCCAAGTTTCTGATCCTCTCGGACACCACTTGAATTAAGGCCACGAGTGTGTCGATGGAGCTGGTGGAAGGTGCGGTTGGAACCTCGGCCGCGACAACTGTAGCAGGAACTTCCCCGCCCACGGTTCCGTGCAGGTCCACCAGTGATTAGTGCAGTTCAGCATCTTGGGAACTTTTTGCCACTGCTCCACGCGTCGGGACGTGCGTTCCGAGGGGGCGTCTACGGCGGTCCGCTCTATAGGGCGACGGCATAGTGGACAGAGCTCGGAAGCCAGTAGGAGTTGTTGGACGCAGGCGCGATGGAACAGGTGTCCACACGCCAATCGCACGCTGCTTACACGCTCCACTAAGTCCTCGAAACAAATCCCGCAATTGGTGGGTTGGACCGTTTTGGAGCGAGTTCAACGCCTTTCTGGAGTCCGTTTTGTCGCCATGTGTGGGTTTCGCTATTGGTTTTGGAACTAAAAGAAACTGCTGTTAACTACAAAGAAACTTTAGGTATATATATGAAACGGAACTTATTAATGATTTAGTGGCCGATAGTGGCGAGCTAGATAATAAATATAAGCAAAAAAAAAATTATTTGATACACACTTTCCCTTCACACAGCGCCGAGTCCTCCAAAGGAAAATGAGAGTGAATGGTAGTCTGCCGAGAAAAGGGTGCTTTCGGCCTATTTACTAGAACTTATCCCCAAACCCACATACATTACAAACACCGTCTCTAAACTAAAAATTATTGACTATATTAATTGACTCGACGAGACAAGTGGTAGAGCTACCGTAACAGCTTTGTACGCGGTCAAAATTTCCGACACGGGAAGCCTTCCGGGCTCCGCAACTCCAGCATACGCCACCGAATGTTGAACCGAAACCACTCGTCTATCATGCATAAAAAATGAGTAGAATCTTCCACGACATACGGGCAAGGTAGCCTACTATTTTTTTGAGAGTCCAGGCCGATTGGAGAAACCCATCTGGCTGACAGTTCCATCAAGAAAATAGAAGGTCCTTACAGGGGTCAACCTGGGACAACACATCGGAAGGATTTTGTCACGAAAAAAAAAATCAAACGAAGGAGAGCGGAAGCTACAACTCACGTGAAGCAACTGCAAGTGTGTATCACACAACCCCACTGCTCCTGTTTGTGAGGCTCGAGTACTAAGGTACCTTACATCCTCCGTAAAGGACCAACTCGTCAGAAGACGCGAATCTCTTATCCCCTTACGATGTTTTGGCCCCACGTTGGGAGCCATTTGTAATGATTTTTTTACGTCTTAGCTCACGAACGAAGTCGGAACCGACCTTCCATCGGTTCTAGACGTTAAGTCTGAGTCGTGCCAACGAATGGTACCAACCGGTCAACCAATCCGTGCACCGTAATCCATTTTCGCGGTGGCTGCTTGTTGGCCAGCTAGATCGGAGAGGATTTCGGTCACGGGTCTTAAAATGGATTACGCTCATTTACATCTTTCAGCCACCATTAAACGCCCGTTTCAAACGCGTCGAAAACACAATTGTACGGAGAAGAAAACCTACTTTACGTTACTCCGTATTTCTTCATCAATCTAGTCAAAGTACAAAAATCTCATTTCCATTTCGCGTGCCCGAATTTTACCGACGCGGTACCGAAAAATACACTACGTTAACTTGAAACCGACGAAAGCTACGCCAAAGAAAAAGGCAAACCAACAAAGGTACCGCGTACCGCTCGCGACATGAAACCGACCTCAGCGGATTTTTTCAAACCCTACCCTCTTCCCGGCATACTTACCCTGCACTCTCACTGCCTCTGGAAGAGAAGGACCACTGGAAAGGAAAGACTGAGTTACCTTAGCAATTTATGATTTTTATTAGTTTACAAATGATATTTGCATTTTATTAATGGTCGAATAAAATTTTGACGAGGTTCAATATTACATAAATCGAAAAATCAAGTAACTGGAGGGGAAACTTGTATGAATAATTTTCACTAAGTGTATGGATATAATCAAAACGGTCCAATTAAGAATTAAATTAATTTTATAGAAACTTTTAAATATTAATCATTATCTAATGAGTTAGATAAATACTATACAAAAATATACGTACATAATTAATTTCTCGAAATTTCTCGAATGTTGACAAGAAAAGTTATGGTAAGTGACTTTTGACAAAGCAGCAAAAATAATTAGTCACTTCGTTTACTTATACATATATGCAAATTAATAATTGAATTCAGCACATTTTCTTCACTTTGAATCAATTACTTTAGTTCAATAAAAATATTAATAAATTTATGACTATATACGAGTATTATCCTTTTTTTCTGAAAGCCATGTGCACATTATTCTGCTCTTAATTTTGAAAGTCTTCTTTAAAGTTAAATCAAGTACTAGCATTTATAAGAATATTTTCATGCACTATTGGTGCATGCATGCAAACTCTACATGTAAGTAGTAAATCATATTTCCCCAATTCAAGGTTGTCCCCTAGTTTCTGCTTTCTTGCTCATTGTTAGAAAAAATTCTACTTGGGAAACAAAACCTTAACATAAAGACAATTCAAGCTTAATACAAAAAAAGTAAAAACTTAATAGAACCTAATAGTAAATAAACTGCTAATTGAACCCTAAAGAATATAAACGACATTTTTTTCGTATTTAGTTAACAATAATCGCTTGATTTTTTCGCTATTGTGTCATCATCGTTAGGAATATTTCGTAACATGTAACTTAATTTTCCGTTTTAAAGTTGGCATAAATGACAAACGTATCAGCACCAAATATATCGAGTTTAATAATCGTTAAAAATATGTACGAGCTAATGTCTAATGTAAAATATACTCGTATGCATAAAAATTGATCAATTTTGGAACATAATTTTTGTTTGTTAATCCTGGAGGCCAAGGCCTGGCTAGGGCTGTTACCCCATAGGAGATGCTAGTTGAATGACTTCACTACACTCTGTGTGTACTGGAAAGAATTCGATGGTAATCTGTTCGTCTTTTCTTTATCGACCACCCTGCATTTGGTGTGGCAGCATGGAACTATCCTGTTTAGTACTGGGTTATGTATCCACTTTGATCATTCGCAATCTGTGGCTAGCTGCTCTATTTGTCTAAATCCAACTACTGCTAATCATCTTCCTCCTCATCCTGTTACTTCATATCTACAACTACTTCCTAATCAGGCCAATCCATTGCCAATTGGGAAATTTGCCAGCATTGTTCTAATAGTTAAGCTGAGCAACTTTTCGATAACGTTACCTACAACATTCTTTTCTTCAAACCTTTAATTGAATAAGCTCCCAACATGAATAGAAACCGACCATCATATTTATAAGTCTCATTATAACTAACTAGCTGATTTCTTGACCTTATGTTTTATCGCAACTATCTTTTAATTCTGACCTGACGAATTCCATAGAAGGGATGAGAGCACACCACCATTTTCCCTAACGCCAACTATGGCTGACTAGCTAACTCTTAAACAAAAATCCTTATGCCAAATGTTACTTATTCCTAATAGGATTGATTCTATAAGAAGAATAAGAATCAGTCTGATAATATCCAATTTTGCTAATCCTGCTTCACAAGATAATCCATTCACAGCAAAAGAAGTGAACAACTTATCATAACTCCAAAACGCATTAACTTCCTCCTATCCGCTTTCCTTTCATGACAATATTATATTATTCTAATGCAAATGAACTCGTTTCTTTTAACCCTAGTCCGAGTTAAAAACCCATAATCACAAAGAAATGTTCTTTCCCCTGATGACAATAGAATTAAGAAGGGATTGAGTAGGGCAAACTCAATCCTCTAATGTGGAACCTCAGGTGACGGCCAAAACCCAAATCTGGAAAATGACGAAAACAGCAAAGAAAAAAGGATAATAAAGAAAAAGGCGTAAACACCATTGAAACCAAGTTCCAGAAGGTATCGCTTCTAATATCTCTCTTTCACGTTTTTCGTGCTCAAGTTTGAGCGTTACCACTGAGAGTAGAGAACCGATAAAAAAGTTGGGGAAATTGAAACACATCTCAACAAACAAGAACTACCCGTTGATGTATGGTGAAGAAGAAAACAACAGATGAGGCATAGTAATTTCTTGGTAGTTATCTCCAATGAATCCCCAACAAAAACTCAAGAAGTGAGTTTTAAGTTCCATTTTTTGTGTATTGTGCAGTCTATAACTCTACCTCTGATATTCACCACGCAGCTTACTTTACATTGGGCTTAAAAACTTTCACGTATCAGGTACCTACTGTTTGGCCGCTGATGTCGAGGAACTTAAAAACCGAAAACGCAGCGTGTTTTCCAATTTTAAAAGGACACAGGTACTCCGTAGCCAAATAGTATTGGGCTGGATCCGACAGAACAAACAAAATTCAAAAATTGACCTCGTTTCCCAGTATTTAGATCTTTCAAATATATCACAATAACTTGCCATCTAGTCAAATTCCCATGGGTTGGTTTCATCTCATCTCGGTCAATGTTAATTCCATTGTTACTCTAAATTGACATGACTATCTCCTTGAATTCATTGTCAAATAAAAGCCTGACATCATCTTTCTCATTAAATTCGCCTCAATCCATGGCACTCCATGACATCCAAGGATTTTGAATTCATAAGAAACGATAGGATAAACGGTGATGGAGGAGGTGGCACGGGAATATTGGTTGGAAGACCCTTTTGCTTACAAAATATTGATCAAGTTGAATTCCAGAAATTAAAAGTTTCTTGAAGTGTCGGTTACCAAAATTTCACTGCCAGATAGGGATAACTTCTTCGCTATATCTACCTATGCAACTGGTTAAAACGTTCTCAAGTTTAAGGAGGAGCTCAATTCCTTTATTGAAATCCTCGAATCGTAATTATATTCTTGCCGATGTCCTAAATGCCCGGCATACTTCCTAGCTGAACGCCAACAATAATCCAAGAGGTGTATTCCTGAAATCGTGGATAACAGAGTACTGACAGGTGCAACCTATATTGGGCGGAGTTCCTAACATACCCTAAGACAAATTCATATTTGGACCTCTGCATTGCTGATGTATGACTTGAATTCTGCTTTTATAGTCGCCAATGGTATCGGCAGTTGCTTCCTTACGATAGGGAACATAATGCAATCGTAATAGAAATCAATCATAAAAGGGATGATGTCTGCTTCACTCCAGTTCGGCATGAAAATCTTCGATGGAACTTCAAACAAGTTGGGTAGACAGACCTATGCTCATGTCAGAAGGGTTTTGTACTCAACTTACAAAATGCAGTAACCAGCAACGAATAAAATCAAGAAACATGTCAAAGACGATTTTATTGGAGAAAATGTGAAATTCGAGGATCATACTATTATTAACAAAGTTGAAAGAGTTTTGACTTCTGAGGTATTTGTTAGAGTTATACCCATAAATATCTCCCTTGATAATTTTTCAGATTTTTTAGATCACGGGTGTCCATTCGCGAGGGAGGAAACACATTTTTCATGTATTTCCCCCCCTGTGCCCCCACTGAAGCGAAAACGGTCAGTTTAAGAACTGTTTTGAAAAGCTCTCATAGAGAACTTTCAGTTGATACTCATATCGGCTACCTTTCATGAAATTTTTTTCCAGGGGTCACTTCTCTGTACTGTAATCATCGATTCATGGCCTATTTTTTCGAATCCTAGAATGGTTACAAAGCCCTTTTGCTAGGAGCTATCTCCTGCCCCTTTGACTTGTTTCAATTATATGTACTCATCTTCATGATACCTATCATTCCTGCAATTTTCATGCAAATCCTAGCAAAGCTGAAGTGTCTAAGTCGGTAAAAAGCGCACATGGCGCCATAGCCATATGTTTCCATAGTAATACAGGGCATATTGTTCCATAGTAATACAGGAAAATTCAAATCGCTATAACTTCTTCAAATACTATTCGATCTTTATGAAACTTTCAGAAAAGATCAATCCTATAAAAAATTTTATTGTATTTAAGGGTACCGTTTAGATTTTATTCAAGAAAACATAAAATCGATAAATCATACTATTACTAACAAAGTTGAGTGAATTTCGACTTCTCATGTATTTGTTGTTGTTGTACTCATTAAGGCCTACATTCATGATTTTTTTCAGATTTTTCGGATGGAAGGTGTCCAATCGCGAGGGGGGGTACGCGAAAAGTTCGTACATTTCCCCTTCCCCTGCCCCCCTCGGTACTTACAAGGCAATTTTAAGACTTGTTTTGAAAAGATCTTATTAAGACCTTTCCAATGACACCCCTATAACTAACTAGCTGATTTCTTGACCTTATGTTTTATCGCAACTATCTTTTAATTCTGACCTGACGAATTCCATAGAAGGGATGAGAGCACACCACCATTTTCCCTAACGCCAACTATGGCTGACTAGCTAACTCTTAAACAAAAATCCTTATGCCAAATGTTACTTATTCCTAATAGGATTGATTCTATAAGAAGAATAAGAATCAGTCTGATAATATCCAATTTTGCTAATCCTGCTTCACAAGATAATCCATTCACAGCAAAAGAAGTGAACAACTTATCATAACTCCAAAACGCGTTAACTTCCTCCTATCCGCTTTCCTTTCATGACAATATTATATTATTCTAATGCAAATGAACTCGTTTCTTTTAACCCTAGTCCGAGTTAAAAACCCATAATCACAAAGAAATGTTCTTTCCCCTGATGACAATAGAATTAAGAAGGGATTGAGTAGGGCAAACTCAATCCTCTAATGTGGAACCTCAGGTGACGGCCAAAACCCAAATCTGGAAAATGACGAAAACAGCAAAGAAAAAAGGATAATAAAGAAAAAGGCGTAAACACCATTGAAACCAAGTTCCAGAAGGTATCGCTTCTAATATCTCTCTTTCACGTTTTTCGTGCTCAAGTTTGAGCGTTACCACTGAGAGTAGAGAACCGATAAAAAAGTTGGGGAAATTGAAACACATCTCAACAAACAAGAACTACCCGTTGATGTATGGTGAAGAAGAAAACAACAGATGAGGCATAGTAATTTCTTGGTAGTTATCTCCAATGAATCCCCAACAAAAACTCAAGAAGTGAGTTTTAAGTTCCATTTTTTGTGTATTGTGCAGTCTATAACTCTACCTCTGATATTCACCACGCAGCTTACTTTACATTGGGCTTAAAAACTTTCACGTATCAGGTACCTACTGTTTGGCCGCTGATGTCGAGGAACTTAAAAACCGAAAACGCAGCGTGTTTTCCAATTTTAAAAGGACACAGGTACTCCGTAGCCAAATAGTATTGGGCTGGATCCGACAGAACAAACAAAATTCAAAAATTGACCTCGTTTCCCAGTATTTAGATCTTTCAAATATATCACAATAACTTGCCATCTAGTCAAATTCCCATGGGTTGGTTTCATCTCATCTCGGTCAATGTTAATTCCATTGTTACTCTAAATTGACATGACTATCTCCTTGAATTCATTGTCAAATAAAAGCCTGACATCATCTTTCTCATTAAATTCGCCTCAATCCATGGCACTCCATGACATCCAAGGATTTTGAATTCATAAGAAACGATAGGATAAACGGTGATGGAGGAGGTGGCACGGGAATATTGGTTGGAAGACCCTTTTGCTTACAAAATATTGATCAAGTTGAATTCCAGAAATTAAAAGTTTCTTGAAGTGTCGGTTACCAAAATTTCACTGCCAGATAGGGATAACTTCTTCGCTATATCTACCTATGCAACTGGTTAAAACGTTCTCAAGTTTAAGGAGGAGCTCAATTCCTTTATTGAAATCCTCGAATCGTAATTATATTCTTGCCGATGTCCTAAATGCCCGGCATACTTCCTAGCTGAACGCCAACAATAATCCAAGAGGTGTATTCCTGAAATCGTGGATAACAGAGTACTGACAGGTGCAACCTATATTGGGCGGAGTTCCTAACATACCCTAAGACAAATTCATATTTGGACCTCTGCATTGCTGATGTATGACTTGAATTCTGCTTTTATAGTCGCCAATGGTATCGGCAGTTGCTTCCTTACGATAGGGAACATAATGCAATCGTAATGGAAATCAATCATAAAAGGGATGATGTCTGCTTCACTCCAGTTCGGCATGAAAATCTTCGATGGAACTTCAAACAAGTTGGGTAGACAGACCTATGCTCATGTCAGAAGGGTTTTGTACTCAACTTACAAAATGCAGTAACCAGCAACGAATAAAATCAAGAAACATGTCAAAGACGATTTTATTGGAGAAAATGTGAAATTCGAGGATCATACTATTATTAACAAAGTTGAAAGAGTTTTGACTTCTGAGGTATTTGTTAGAGTTATACCCATAAATATCTCCCTTGATAATTTTTCAGATTTTTTAGATCACGGGTGTCCATTCGCGAGGGAGGAAACACATTTTTCATGTATTTCCCCCCCTGTGCCCCCACTGAAGCGAAAACGGTCAGTTTAAGAACTGTTTTGAAAAGCTCTCATAGAGAACTTTCAGTTGATACTCATATCGGCTACCTTTCATGAAATTTTTTTCCAGGGGTCACTTCTCTGTACTGTAATCATCGATTCATGGCCTATTTTTCGAATCCTAGAATGGTTACAAAGCCCTTTTGCTAGGAGCTATCTCCTGCCCCTTTGACTTGTTTCAATTATATGTACTCATCTTCATGATACCTATCATTCCTGCAATTTTCATGCAAATCCTAGCAAAGCTGTAGTGTCTAAGTCGGTAAAAAGCGCACATGGCGCCATAGCCATATGTTTCCATAGTAATACAGGGCATATTGTTCCATAGTAATACAGGAAAATTCAAATCGCTATAACTTCTTCAAATACTATTCGATCTTTATGAAACTTTCAGAAAAGATCAATCCTATAAAAAATTTTATTGTATTTAAGGGTACCGTTTAGATTTTATTCAAGAAAACATAAAATCGATAAATCATACTATTACTAACAAAGTTGAGTGAATTTCGACTTCTCATGTATTTGTTGTTGTTGTACTCATTAAGGCCTACATTCATGATTTTTTTCAGATTTTTCGGATGGAAGGTGTCCAATCGCGAGGGGGGGTACGCGAAAAGTTCGTACATTTCCCCTTCCCCTGCCCCCCTCGGTACTTACAAGGCAATTTTAAGACTTGTTTTGAAAAGATCTTATTAAGACCTTTCCAATGACACCCTACTCGACTACCAATGGTGAGAAAATTTTTTTTTGAGGGGTCACCTCCCTATATGGGGAGACCCCCCTTAAACCCCTTTAAAAAAAATTTTCACCCTTGAACTTTCAAGAGGTCACCACTTCTGACCTTTCCACAAAGTGTCATGGCTGTAGCCTCTATAGTTTCGGAGAAAAAGTGCTATGACATACAGACGGACGGACGGACGGAAGGACGGACGGACGGACGGACGGACGGACGGACGGACAGACGGACACAGGTCGTGATTGCAATAGGGTTTTGTATTTTAGTACAAAACTCTAAAAACAAATGAATTGGGGGGAGTGTTATGAGCACCATGCCGGCTGCCTCAATGTTCGGTTTGTCTCTCCACCCAGACTGGCTGCTGGCGTGAAGTCGAGCTTTTGCTATTCCCTTTGCGGTGACCGTTTGATTTGCTCGAATTGGAGGCGGGGCAGTTTTCAATTGTCCCAATTTAGAAGCCCTTCCATATTGCAACCAGATTCGCCAGAAAGAAGACGATGATTCTGAAAAATTATTAGGTATTGCCTATTCACGTGAATCTTCAATTTTCATTATTTGGAGCAGAAATTGTTTTCGAACATTACTGTAACTATCATGTTATTACTTCATTTCTATTCTGTGGTAAAATAAATAATTTTAAGATATGTATAAATGCAAATCAGAAATAATTTTATATTGGAATGTCAGAAGAAATAATGAAATAAATATAAAACAAATGTGAAAATGAAAGAAGCTGTGTAGTTAGCCTTTTGTTTATTAGTCGGCACGGTATCAAAGTTTAGATTAGTTTAGACCCATACATTGCTGTATTACCTGTATGTATGTTGATCGATTCTGTCCCCATTAGTATGCAATTAATACCATTCTTCTTTCTTATTCATTTTGCATATCTTGAATTTTCTCAAATGGTCTGAATATTTTTGCAGTAGAATTTCAATTTTTAATTCATTCAAAATTAACCGTAAAAAATCAGTCAATCCTAATAGTTTTATCCGCTATTAAAAAAATGATAAAAGTTGTATCCGTCCTTTTCAGTTGAACTTTAAACTAAACTATGGTGTATTTTTCTTCTATAAAAGAAAAACTCTGTAATTTACGTTCAATTTTTTTCTTTTGCTTTAAATCATTTTGTACGATAGCACAATGTAAATGTTTCCAAAATGTAAGGGATCTTATGTTTAGTTGTTTTATTTTAAACGGAGAAAAGCTACGGCAAATAATACTGATTAGAATTTACGTGCGAATCAACCTTTAACTAATCGCTAAGATATTGTTTTTTTCATTTTTTAGGGTTTTGTACTAAAATACAAAACCCTATTGCAATCACGACCTGTGTCCGTCTGTCCGTCCGTCTGTATGTCACAGCACTTTTTCTCCGAAACTATAGAGGCTACAGCCATGAAACTTTGTAGAAAGGTCTGAAGTGGTGACTTCTTGAAAGTTCAAGGGTGGAAAAATTTTTCAAAGGCGTTTAAGGGGGGTCTCCCCATATAGGGAGGTGACCCCTCAAAAAAATTTTCTCACCATTGGTAGTCGAGTAGGGTGTCGTTGGAAAGGTTTCAATGAGATCTTCACCAAACAAGTTTTAAAATTGCCTTATAAGTACCCAGGGGGGCGAGGGAAGGGGAAATGTACGAACTTTTCGCGTACCCCCACCTCGCGATTGGACACCTTCCATCCGAAAAATCTGAAAAATATCATAAATGTAGGCCTTCATGAGTACAACAACAACAAATACATGAGAAGTCGAAATTCACTCAACTTTGTTAGTAATAGTATGATTTATCGATTTGGTGTTTACTTGAATAAAGTCTAAACGGTACCTTTAAACTCAATAAAATTGAGCAAAGAGATGACTATTTATAGGATTGATCTTTTCTGAAAGTTTCATAAAGATCAAATGGTATTTACCGAAGTTATAGCGATTTGAATTTTCCTGTATTACTATGGAGCAATATGCCCTGTATTACTATGGAAATATATGGCTATGGAGCCATATGCGCTTTTTACCGACTTAGACACTACAGCTTTGCTAGAATTTGCATGAAAATTTCAGGAGTGATAGATATCATGAAGATATGTACAAACAATTGAAACAAGTCGAAGAGGCAGGAGAGAGCTCCTAGCTAAAGGGCTTTGTAACCATTTTAGGATTCGAAAAAACAGGCCATGAATCGATGATTACAGTACAGAAGAGTGGCCCCTGAAAAAAATTTCATGAAAGGTAGCCGATATGAGTATCAATTGAAAGTTCTGTATGAGAGCTTTTCAAAACAGTTCTTAAACTGACAGTTTTTGCTTCAGTGGGGGCATAGGGGGGAAATACATGAAAAATGTGTTTCCTTCTTCGCGAATGGACACCCGTGATCTAAAAAATCTGAAAAAATTATCAAAGGAGATATTTATGGGTATAACTATAACAAATACCTCAGAAGTCAAAACTCGTTCAACTTTGTTAATAATAGTATGATCCTTGAATTTCACATATTCTCCAATAAAATCGTCTTTGAAATGTTTCATGATTTTATTTGTTGCTGGTTACTGCATTTTGTAAGTTGAGTACAAAACCCTTCTGACATGAACATAGGTCTGTCTACCCAACTTGTTGTTGTTTGTTTGCAACTATATATGAATTAAATAATATGAATATTTTATGGAACGAAATAATATTTTAGGAAACCAAGGAAAAAACAAGAAGAACAGAAGTATTATTTTTAATTTTATGACCCCAATAAAACAATCCAAACACACAAATAAACTAAGTGGAAGGAGAGGAGTCTTTTGGTAATTGCCTATACAAGTAGACCAGGGCGGTTCCGTTTTCAATTGGTTGCTGAGAGGAGGCACACTGAACTTTGCAGAAACAGTTGTGGAATAACTGTTACACCCATAGTTGACTTTTCCTCCCTCTCAAAAGTAAATTGAGTAGCTCGGTAACGATTGAATTAAATTAAATTGAAAAAATGCGTTGTAATGTATTGTAAAGGACGCTTTAAAAAAAAATTTTATGAGATACAACCAGTCAAAGTTGACCAGCGTTTGCAACGAAGTTATAAACAAGATGTAAACAATATGAAAGAAATTTTTCTTTTAAAACTTTTTTTAACATAAAAACCCAAAACTATAAATAGGGCTTTAAAAAATTGTATATTATCTATGAATACTATGCTGTAAATTGCAACTTTCACCGTGTTTTATTATTACTAATTTTATTCATTTATATAATGTGTATATCATATTTATGAATAGATAAACAATATAAGATACACATTGTGACTACTATATCAGTGAATAAACTAATAATACTAATAAAACACTGTGCGAATCGTACGACAAATAAACGTTTTTAAATGTGCTTTTTATATCTTATACCTACTAATTCACGAAAAATTATAATTTCAAATGAAACTTTATTAAAATAAACACTATTTCAGGAAATAAAATTCATTTAACATATTTTATCCTTCACTTATAATTTATATTTAGAGAGTAAAAATAAAAAGCACTTTCTATCTCTATTATGATAATCACAAATCTTCTACAATATCACTTTAAAATTTTAATAGTATTTTTATTTACTATATAACTACACGTACACTTAAACGATGTTCGTTTTTACCTAGTGCCAATATAATTTCACACCTAATATTACCAAAAAACTCATTTTACTATTAAATGGTCTATATACGAGTAAGAATACATAAACTCTGGCATGCAGTGCGACTTTTACATCACTCCTTAACAGATGTTTCGGCTGCCTCTCTACTGTTGCTAACGGTTCCCTTCAAAATCTCACCATTTGTTTCTAAATCTCAACCATATATATTAAACTATATATTATATTTTCAAATATATTATATCGATTCTAGCTTGGAAAATATCAATATTTTTCGAATTACTTGAACGAAATTTTATTTTTATTTTTAATCAATATATCATAAAAAATAATGTAAATAAGCAAAATACTTCTTTTAATTTGTTTAAACAAAGATTGTCGAAGTAAGTATACAACCTTAAAATGAAAATAATTGTATTTAATACTTTGAACGGTATATATCTGGGAAGTGTTGCGAATTCCGGCGTACCGGCACTCTCCCATTCGCAACTTCAAATTACCGCGATCCTTTCGAACAAAACTCGATGCCCTGGAGGACGCTGTCTCGAACACAGAGGGCCACATGCTGGTCGGGGGAGACTTCAACGCTAGAGCCATCGAATGGGGTATGCCACAATCCGACCCAAGGGGAAAGCAAATCTTGGACATGGCGGCCAGAACAGCGCTTTTTGTCCTAAATACTGGTAACACCCCTACTTCCCGCCGCTGGGGTTGCGTAGGAACCATACCCGATGTGACACTCGCTTCGGAGTCCCTGGTACCTAGAGTACACAACTGGCGAGTACTAGAGGACTACTCGGCTATTGATCACCAGTATATAGCTGTTGAGATTCACGACGGTGCCACTCTGCGTGCATATGCCCAAACTTCAATCCTCGGATGGAGGACTGGGAGGATGGACGTCGAGAAGTTCACTGACGCGCTTATGGCAGGCGCACCGTTGCTGGGAGCTCCGCCAGGGAGTGGAGGGCCTACAGCCAAGGACTTGGTGAACTCAACTATGAGTACCATCATAGCTGCTTGCGAGTCTTCCATGCCCCGCCGGAGACCCCGACATGGTAAGCCTCCAGTATACTGGTGGTCAAACGAGATCGCCGAACAAAGAAGCGAGTGTCACAAACTTCGGCGAGAGGCCCAGCGGGCGCGAACACGGGAGGAGGCAGACACTACGCTAGCAGCGCACAGGTCCGGCAGGAAATATCTTCGCAGGCTTATTAACAAGAGCAAGGCCCGATGCTGGCAAGACCTCGTGGACGATGTAAATAAGGATCCGTGGGGCCTTGGCTACAAGCTGGTCATGGGGAAACTTGGTGCCCTACGGAAGTCTTGTATACATGACGCGGAAAAGATGGACGCGATAGTGCGGGGACTCTTCCCACTCTTCACACAGCTGGAACTGGAGGAGGCAGTCCTCTCCCTGAAAGCGAGGAAGGCTCCAGGTCCAGATGGTGTTCCAGCTGAGGTTATGCAGCTCGTCTATCACCATTGTCCTGACTTGCTGCTCAGCACATTCAACGCTTGCCTACGCGACGGGGTTTTCCCGGTACGATAGAAGGTGGCCAGGCTCGTGCTGGTCAGCAAAGGGAAGGGAAATCCCGAATTGCCGTCTGCATACCGCCCGTTATGCATGCTAGACACGGCTGGGAAAGTGCTAGAGAAACTCATCAAGGGAAGACTCACTGACGCGATTCGTGCTGCTGGGGACCTATCTCCTCGGCAGTACGGCTTTAGAGCAGGACGTTCTACCATCGATGCGATTGCAAAGGTGGTGAACGCGGTCCAAAAGGCAGAGGCATATAGTCGCACCAAGCGACGGATCGTCCTGTTGGTGACACTCGACGTCAGGAATGCCTTCAACTTCGCTAGATGGGTGGATATTCTGGATACGCTGGAAAACTCTTTTCAAGTTCCAGAATATCTAATGCGGCTTTTGAGGAACTACCTAAAGGACCGAAGCCTGCTCTACGACACGACACAGGGCCAACGAAGGATGGAAATTACATCGGGTGTTGCCCAGGGATCTATCCTTGCTCCGGACCTGTGGAACGTGTCTTACGACGGGCTACTGAGACTTGAGAAGCCAGATGAGTCGCGCTTGGTCGGCTATGCGGATGATGTTGCGGCTCTGGTCGCCGGACGCACCGTTGAACAAGCGCAACTTAGGCTAGGTATGCTAATGCGCTGAGTGAGGGACTGGATGACTGCTCGCGGGCTCAGTTTAGCACTGGAGAAAACCGAAGTGGTCATCTTGACAAAAAAGAGAATCCCTAGAGTAAGGATGATCAGTATTGGAGATATACAGATCGAATCGAAGTCAACGGGGAAGTACCTGGGGCTACTAATCGACTTGAAGATGAGTTTCTCTGAGCAAATCAGGGCAACGGCTGAGAAGGCTGCTTCGGGAATATCGGCCCTGAGTCGACTTATGGCGAACGTAGGGGGACCCAGCCCATCAAGAAGACGCCTCTTGATGAGTGCTGTAGGGTCAGTGCTACTGTACGGAGCAGAGGTATGGGGCGACGCTCTCAGCAAGGAGGTATACCAAAAACGATTGGCACAGGTACAGAGAAGAGGAGCACTGAGAATTGGATCTTCGTATCCAACAGTCTCCGACTCGGCGGTGAGAGTGCTTGCAGGCGTGATACCTGTCGCCCTCCTTGCTAGAGAGTGCCACGCTATTTACATGCGCCGAAACGAGGATGCGAGGGAGATAGTTGTCCGCGAGGAGATTCAAAGCTCGCTCAACGATTGGCAGCAGTCTTGGAGGAATTGCACGAAGGGAAGGTGGACTGCGCGCCTCATCCCGGATGTAAGACCGTGGCTAAATTGAAGGAATGGTGAGACTGACTTCTATCTGACCCAGCTTTTGAGCGGGCACGGGTGTTTTCAGTCTTACCTGCACAAGATCGGCAAGTCACGGTCTCCCGATTGTCGGTTTTGCCCAGGAGAGGAGGACAATGCCTGTCACACATTTTTTGCGTGTACCAAATGGGCCAGGCTGCGAAGGGAACTCTACAGGGAGACGGGAGAGCTCACTCCGGATAATATAGTTGCAGTGATGCTCGAATCGGTTGACAAATGGAACCAGGTGGCACATTATGCTCGGGCAGTCCTAAAATATAAAAGGGACTCACAGCAGTCGGAGGCGCTGGGGCTGGGGGATCGCTCTTCTGGCAATTCCTCTTCCCCCCTCCCCTCACGCTAGGAAAGGGACACCCCAGCTTGAAGGCGCCCCACGGCGTAACAAAACGAGACCTGGCCCGAAGTAATGTGTCAAACGGTTCCAGGCTAGGTTCTCAGATTGACAGGGGAGGTGTTTAGTGGGTAGTCCAAAGGTATCCTCCATGGGAGTCCCACACTGCCAGAATCGGCGGGCATAAATGCCTTCACCTCCCTACCACAAAAAAAAAAAAAACAAAACTTAAAATTACCGCCGTAACATCTCCACCTTCTTTTGGGCGCATATACCCTTTCCTCGGTAAATTTATTTAATTTTATTAACATTCAACAAATTCGCTATAATTTTTATTTCCCCATCATCTCAATCCTACTCTTTTCCTTTATTTTCAATTACAAAAAAAAAAAGTATATAATAATAATTTTAAATTTCCCACTAACAACACTCCATTCATTACTTCTCATTGACAAAACTTCATTCGAAACATTTTTCTTAATAAAACCTTATTCCTACCTTCATACTAACTAATTTTATTCATTAGCTTCCACTAACAAATTTTATTTTTCATACTAACAAAAATTCATTCACGTTTCCCTACTAACAAATTTCATTCCCATGCTCATCAAGAAAGAAGCATAGTTGAAGTTTGACAATGACTGGGAAATCAACAGAAGGTGGCTTGGTTGGTCCGCTGGGACCTTGGGTTCAAGTTCCCCGAGCGTAGGAAAGTACTCTTTTTGGAGTATCGGCAAAAGCAATTGTTTCCGTATATATATATATGATAATTTGCATCGAATCAAATGCTTCCATGGTTATGCAAATTGCCATATATGCAAAATAGAAATTGTTGCGTTTGTCGATACGAAAAAGATGTGTGGGTAGCGGAATCGAAGTGTATTGAACTTCGATTACGTTACCCAGATGTGGCAGCGGTGATTAGGAAGGAAAGGTTTGCAGGGTTGGGTTCTTGGATTTGGGGAGTCAGTATTTGATTTTAAAATAAGAGGGAGTGCTTCAGGCGGTGTGAAGAAAATTTTTTTAATTCAGTTATTGGAGGTGAATTTTAACTTGGGTTTTGGGTAAACGATTTTCAGTGTGGGTGTTAAGTGAATTAAAAAAAAAGATTTATAATTTGGGTGTTAGTGGATAAAGTTTTAATGGACGAAAGTTTAAGTGTGCGAATAGAATTTTAACTTTAAGGCACAATCACAATTCAAAGTGTGTCGTGAGGAGATTTCACCTTCGATATTAATGAAATAAATAAAACCTATAAATAAAAAAAGAACTAGAAAGGAGTGAGGAAAAAAAAACCGAGAATGCCAAGTCGTTTAATGTAAAGTTCAAAGGGACGAAGGAACAGTGCGGGAAAATAAAAGTTGGAAGTTCGACAGTTTAGACAAGCCAGTGCAGGAGTTACAAAAAGTGAAAAAAACGAAAGAAACGGATAGACAGCGGATGGGGCTTATAAAAGTGGCCGTTTTACTATCTTCTTTTGATTTTTTTTACATTACAGACATTTCAATCTTAATTTACAGTGGCCCCACGCCGAGCGCTCGGAGTTCTGCAAAAAAAGGGAGTGAGTGTAAATTTGACTTTTTCTCTATTTTTTTTTGTATTATATTAAATCACGTTATTTTCATTCATATAATATATTTAGTTAATCTTCGTTTGGTTCATATTTCATTATATTAGATTTTGAAGGGGGCGGACTTGCTTTTGGTGTTTATATTAACCTCTTTTGTAAAATTTGCGAATTTTTTTTCTTGTAGAAATTTTCTTTTTTTGTTAAATAAAACGGCCATGTCTGTGTAAGGAAAGAAAAATTCTTCATTTCTTTAAATTACATCCATCTTTCCCGCCCTTATCCCTTCGTGTTAATTTTTATGTGTAGGGTGGCTCAGCACAAGCAGAGGGTGTCCCAGAAGTCCCACGACATAACTGAGGACTAAACAGCCTCAGTATGCCACCCCGGGTTACTCACCCCTCTGCTGAAACATAATGTCTGCAACTGCGGCGACTTCCGCGGTTGCAACAGAAGATTTCCTAAAAAAAAAACACCGACACACGAAAAAATACGTGGTTTCATTTTGCTATGAATAAATTAATTTATGTATAATAAAACAAAATCATTTTTGAGACTCAGTAATGTGATACTTTAATTTATCTGTTCGAGTTATCTCGGATTAAAAAAAAAGATAAAAATCGCAGCACTAGAAACCGAGAAGATGAATTTTTTTTCGTGTATCGAAATTTCCTAACCAGGTTTTTGTGGTATTTTTCAGGCACCATGCCGATTGATTTTATTATTCAAATATAAGTTATTATTTTAAAGATTGGCAATGGTTCAAACATCAGCATCTTATTGTTCATAGCTTCGTTGCAAATGCCAGTCAACTTTGACTGGTTGTATCTCAAGAACTAAAGCACATTATCCAAGTTTCTTTTTTTGAAAAATCATAATTTGCAATAAGCTCCAACATATTTTTTTGAATTTAGTTTAAATCAGTAGTTACCAAGATATTCAATTTATTTATTATCAAAAAAAATTTCAATAATTTTGAATAACTTCTGAGATAGCCAAAGTAATTCGATTATTGTATGTAAAAAAATTGCAAAATTTTATATTTAGTTTGCGACTTGCAAGATTTTAAAAATTTTGAATTTTTTCAATGTAAATTTCTTCTTTTTCGTAGCACTACGGCCCTTCGTGGCCTTCGATTCCTGCAAATAGCGCTTCCAACTGTCTCGTTCTATTGAGCACGTCCTCCAATTTCGAAATCTGAGCAGCAATGATCTGTCTTTGTAAACCGAGTCAGATCAACGTCTCCTCGGTTTCCCCACTGGTATCCAGCCTACAGTTCTCCCAACGAATACCTTTTTGGGTAACCATTACTCGTCCATACGATGCGCGTGTCCAGCCCATTGCAGCTTCCGTAGTCTGATAATCGTTGAGACCTCCGGCTCGTCGTATATTGATTGGCGTGTTGTAAAAGTTCCTTAACAGTGCCATGGTAATTGAGTGATCTGACAATAATTGGATCCAGTGCCATAGTCCTCTTTTCGTTTGCGAGGCCGATGCTGTGAGCGTAATCCAATCTGAGGCTCGTTTGCAGTTTTCGAAGCATTTTAGCGTTTTTCAGGGACGCGAAGCTGGCCCGTCACCCAATCTCCATTCCGACGGCATGGTTATTACTTCAATTCCGCTATCAGGCACGAAAGATTCGCCTTCGTCCTCCTACGTCCCCACCAAGGAGGTGTAAGTAGGATTTAGTAGCAGAGCTGCAGATTTAATTATTGTTATTGATATTTTTCGGCATTTAATGTCTCAGTATACCACCAAACCCAATGTACGACCCCGAGAGCATTTACTACCATTTGATTGTCAAGTGTCGCAATCATCTACACAACCTGGTTAATGTACTGTGTAAATTTTTGGGCTCTTTTGAGTTAATGAGAAGGATCAACAGTAATATTGATTTTGTTTTACGCCTTGAATTAAGTTCACACGATACTAAATATCTTTTGCTTCATTTCAAGTAGTAATATTGAAGGTCATTGTCACGTTTAATATTTTATGATATATAATGCATGTATACATGCAATCAACTTTGATTCTTCTATAAAAGAGCTTTCACAAATATAACCGGTTATTTCATATTTAATTCATTTGATGTTGCTCCACTTTGACGATTCTCGTAACTGTATAATAGGAAAATTTGCCTGGCTTTTGGCCGCTAAATTGATTCCAAGTTAAATGAATGGCGAAAGGGATGGAAACGAAATTATTCCAAAATGAATTATAATGCGTTGCGCCTTTGATTAAATTGAGTTCTCTCAGTTTTGTTAAACGATATATTAAATTAAGGCAAATTATTAAATGCAGTATTTAATTTTAGAAATTTGCTATCCTACGAAAGCATTTTGAAGCAATACTTTTTTTAGCACACATACAATGGCTTGATACGTTATTAATTATTTAAATGAAGTAAACAAACGCAGAGAAATCATTAATGCAATTATATTAAATTCTAGTCTGGGCTGTAAACTATACTCCATTGACTCTTCTTAACACAAGTAATTATTATAAATTGTGTGCGTGTTTAATAGTACCTTGCTCGTCATCAAAGCAAATCAAGATGAGCATTCGTGTATCTAGGCTTTGTAATGATCATTGTTTTTGATGACGCAGCATAACGGCAACGTGGATATGAATCCAAATAACTCGAGCAAAATTATCGCAATCATCATTCCGAGCAGAATAATCCGATTCCCGTGGATGGTTTTCAGCAATTCGTCCATACAACGTGCTCTCTTTTGGCATGTAATTTCTGATTAAAATACACTTCTTGAACATAAACTTACCGACGATATTTGATCACTTCTGCCATAAGTGGTGCTCATTACAATCGATGGAGCAACATGGCCACTGTTTCACTGTGGGGCTCTTAAAATTTCATCAATGCTTGCGAACTCCCAATGCTCTGCAATTCGTGACAGCTAAACGCAAACCATTAACAATACTATCGAAACGAAGATGCACTGACCACCACTTTCCTCGCCAAAGAAAGTATTTTCCTGTCATCTAGCATCCGCATCCGGCACAAATCCACACTAAGATAAATTCTTGGCATCCGGGGATTTGCAAATATTTTCGGTGGTCACACTCAGCGCGTTACGGATAGTTTAACTTTTTAACTTGAACTAATTTGCACAAGATTGACTTTACGAGTATATTCAAATGTCACTCAAACCCGAACACATTTTCTATCGATCACAGTTATTCACTCCTCGTTGACGTCAAGTCCTGGTTCAGTCTTAGAGATCTGTCATCCAACTTCATCAGCTGGCTGGGAAATTTATTTAGGGGTAGCGGATCTCTGCAGAATGTCAATCCGTGAGATCAGTTTTTATTACAAGGTAGCATTTGCGATGACAGACCGACATGGAGAGACTGGCGGACAGGTGATTCAAGTACTTAATTGAGGCCACCCATTTTCCAAAGCTAAGTCATGGACAGCACTTGGCGCTTTGGTGCACTTACAGGTCTCACAGGTGGCAACATTTGCTTTTATTTATTGTGAAATAATATTTCAGTTGTGAGCCCGTCTGATAAGATCCATGTTCAATGCCACGAGCACCTATAGTTTCCACTGTTCCTCTTCCTGTATGTGGTCTCCAGATGAGTACCCCATCCACTTGTATACAAATCTCTCCATTACCCGCAAGTCTGGCAGCTGTGCTAACTAATTCTGGGTAGTGTGCATCAGCTGGGTGTAGCTTGCTGACTTGAAGGCAAGATGGTCCAGGTCGATCACTAGAGAGCTGCTGTCCTCTTGGGCCAACTTAGCTCCTTTTGGGGCAAACATTCTCGATAAGGTATCCGGTACCACAAGTTGGCTTCCTTTCTGATGTCAAATCGTAAAGTCAAACATCTGCAATTTGAAGGCCTATCTCCCAAGTGGCCAAGAAGGTTAGTTTGGCTCATCAGTCAAACCAGGGATGCATGATCTTTTACGATTTTAAAGGAGTTTCGTCCGACGTATGCGCAAAAGCGCTTCACCGCCAACACCGCCAGCAAAAATTCTTGCTGAGACCGTGTAGTTCTGCTAGGCTGGGTTTAGCCTGTGTCTTCCGTAATCTGGACTAAGACTGCTCCCACTCCATTGTGACCGGCATTACAAAATATTGAGAACGGTTTATTGAACTCCGGGCTATGTAGTATGGGAACTGTTATCAAGCTCTTCTTTAGCTCTTCAAAGGTCTGCAGGATAAATTTTTGTCCCTTGTGCAGCACATCCATCAAGAGTGTGATGATAGTCGCATAATCATGTACAAATGGTTGGTACCATCCGCATTAACTTATAAATCGTCATCGATCGCCTTTATCTTATCTAGGTTGGCTTTGATGTAACCGTGGCCAATGATGTGACCCAAATACTTAACTTCCGTCATTACGAACTGGCTCTTCTAGATGTTTGCTGGTTAATCCTGGCTTCCAGTTATGCAAAGCCACTTCCTGAAGCAGGACGATATGTTCGTCGTAAATCTCGGTTATTTGCAATAAGTCATCTACATAGATATGCGAAAACTTGATGCCGTTGGTGCGGTAGTATTACTTTATCCATTAGGCGCATCATTGTCTTTAGGACATTACACAGTCCAAAAGGCATAGTCACAAACTGGTACAATGGTCGACCTGGGACCGAGACGGCTGTCTTCTCCTTTGAACTCGGACCTAAGGGGATCTGCCAGCAAGCGTCTACTAATGAAGTGGTTTTACGTAATCGACTTAAGATAGCCTCGATCAATGGTAGGGGATATGCATCTTTAACAGTGACTGCATTGAAGCACTCGGCATTCAAGCATAGTCGGACTTTATTCAGCTTAACTTCTAAGGCAACTAGCGAGGCCCATGCACTTTGCGATTCTCCAGTCACAACTAGTTACAACATCCGATCAACTTCTGCGTATAGCGACTTTTTCTTCAGTGGATATATGGCAAAATGTCTCTGCTTGATGAGCTTAGCGTCCCCCATATCCATAATTTGAGACACCTAAGTTGTCCGGCCGAAACCTTTCTTCTAATATGTAGGAAAACTGCTATGGCCTCGTTTAATCGTATTTGTTGATTGGCATCTAGTGCATGTCAAAGTGAGTGAGCAGTTAGTGTCTCATCATTGATCGTGGTGACGGAGTCAAGTGTTGTGCTAGAAAATAATTCCGGGACCATGTTAAACCTTGGGGTGAAGTCAACCCTTAAGTATAGATTCTGTGTCAGTTGGAGTTTAGTGTAAAAATCCAGGGACTTGAACGCACGTTCAATGATGACATCTGTCATGAGTTTCCCTACTATAGTGTGACGATTTCCATCCGCCATACTGAACCAGGTAGTTAAATGCTGGGTTTGATCTACATGATGTGTCAGGACTTCCCCAGCAAATTGGCTGGTATGCAGCTGACGCTGGCTCCAGTGTCAATCAAGACTACCACCCAACCATGCAAGATCTGTACTGACACATATGGGTGAACGTTGTCCTTCCATGACTCGTCTAATTTGATTACACTCAGCATCTTTCTCGACTGCCTTACCTTTCTCCAGAAGCTTGCATCCAACGGGTGGTTTGCTTCCTTCTCAGAGGAGTGGTAGGACCAATCTCCTAATCGAAGATATATCGAGGAGTAGCTGGATACTCTCGTAGTCTAAGATGAAAGGGCTGAACCTGCCAGAGATCACTCGATTCATAACCATTCACTTAAGGGCCCGGCTTTGTAGCGCTTGACATTGGCTGTAGAACTTCCAGAGAACTGTGCTTGGCAGTGCAAGTCAGTGAGATTGTGGTCGTTTCTGTGGTTTGGTTGTCCATCGCAACAGGCTCAGTTTCTTTCCGGTCAGTCAATACGCGCACCAACGGTTGTTTGCGTTAGTCATTGGTAGGTTTTTCGCAACTTGCAGCCTACACAATTCTGGGCATAAGTATCCGCCTTCCCGCAGCAGTAACAAAAGACCAACAGCTCAGCTGAACATGCGAAAAACTAGAGTACCGGTTGTCGGCAATTCCAACAGACCGTAGAGCTCCTCCTGTCATCACGGTTCCACGATCTTATCCATCAGTTGTTCACTCCCAATAAGGATCTGCTGTCAGCCTCTATTGTTTCTTTCCATCGAGTCCTTGGTCTTTTTGCTGGACGTCTATCTTGTGCTCTACTCATCAATGTTCTTTTGGATAGCCGGTTATATTCCGTTATTTCGACATGGCTCGCCCATTGCAAATTACGTAACTCTACGCAAGAGGAAACTTGTGGACCATCAAAAAGCTCAAACAACTCATCGTTGTAACGTAGTCTTCACTCTGTTCCTTGTTTCACCGGGTCGCAGATTTTTCAAAGCACTTTGCGTTCAAATACGTCCACTTCTTTTTCAGATTTGTTAGTCAGAGGCCATGCTTCACTTCTATATAACAACACAGGTTTGAGTAGTATTTTGTGAATGCTGAGTTTATTTTGCTTGTGCACAACTCTGGACTTTAGGATGGAAAGTACAGAGCACCATGCTTTATTTTCGGCGTTTATGGGGCTTCCAATCTCGAGAAATCTACCCAGTAAATTTCCCTCGAGAAAGAAACCAGAAACCAGAAACCAGATGGCATCGTGAAGACATATTTTACATGCAAACGCACACCGTGTTTCAAACCAAAAAACTGCAAGCAAGCCATGCGTTTGGAGTGGCTTTCATTGTTAACAGCACATTCAAACAAATTATCACCGACTTCAAGCCCACTAACAAAGGCGCTCTGCGATTAATATAAAGCCCAAATTTTTTAATGTCTGGCTAGTCAACTGGCACACGTCCACAAAAGACAAGGAAAAGAACATTAAGAACAAATTTAGGAGCACCCAGGAACACACTGTCGGCATACTGCTGCCAAATGACATTAAAACTGCAAAAATCGGCCAAGAAACGGCACATAGAAGAACAACCAGAGTATACAGCCTTCATGCAGAGACCAGCGGCAAAAGACAGCGGCTGATATACTTCGTGACTAGGCTTCACAGTAAGCTCCGCGCACTTTCCACATCGAGGCATCCGTAAAAGAACGTGGGCATCCCCAGAGGGTCGCACATTCAACCAGATTGATCATGTTCTCATAAAAAAACGAGCTACTACCAGCATTGTTGACACGCGCTCGTTTTGCGGCTCTACCTGTGATTCCTACCACTACCTTATAAGAGTCAAGTTTCGATGCCACATCTCCAAGAGCTGCAAATAGGTAGCATCAGTTACTCCGATAGCTCAGTAACGTCCACATATATTTCAGTGCTAGAAAATCGCTTCAACATATCTCCACCGTTGGAAGACGTCAAAACTTTGTGATAAACAGTAAGAGATGCGGTAATAGAAGCAACTAGCTCGGGCACCAATCAAAGAAAAGTAATAACGACTGGCATGACAAAAAATGCAAGGAAGCAATTAAAAATAGGAAAAGGCTCACAAAGGATATATCCCACGACAAACTCGGGCTAAAGAAGAACAATATAAAACACTTCGACGTAAAGCTAAAAAATGTGCAGAAGAAGGATACACAAAGATCCAACAAATCAAGGAAAACATGACCCCAAATGAAGTCAGACCAGCGTATGCCTCTATTAAACAACTTAGAGATGGCTTCAATACACAAACAAATTCTTGCAAAAGTGTACAAGAAGCAATTAGAGGCAATCCTGTCGAAATTAAAATATATGTTTGCAATACTCCCAAAAGCTATTTAAAGCATCCTTAATAATGGTTGAAACCATAAACATTCCAGAAGCAGTGCAAGAGGTCCCAGTCCCACCAACCAGAGACGGAGTGCAGGCCGCAGTATGGAACCTCAGAAAAAATAGTGCTCTTGGCGTAGATGGAATATCAGTAAAACTGCTCCAGAGCGGGGGTCCCTATCTAAACAACCGTCTTCAACGACCAATATACAGAATATGGTTAGAAGAGCAGTTAGCAGAAGACTGGCGAAAGAGTATAATATGCCCTGTACACAATAAGGGGGCCAAATTAAGGTATGAAAATTGTAGAGGCATCGGTATACTGTGCACGTCTTAAAAAGTGCTTTAAAAATTATAGAAAACATTTAAGGCGTACTATGAAAGTATTAGAGGAGAGTATCATGAAAGCGTTCGAAGTAGATGGTCTACAAAATACCAAGTATTCTCAGTAAAACAGGTCTTCAAAAAGTGCTAGGAATATAACATAGAGTCTTTGTAGACTTCAAGCAAGCATACGACAGTGTCGACAGAGATGCGCTGTACAAAATAATGCTCGACTTTGGCGTCCCAACAAAACCAGTCCATGATGCTAAATACAGAATCCCAGGTGAAGGTAAATGATGAACTAACGGACAGCTTTAAAATGGAATCAGGCTTAAAACAAGGGGATGAACTTGCCCCAACGCTATTTAATTTGGCGCTGGAACACGTCATCAGGAAGATGTCAGCTGAAACCTCGGGTACACTAATACTCAAATCCACACAATTGGTAGCATATGCTGATGACATCAATCTTAGGGCGCGTTCAATCTTAGATGCCAAAGAAGCATTTCTGAGCCTAGAATCTGATGCAAACCAAACTGACTTATGACTTAGTGAAACTAACACTAATTGCATGACTCAAACGAGAAAGAACACTCCAGTTCATCAAAACCTGACCATAGATGACTCCAATAGAAAGTGTGGATAATTTTTTGTATCTTGGAGCTAAATTGAATAGAATAGCCACCGAAAAGGACGAGATTGGAAGCCCCATAAACGCCGAAAATAAAGCATGGCGCTCTGTACTTCCCATCCTAAAGTCCAGAGTTGCGCAAAAGCAAAATAAACTCAGCATTTCCAAAACACTACTCAAACCTGTGCTGTTATATAGAAGTAAAGCATGGCCTCTGACGAACGAATCTGAAAAAGAAGTGGACGTATTTGAACGCAAAGTGCTTTGAAAAATCTGCGACCCGGTAAAACAAGGAACAGAGTGAAGACTACGTTACAACGATGAGTTGGTTGAGCTTTTTGATGGTCCACAAGTTTCCTCTTGCGTAGGGTTACGTAAATTGCAATGGGCGAGCCATGTCGAAATAACGGAAGATAACCGGCTATCCAAAAGAACATTGATGAGTAGAGCACAAGATAGACGTCCAGCAAAAAGACCAAGGACTCGATAGGAAGAAACAATAGAGGCTGACAGCAGATCCTTATTGGGAGTGAACAACTGACGGTTAAGATCGTGGAACCGTGATGACAGGAGGAGGTCAATCCTGGAGGCCAAGGCCTGGCTAGGGCTGTTACCCCATAGGTGATGCTAGTTGAATGACTTCGCTACACTCTGTGTGTACTGGAAAGAATTCGATGGTAATCTGTTTGTCTCTTCTTTATCGACCACCCTGCGTTTGGTGTGGCAGCATGGAACTATCCTGTTTAGTACTGGGTTATGTATCCACTTTGATCATTCGCAATCTGTGGCTAGCTGCTCTATTTGTCTAAATCCAACTACTGCTAATCATCTTCCTCCTCATCCTGTTACTTCATATCTACAACTACTTCCTAATCAGGCCAATTCATTGCCGATTGGGAAATTTGCCAGCATTGTCCTAACAGTTAAGCTGAGCAACTTTTCGTTAACGTTACCAACAATATTCATTTCTTCAAACCTTTAATTGAATAAGCTCCCAACATGAATAGAAACCGACCATCATCTTTATAAGTCTCATTATAACTAACTAGCTGATTTCTTGACCTTATGTTTTATCGCAACTATCTTTTAATTCTGACCTGACGAATTCCATAAAAGGGATGAGAGCCCACCACCATTTTCCCTAACGCTAACTATGGCTGACTAGCTAACTCTTAAACAAAAATCCTTATGCCAAATGTTACTTATTCCTAATTGGATTGATTCTATAAGAAGAATAAGAATCAGTCTGATAATATCCAATTTTGCTAATCCTGCTTCACAAGATAATCCATTCACAGCAAAAGAAGTGAACAACTAATCATAACTCCAAAACGCATTAACTTCCTCCTATCCGCTTTCCTTTCATGACAATATTATATTATTCTAATGCAAATGAACTCGTTTCTTTTAACCCTGGTCCGAGTTAAAAACCCATAATCACAAAGAAATGTTCATTCCCCTGATAACAATACAATTAAGAAGGGATTGAGTAGGGCAAACTCAATCCTCTAATGTGGAACCTCAGGTGATGACCAAAACCCGAATCTGGAAAAACACGAAAACAGCAAAGAAAAAAGGATAATAAAGAAAAAGGCGTAAACGCCATTGAAACCAAGTTCCAGAAGGTATCGCTTCTAATATCTCTCTTTCACGTATTTCCTGCTCTAGAGAGTAGAGAAGTTGGGGATACTGAAACACATCTCAACAAACAAGAACTACCCGTTGATGTATGGTGGAGAAGAAAACAACAGATGAGGCATAGTAATTTCTTGGTAGTTATCTCCGATGAATCCCCAACAATAACTCAAGAAGTGAGTTTTAAGTTCCATTTTTTGTGTATTGTGCAGTCTATAACTCTACCTCTGATATTCACCACGCAGCTTACTTTACATAGGGCTTAAAAACTTTCATGTATCAGGTACCTACTGTTTGGCCGCTTATGTCGAGCAACTTGAAAACCGAAAACGCAGCGTGTTTTCCAATTTTAAAAGGACACAGGTACTCCGTAGCCGAATAGTATTGGGCTGGATCCGACAGACCAAAGTTTCGTTATTTGCACTTGTAACCAGCACATTCAGATGCTTTTTAAAACATTATCAGAAAGAGTCAACAAACAAAATTCAAAAATTGACCTCGTTTCCCAGTATTTAGATCTTTCAAATATATCACAATAACTTGCCATCTAGTCAAATTCCCATGGGTTGGTTTCATCTCATCTCGGTCAATGTTAATTCTATTGTTACTCTAAATTGACATGACTATCTCCTTGAACTCATTGTCAAATAAAAGCCTGAAATCATCTTTCTCATTAAATTCGCCTCAATCCATGGCACTCCATGACATCCAAGGATTTTGAATTCGTAAGAAACGATAGGATAAACGGTGATGGAGGAGGTGGTACGGGAATATTGGTTGGAAGACCCTTTTGCTTACAAAATATTGATCAAGTTGAATTCCAGAAATTAAAAGTTTCTTGAAGTGTCGGTTACCAAAATTTCACTGCCAGATAGGGATAACTTCTTCGCTATATCTACCTATGCAACTGGTTAAAACGTTCTCAAGTTTAAGGAGGAGCTCAATTCCTTTATTGAAATCCTCGAATCGTAATTATATTCTTGCCGATGTCCTAAATGCCCGGCATACTTCCTAGCTGAACGCCAACAATAATCCAAGAGGTGTATTCCTGAAATCGTGGATAACAGAGTACTGACAGGTGCAACCTATACTGGGCGGAGTTCCTAACATACCCTAAGACAAATTCATATTTGGACCTCTGCATTGCTGATGTATGACTTGAATTCTGCTTTTATAGTCGCCAATGGTATCGGCAGTTGCTTCCTTACGATAGGGAACATAATGCAATCGTAATGGAAATCAATCATAAAAGGGATGATGTCTGCTTCACTTCAGTTCGGCATGAAAATCTTCGATGGAACTTAAAAAAAAAAATGAATTGGGGGGAGTGTTATGAGCACCATGCCGGCTGCCTCAATGTTCGGTTTGTCTCTCCACCCAGAGTGGCTGCTGGCATGAAGTCAGGTTTTTGCTCGATGTGAAAAGCGCGCGGAGCTTACTGTGAAGCCTCTACTAGCCACGAAGTATATTAGCCGCTGTCCTTTGCCGCTGGTCTCTGCATGAAGGCTGTATACTCTGGTTGTTCTTCTTTGTGCCGTTTCTTGGCCGATTTTTGCAGTAAAGTTACCCAGAACAGTTTTAATGTCATTTGGCAGCAGTGCGCCGACAGTGTGTTCCTGGGTGCTGCTAAATTTGTTCTTAATGTTCTCTTCCTTGTCTTTTGTGGACGTGTGACAGTTGACTAGCCAGACATAAAAAAATTTGGTCTTTATATGAATCGCAGAGTGCCATTGTTAGTGGGCTTGAAGTCGGTGATAATTTGTTTGAATGTGCTGTCAACAATGAAAGCCACTCCAAACGCATGGCTTGCTTGCAGTTTTTTGGTTTGAAACATGGTGTGCGTTCGCATGTAAAATATGTCTTACCCTGGCATCTGGATAATGATTTTTATTTTTAGGTAAATTTCTCGAGGGAAATTTATTAGGTAAATTCGTCGAGAGAAATTTACCTATTGCGGAGAGTATCATATATATATATAGATATATATATATATATATATATATATATATATATATATATATATATATACACATATATATATATATATATATATATATATATATATATATATATATAGATATATATATATATATATATATATATATATATATATATATATATATATGTATATATATATATATATATATATATATATATGTATATATATATACGAGGTGTGGCTATAAAATAACGGGACTGACGTTGTAAAAAATTTTATTTTCATTGTATACATAATTACTTATTATCACCTTCAATATACACCCCTTCTCTATCCCTGCAACGCTCCATGGGAATTTTCCACTGTTTGAAACAGTGCTGGAAGTCATATTCTGTCAACTCCTTCAGGACTCTTGCCGCTTTCTCTTTTACAGCTTCTACGGATTCAAACCTCGTGCCTTTCAATGCAGATTTCCCCTTAGAGAAAAGATAGAAGTCACATTGTGCTGGGTCTGGTGAGTAAGGTGGATGTTCTAACACTGGGATGCTGTACTTGGCCAGGAACCGTTTAACAGATAACGCGGAATGAGCTGGCGCATTGTCTTGGTGCAAAACGCATGATTTGTCCTTCCACATTTCGGTTCGTTTTTTTCTTACTCTTTCACGTAGTTTACCAAGTACCCCAAGGTAGTAATATTGATTAATTTTTTGACCTTCAGGAACCCAGTGAAGGTACACAATCCCATGAATATCGAAAAAAACAATCATCATTGCTTTAACTTTTGACTTGCTCATTCTTGCTTTTTTGGCTCTCGGTGAAGTTGGGGTCTTCTAATGCATAGATTGGCGCTTCGTTTCTGGATCATAGGTAAAAAACCACGATTCATCACAAGTTATTATCCTTTTCAATAAATTTGGGTCATTTTCAATGGCATTCAAAGTGTCAGTACAAACATTTTTGCGAGCTGCTTGTTGTTCAATCGTGAGCATTTTTGGTACCATTTTTGCACACACTTTTCGCATGTTCAAATTTTCAAGTAAAATTTGCCGTACACATTCTTTATCAACGCCTACAGTTTCAGTAACTACACGAATACTTAATCGACGGTCAGACCGAATCAAATTAGCAACTTTTTCAACATTGTCATCCGTTTTTGATGTTGAAGGACGACCTGGCCGCGAATCATCTTCAACGTCTTGTCGACCATCTTGAAAACGCTTAAACCATTCAAAAACACGAGTCCGCGATAAACATTCACTGCCATACACTTCTTTTAGTAAATTATAAGTTTCGGTAGCGGTTTTCCAAGTTTGAAGTGAAATTTAACAACCATTCGCTGCTCTATTATTACGCTAACTATTTTTCCGGCAAAACCAAATAACAACACTAACGTAAATGAAGGTTACGTCTCAACGATGTTGTTTACAGAAACGAGACTAACTGCATTCTGTAGAGGAAGACTCAAACGAAACAGCTGTTGTTCAATGCCGGTTGGCGCATGCGCACTCGTTCCACTGCAGCGTCAGTCCCGTTATTTAATAGCCACACCTCGTATATATATATATCTATATATATATATATATATATATATATATATATATATATATATATATATATATATATACATACACACACACACATATATATATATATATATATACATATATATATATATATATATATATATATATATATATATATATATATATATATATATATATATATATATATGGGATATAATGAAATTTGTGACCACGCTAGAGGTTGCAATTTTGCTCCGATTTTCACCAAATTTTCAGGAAGATGTATTGGGTAAATATCTCAATTGAGTTCGTGAACCAGCTATGTCGGCCGGGTAAAAACAAAATGGCGGCCTTTTAGACGAAAAATCGTGAATTCTGTTTTGACCAAAGTATAGCTCCGATTTGGATGAAATTTGGTATAAAGGATGACTGATGTATGCGTTGAATCTCACAATAAAAAATGCAAAATGGCTGCCGCTCAAAGGTCGAAAAACGTGCAAAATGTTGTTGTTGTAATAGTGGTCAAAGCTTTCGACAGATGTTCATGAAATTTGGGGGTTTGATAGAAATTATAAGTATGTAAAGAATCGCGTAAAAAAACTGGAGGTCAGGTCAAAACAACCAAAATGGTGGCCAGTTGAAACTCAAAACTTCAAAGGCTTCTAAAAGTCGCAATTTTGATCCAACATAAGTGAAACTTGGTTTCAGAATAGACATTACTTAGATCTACAGCCTTTGATATTTTAGTGATCATGCATGTGCAAATGTCAAAATGGCGGCGGTTTAATTATGCGTTTTTTTCATGTTTTTATGGCCCTCTAGCGGCCACATTTTCCAGCGGATTTTAATAAAACTTGAGATTATGGATCTCTGTACTATATTCTTGTATTTCGCAGTAAATTATTAAAATTGAATGAAAAATAAATAAATCGAAAATTAAAAACATAATATTTTTAAGCTGCCATGTTCACTAAAAATTGAATTATTTTGCCCTGTCTAGTGTGAAACTCCGATTTGAACGAGATATGGCACATTGATTGATTAGGTCCTAGCACACAAAGATTAAAAATAATCCAAAACCAAATGCATGCATTCAAAATGGCAAAAAGGCAAGCGCAATTCGCTATTTTAGTAGCAACAGAAATAATGAATTTTTTTCATGGAAACGTTTTAAATGATTTTACTTGAAAGTATTTATAAATCATACTATTTTTTAAGTATTGTAAAGTATGTTTAACAATACCATAAAAAAATTATAACTTGTCTGTCTGTCCGTCCGTCCGTTTTTTCGTGCGTCACAACAAGTTTTCTTGCAAACCACATGAGCTGGAATGAGGAAATTTTCTACGTAGGTCAAAAGTGATGCATCTTGAAATTTGCAGTGTAAGAAAATATTTTAAAGTGTTTAAGGGGGTCTCCCCGTTTAGGGGGATGACATAAACATTTTTTTATTTCTGAACAGATTCCGATAAAACTTGAAATTATAAGTTATTAAGGCAAGCTAATTTAATTTAGTTATGCAAATCGGATGACAAATAAAATATTCGAAAACTTACAGCTTAATATTTTTAGCAGCCGTTTTCAATAAAAATTCAAAATGACGGCCCCTGATGGTTCAGAAAAGAATCGAAAATGTATATATTAATGGCAACGCAAGTGATGCTTAAACTTTTATGGAAATCTTTTGAAATTAACCAATTGAGCTGTTTAAGCCAAAAAGCTATTACCTTTGTGTGGTAACCACTGTAAAATGTGTAATCAGCAAATGTGAGAAGGGCGAAACTGGTCTTTATATGTTTATAACAATTTATCACCCGCTCATTTTCAATATGTGATCCATACGTGTGCAACTCAGTTTAAATAGCAAAAAAATTTCGCCTCTATGAAGGGTCTCCAAATACGAACGGCGACAGATTCTTTTTATGTTAATAAATATCCATGTGGTGCTACAAAAATTGCAGTAAGAAGTCCAGTAGTAGGCAAGCCGAATTCTTTTTCGAACCCTTACGCTACGTATGAGAAATTTAACTTTCCGGCTAGCGCTGCCAACGGCGATTTTATTCTTTTCATCCAGGATTTGCTGCAGTGCACCTGGTCTGTTCAATGATTTTATATTCCAAGTTCCAAAAGAAAAGTCATATATCCGTTGTAATGGTCGGTGCCGTTTATCCGATCCAATCCGAGACTGTTGTCTTAGTTCCTTGATAAGTAAGCTTTGACTTTGTCGGCTTTAAGTTCACGCGTGGTAGTTTGTTTCCCACATACCTACCAGCTAGCGGGTAAGGGCACTCTCTATCCACTACCCGAGGACGCTCCCGATGGGGGCATAAAAGCCATGCACAAAAGACATTTATCTATACATAAGTCTCATTTGATAGAAAAGGTGGATTTGGAAGGAAAAAGATGAAATACTCTATCATGCTAGTTCGATTTAAACGTTGTAGCACAAAGTATGTATGTCGCTGTTTATAATATATAACGGATTCCAGAGAAATTCGTTTAAAGCAGGGGGTGGAGGGGCGCGTTTGATGGCATCATTTATTTACCTCGGAAATTTCCCATCATGAGCTCTTAAGTCCTGACGCAGAGGCAAATACGCGTAAATGCATATTGCATTAACATCCCCACCAATTGAGCCACGATACATTTAAGTAAAATTAATTTGCGTTTAAAATCGAGTCATTGATAAACTTCTAATATAGCTTTAAGTATATTATTGGTTTGAGATTTATAGCAATTTTTTCAGCCATTGCTGCATGTGATGGAAAATAGCAGTTTTGTCATACGATAGGCGGTGGTAGTGCCCTTTTCACACTAGAATTAGCAAAAGCGTGCTCTGATCAGAGTAAAGTGTCTTCACGGTAGATACAAATTTCTTTTAGCCGTTGCTGAAGATGGTCGAAAGTGCAATTTCCGTAAACGATAGGTGTTGATATTGCCCTTTTTGCACTAGATTTAGGGAAAGCTTACTCTGATCAGAGTGAAGATTCTCCACGATAGATACCAGTGTCTTTCTGCCGTTGCTGCAGGTGGTGGCAAATGCAATTTCCACATACAATAGGTGGTGGTAGTGGCCTTTTCACACAACTGTAAGGGTAAGCATGTTCTGATCGCGCCGAGTGGCGAAAAGAGTGTTTTTCAAAGGGTGAATTGTGAGAAAGGGCGTAACGCAGGTGTCAGTTTCTCTCTTGTTGGCAGGTTTAGTGTAAAAGAGTACTGTGGTAAGCAGGCGGCTTAATTGGAGCTTATAAATACAAGTTGGTGGTGCCTACGCCCATCCATAGGCAAGCATCTGAGTCTGGAGGCCCTAACTGGAGCTTCCTTGTGACTGCCTACTGGTGTTAGTTTTGGCTATAATTGGCGCCCAACGTTTACGTGTATTAAAGGCCAGTTGAGCACTTAAGTAAATGTTAGTGTTAAAGGACTGAAATTAGTGAATTCAAGTGAAGTGCGAGTAGATGACGGATTTTTGGTGCAAGGTGAACTTGTGGGAGTGGATTGGAATGATTGAAATTTGGCGGAAGTGTAACTTTTATTACGTTTGTTGACGGTTTCTTTTAAATTAAAAAGATAAAAATTGTAATTTTAGTTATAAGAAATGCCAAGTGTTTTATTCAATATTAAGGAGTTTTTTATAATTTAGGTCAAAAATTGCATTGAAAGGAAAAGTCGTTGAGCAGCCAGTAGGCATGGTGGACGAAATGAGGACACTGCCGTAGATAGCACTCAGCGTGGAATGACCGTTGAGCTGCATGATAATTAATATAGATACTTATCCGTTTACAGCCAAAGAGGACATGAACACTGTGAATGAAAAGGAGTTGATAAAAAAATTTTGGGTGATAGTGCTTTAGCAGGAAATGCATTGAGAAGTATTGTAGGACCGGTAAGCTATATGTCCCCAGTCGAGGAGCCGATAAGAAGACACCAGGATGCAACTGAGTGGGGAACTCAAATTCAGTAAGTTTTTTTTGGTTAGGATAGACGAATGGAGGGAGGTGAAGGAGGTACCCAAAACACATGTATTTAGATCAGCGGTGACCCTGTTCGACAGTACAGTACTAACAAGGTCCAATTCAATCAAACACCGGTGCGAAAATTGGGGTGACATGGAGGAGGAGTTAGTTATGGGTTGAGTGTTTGCCACGAGACTACGGTGACAGGCTATTGGAGGAAATTCGGCTCCAAGTGCAGGGGAAGGATGGTTTCGTTAGAGTGTACGTGGCCGGAATGGAAGACCTTTTTCAGTGACTTATGATACCGTGTGTGGAGGATAAGAAGCTGCACTGCATATGGTGGAATATCGAACCATTCTACTACATTTAGCTCAGTTTGTCACTGGTCTCCTTAATAGTGGACCTTGCAAAGCATCCGCAGATGCATTGGTTATTGGAGCCGGATTCGGCATATTGTGTAGCCACAGGTGGAGGAATGATTGCTGCATTGCAACAAGGATATAGAGATAACTGCTGCTGGAATTTAAAGGCACAGAGCACACTTTCAAAATCTGTAGTGAGCCTCAAAGATGTTTCGATTGTGGCAAGAGTGGAGCGCAAAAAGCTATGTGTCCAACATGTTCGCCAAGTCTGCCTAAGGGTCAAAAAGATAATGTAAGATGGATCCAACCTAACCAAGCGCTGAGTGTGGGACCCTCGAGAATCGGGAACTGTGCTCACTAAGCGAGGTAGAGGATACGAGCAATCCAAGCAAATCAGTCGCACAGGAGACAAGGGTGAACTTTACATTGTAGAGAACGGGGGGATAGTTGGCCTCATACAAAAGTAGGAATCTTTGATCGGACATTGATGAGGTTTTTGGCCTCGGGGGTGGCTCACTCTATTTTACGTGGGCCGGGCTGAGAAATATTGAGGGCACAAGGACTATAACTGATGCAATCCAAGTGGTTGGTTATTCGTTTAGCAGATAGTAGATGTGTATCGGCTGAGGGGGTAGTTTGGGTACCTGTAACTGTGAAGGGGGTGACACGGTGGATAGAAATACTAAGGGTGGATTTTCTATGCTCGTTCTATATTGTACTGGTCCTTTGCAGGGAACTGTCAAGTTTGTGGCAGTAGCAGCCTGTTAGATGCTACAACGGAGAACCAGCTAGACTTCACAGGATGAGGCATGCCTGGAAGCGCTGGTTACGCGGTAGTTCGACTTGATGGAGGACAACTTAGGCTGTGCCAGAGGTTTTGAGCATGTGATCCAATCCTGGCAAGCAGCGCTATTATCCTATATCTCTGGAAAGGCAGGCACATATCAATGAACAGCTAAATTAAATGCTGCGACTGGAAGTGGCAGAACCTTTTGGAAGTCCATGGTCATCATCCATCCTCTTGGTAAAGAACAAAGGCGGGGAGTTCCGTTTCTGTGTCGACTTCCAAAAATTGAACAGTGGGTAGGATACCCACTACCCTACACCACCTCCACGTTGAATGCATTGCGTACAGCTCAATTTCTCTCATCGTTGGATAAGTTTGGTTACTGGCAAATTCCCATGGCTGAAGATAGTAAGCCATTAACAGCTTTAACTGTGCCTAGACGGCGGGATTTTCTAACACTGACATGGATATGCACGTTATTGAGCTAATATTTAGCTTGTGCATCTGGTAGCTTAGAGCAACTGATGCTACTTGTATGCAGCTCTTGGAGATCTGGCATCGAAACTTGACCCTTATAAGGTTTGATAGCATCATTTATTTACCCCGAAAACTTCTCACCATTAGCACTGAAGTCCCGACGCAGAGGAAAGTGTGTGGAAAGTGGCTTTAAGTAAATTATTGGTTTGGAATGATTAAACTGTAAAAAAAAATAATATTACGGCCCTTACCTGCAAACCAGATAAGTTTACAAATAGATGCACGGCGAAAAAATTCTGTACTTTGGAGCAATGGCGATGTAACAGTGATTATTATTGTTCAAATGGCATGATATCGGATGAAACAGGTGAATATGGGCAATGTTGATGCATGGGAAGATCGGTAGATGGATATTGTTTTCGATGAATCTAATAATGAAATCTAAGGGAAGAGAATGGTCACACTCACCAATGAAGTCATTTCATTCTACTGGAAGAAATTGTAAACGATAGTGAAAGATAACAATGGACATTTTGGTTTAGAAAAAACTTACATGAATTGTTATTTACTTTGCTGGACTTTTGGATTCTTTGAATTACGGGCACAAAAAGAACCTAATTGAAAACTATCACTTGTTAGATCCATCTACGCCATTGATGCGTCTACGCCATTGATGCAATTAAAGCATGGATGGAGAAGTGACCAGTCACCGAGGTTTAAGTTTAACTATGAACCTGACTTCAAATTAACCTTATGACCTCGAAAAAATATATACCTATAAATTTCTAACCAAACAAAACTTATTACTAGCAACACATTCTCCGAATATTATACTCAACCACATCTGCTGGAAAGTGCTCAAATGCTAAGAAATGATAGCATCATAAATAGAAAAGATAAGATTCACAACAATGAACATATCGATCGGGAAACATCAACGATTCGAACTGCTACCTAATCTATTACTAAATATCAGGTGGTGGAACATGAAAACTCACCACAAGCAAGGGATATTTATAAGGTATTTAAGGGGGGTCTCTCCATATAGGAGAGTGACCCGCCGAAAAAAAAAAATTTCATTGAAGGTAGCCGATATGGGTATCAGATGAAAGGTCTTGATGAGAACTTTTCAAAACAGGTCTTAGTTTGTCAAAATTTGCTTCGAGGGGCGCACAGGGAGGGGAAATACACGAAAAATGTGTATCCCCCCCTCGCGATTGGACACCTGTGATCCGGAAAATCTGAAAAAATCAGGAATGTAGGCCTTGGTGAGTACAACAACAACAAATACATTAGAAATCGCAATTCACTCAACTTTGTTAGAAATAGTATGATTTATCGATTTTATGTTTTCTTGAATAAAATCTTAACGGTACCCTTAAATTCAATGAAATTCAGTACGTAGATGTCTATTTATAAGATTGATCTATCCTGAATATTTCATAAAGATTGAATCATATTGAGCGAAGTTATAGCGGTTTGAATTTTTCTGTATTACTATGGAACAATATGCGCTGCATTTATTACTATGGCAACATATGGCTATGGAACAACATACCCTTTTTACCGACTCAGACACTACAGTTTTGCTAGGAATTGCATGAAAATTTCTGGAATGATAGGTGTCATACATATCTTTGAGAATCGGTTCAGCTAGTGGTATCAGTAATCGTAAAACAAAATAGTGGCTGTTTTCAATGCGAAGATTGAATAATTTTGAGTTATTTTTTCCCAACTTCAACGTTTAAGGTGCATGCTTTGAACACTTGATTCAATTTAATGAATGACTGAAGATGAGTACCTACAATTAATGCTCATACGTGAAACAAGTCAAGGAGGTGGGAGAGAGCTCCTAGCAAAAGGGCTTTGTAACCATTCTAGGATTTGAAAGAATTGGCCATGAATCGATGATAACAGTACAGAAGAGTGGCCCCTGAAACAAAAAATTCATCAAACGTAGCCGATATGAGTATGAAATGAAAGTTTTCATGGGAGCTTTTCAAAACAGTTGTTAAACTGTCAGTTTTTGCTTCAGTGGGGGCACAGGGGGGAAATACATGAAAAATGTGTTTCCTCCGTCGCGGATAGACATCTGAAATAATTATCAAGGGAGATATTTATGAGTGTAACAATAACAAAAACCTCAGAAGTCGAAATTCGTTCAACTTTGTTAATAATAGTATGAGCTTCGTATTTCATATTTTCTCCAATAAAATCGTGTTGACATGTTTCTTGATTTGATTCGATCTGGTGACTGCATTTTGTAAATTGAATACAAAACCCTTCTGACGTGAGCGTAGGTCTGTTTACCCGACTTGTTTGTTCAAAATTGGGATTTTTGTGAAAAAGAAATCGTGGCTTTAAGAAGTTCCGCGCAAAAATTTTAGGTGTAAAAATGAACAGTTAGCGGGCAGGATTTTACAAATATGCTCAAAATTTTCCACTCTCTCTTTCTAAATCGTATCCACGAAACCAAATCGAATATAGTGGTAATAATTCGGGTTGCTAAACCTACAAGTCTTGTTAGAGTCTCGTAGATCTACTATTAAAGTAAGTGAATGAATGTGTACATATGTCTGTTTATGATGCGTATGGATGAAAATTATTATGATTGTTGTGTTTTGATATGTGAATTCGATCTATTACACTATGGAACGTGTCTAGCGATGGGCTGCTGAGACTTGAGGTGCCAGATGAGTCGCACTTGGTGGGCTCTGTGGATGATATTGTGGCTCTGGTCGCTGGACGCACCGATGAACAAGCGCAACTTAGGCTAGGTATGTTAATGTGCCAAGTAAGGGACAAGATGAATGCTCGCGGGTTCAGTTTAGCACTGGAGAAAACCGAAGTGGTCATCTTGGCAAAAAAAAGATTCCCTAGAGTAGGGATGATCAGTATTGTAGATCAAATCAAAGCGATCGGGGAAGTACCTGGAGCTCCTAATCGACTCGAAGATGAGTTTCTCTGAGCGAATCTTCGAGAGTATCGGCCCTGGGCCGGCTTATTGACAACGTAGGGGGACCCAACCCATCAAGAAGATGCCTCTTTGATGAGTGCTGTAGGGTCAGTGCTACTGTACGGAGCAAAGTTATGGGGCGACGCTCTCAGCAAGGAGGTATACCGAAAACGTTTGGCACAGGTACAGAGAAGAGGAGCACTGAGGATTGCATCTTCGTATCCAACAGTCTCTGACTTGGCGGTGAGAGTTGTTGCAGGTGTGATACCTTTCACCATCCTTGCTAGAGAGCGCCACGCTTTTCATCATCGCCGAAACGAGGATGCGAGGGAGACGGTTGTCCGCGAAGGGACAGAGAGCGCTCGCTCAATGATTGGCAGTAGTCTTGGGTGAATTGCACGAAGGGTAGGTGGACTGCGCGCCTCATCCCGGATGTGAGACCGTGGCTAAATCGAAGGCATGGTGAGACTGACTTCTATCTGACCCAGCTTTTGAGCGGGGATAGGTGTTTTTAGTCTTACCTGCACAAGATCGGTGAGTCACGGTCCCCCAATGGTCGGTTTTGCCCAGGAGAGGAAGACAATGCCTGCCACACATTTTTCGCGTACACGAAACGTGTCAGGCTGCGAAGGAACCTCTACAGGGAGATGAGAGAGCCCACTCCGGATAATATAGTCACGGTGATGCTCGAATTGGTTGACAAATGGAACCAGGTGGCATCTTATGCTCGGGAAGTCCTTAAAGATAAAAGGGACTCACAGCAGCCGGGGGCATTAGGGCTGGAGGAGTGCTTGTCTGGCATTTCCTCTTCGCCTTTTCTCTCTCGCTGCGGTAGCGATCCATGACATGGAAGGTTCCTCACGGCGTTACAAAATGAGACCTGGCCCAAAGTAATGCGTCAAACGGTTCCAGGCTGGGTTCTCAGATTGACAAGGGAGTTGTTTAGTGGGTAGTCCAGTTGCCTTCTTTTGAGCATTGGAGTCTGGCACTCTGTGCATAAATGGCATTCATCTCCCTACCACAAAAAACTGCACTAATTGCAGGAAGCCAAAAAACTTGTAAGCGAGTGCTCACGATAGCCCGCAGCACTCGCGACAGACTCAATACCAGAACGGTACTCCGTCCCTTCTACTGACAGTTTCACCACGACAAGTTCCTCATCAGTAAATCCTTCAGATATAAAAACCACGATATCATTGCTGGTTCACGATGCAACAGATGCCACATTTACTTTGGAGGCTTCTCCAAAGACAGTGCTGAAGCGCCCACCACGAGTACTGCTTGAAGAATCCCAGCAGCCACAGACTCGTGTATTGAAACCATACTATATTAGGTTGCAGGAGTATATTGCTGCACGAGAGAGGATTTTTCCCGCCGAAGGAGTCTCTTCACGTCAGCACAAAACTAAGTGGTCAACTTGTCGTTGAAGGAGCTTCCGCAGAAGAATGCGCACCTATTGCTAGACTTTAAAATTATGTAACATCTCGGAGGTTTTTGAGAACGAAACTTAACCTTGTTTGGCAAAATCGCTGTTGCACATATTGACACGGGTGCAAATATTAGCTGCCTTGCCTCGAGCCTCGGCTCAAAGGTACTTTATCAAAACCCTCCGGCGATAAAACCCTGGCACTCTGAAGTCAGTGCAGCAGATGGTACCAAACATTCTATCCAGGGTAGAATGACAACACCCGTGATATTCAGAGGTTAAACGAAGGATATTATTTCTACATTATCCCGTCTCTGACACAGAATTTGTACCTTGGCGTTATTTTCTTCCCTCAATTTGATTTGGACTCAGAATGATTCACAGATTCACCCTTAAATACAAGATATGTCAACGAACTCGCATCTATACCCGAAAGGCACAAAATAACGCCTAACCAACGACAATGTCTGGAAGCATCCATTGTTGCCTTTCCATGTTACGCTATGCAAGGCCTTGGCCGTACCTCTCTCGTATCGCATATCATCGATGTCGGCGAGAGTAAGTCAATAAAGCACAGACACTATGCTATTTCACCGGCCATGGAAAAGTTAGTGTACGTAGAATTGGTCAGGATGCTCGAGTTGGGTGGCTATAGAGGAGTCCCCAAGTGCCTGTTCCTCACCAGTAACCTTGGTGGTGAAGCCAGGTAAAGTCCGTCTTTGCCTAGACGCCTCGAAAGTCAATACAGTGACCATCAGAGACGCTTAGCCTCCATCGCTCATCGATGGAATATTGGGGAGACTACTGAAAGCAAACTACATTACCAGAATGCATTCTGGCAAATTCCACTCGATGAGGGATCGAGGTATAAGCCTGCTTTCACAGTGCCCAGGCGACCATTATATCAGCTCGTCACAATGCCTTTTGGCCTGTGTAACGCTCCGCAAACGATGACCCAGCTGATGGACAAAGTAATTCCACCTCATCTGAAACACCATGTTTCCGTGTACCTAGATGATCTTCTACTAATTACGGGAATACTTGACCAACACCTCCTACTCCTGCATATCAATAACGTGGGATTCACCATCAACGTTTAGAAAAGTAAGTTTGTCATGAACGAAGTCCGATATCTAGGACATGTCATCGGACATGGCACTATCAAAACGGATCCGGACAAAACTCGAGCGATTGATGAGTTCCACCCACCGAAAACTGTTAAGCAGCTACGACGTTCCCTAGGAGTGTGTGGTTGGTACCGATGGTTCGTTCGGAATTACGGCACAGTTTCAGCTCTCTGTCGGACATGCTCCGAAAAGGTAAGTTCATTTGGACCAAGGTCAGTTGAAAGGTATTTAAAGAGCTAAAACAAACCTAACATCAGCTCCGGTCTTGCACAGCCCCGACTTTAAGAAGCCCTTTTCCATTCATTGTGACGCAAGTCAACATGGAGTGGGAGTCGTGCTTGTGGAATTGACCGATGAGGAAGAGGAAGCTCTCATTGTCTTCATGTTCAATAGGCTGTACTCGGCCCAAAGGAACTACACCGTATCCAAACAGGAATGTTTGGGAGCGGTGATGGCTGTTAAGAAATTCCGGGCGTGTATCGAAGGCCAACAGTTTGAAATCATCACGGACTACGCTTCACTACAATGGTTGATGAAGCAAAGGGACCTACACGGACGTCTGGCCCGATGAGCTTTTAAACTGCAAGGGTTCAAATTTTCCATCAAACACCAGAAAGGGGCCCATAACATCGTGCCCGATACTCTCTCGCGAATGTTTTCACCCGAGGAAGGCGAATTGACAGTGAATGACGGGGACCCTATTGAGATAGATTTAGATAGCTCACATTTTGAGTCAGACATCTACAAAGAATTAAGGCAAAACATCGTAACCCAACAAACACAGTTGCCTGACTTGAAAATGGTAGACGGCTATGTTTATCGACGAAATGAATACGCCACCCGTGATCCATAGCAGGAAAAAGAGTCCTGAAAACTCTGGGTACCGCAGGCAATGGCACACAATCTGATCCTCTACGCACACAACCATCCTTTAAGTGCCCAAGATGGTTGTAGTCCAACGCTTTAGTGACTTAAGAAGTACTTCTTTTGGCCTAAAATATCAGCGCAGATCAAAGACTACGTGAGCACCTGTGAAACCTGTACAAGCACTAAAGCACCCAACCAGCCTCTTCGACCTCCCATGGGTCAACAAAATGTTCCGGAGTGCGTATTCCAACGTCTGTGTATAGGTCTACTCGGTCCATATCTGCGTTCTTCAATGAGACACATTGAAGCTATGGTTGTGTTGGACCAGCTCTCGAGATTCCCACTGGTGGAACCTTTTCGCAAATTTACGACTCCACCCATCATGGAATTTTCAGAGAGTCGAGTATTCCACGTGTTCGGGGTACCAGAAAGTGCGTACTCGAACAACAGAGTACAGTTCCGATCTCGATAGTTTAAGGGTCTACACGAACAGTACGGTGTCGAACACCAAGTGACGCCCATATAATCTCCTCAGTCTAACGCCTCAGAACGCTTAAATCACACACTGTTAGCCACGATTCATTCCTCTGTCCATCCAACTCAAAAGCATTGGGACCGCAGATTGTCTGCCATCATTTGCGCTCTGCGGTCATCTTATCATTCCGTCACCAGTGTCTCGTCTTACTTTGCCACCTTCAGACACCACATGGTTTGCCATGGTAAATCATACAGGCTACTATGGCAATTAAAGTGTTTGGAAGATCCCGTCGTTGCGCTGGAGCCCCACGAGCGTTTAGAAGACCTCCACCAACAAATCGGACGAAAAATAAAGGCCGCAGGACGTGCAAATGAGGCGCAGTACAACCTCAGGTCACGACCTTCCAATTTCAAAGAAGCAGATGAGGTTTTTCCACGTAATTTTCGTCAAAGCGACACCGCTGGGCCTTACACATTAACTAGACCAGTGTTTCCTGAAAAGCCGTGTACAGAAGGTTGTAGACCCCAATCGGGGAAAGAAGTCGGGGTATATTACGCAAAAGACCTGCGTCGATAGTTTCATATACACGTCTGTTTTATCCGTCCGTACTCAGTTTCAATTACATGCCAAGTCTACATACTCACAGCAAAACGTATATATATGTGTCACTCTGTCCGTCCGTTGATCGTTCTCTGCAATCGTACGACTCCGCGTTCCGACCCCGAAGACAATCGATTTTCCAACTGAAGATATTGAGCTCCTTTATTCGCAACCCTTGTCGCCTTGAGATCGTGAGAAAATTAGCTGCCCTGTATTAATCGAGCAGTCCACTCAAGCAAACTGCCCAAAAACTTCCTATCCCCTACTCAAAACTTTATGTGGCTGATTTGGAAAATTATGCAATAATTTTATTCGTAATCGTAAAATACTTTTTTTCCTCATTATTTTTATTAAATATTATTTTATACTAATTTTCCTTCATATTAAATGAAATTTTATATCAATTTTCCTTTAAATTAAAATTTAAATGTTTCCCTTGAATTATATTCGTCATGAGATTTAACTTTTATTACTATTTAAAATCTTCATTTTCTTTACTTCAGTTAAATTTTCTTCACTTCAGTAAAATTTTCTTTACTTCAGTTAAATTATATTAAAAAAAAATTTAAATCTGCACATCAAATTCGGAGTATGGGAATCCTGCTATAATACAACATTCCACGGATTGCATTGCCAAATGCAATGTACAGTGGCTGAGCAAATGGCTCCTCTTCATCCACCGTAACAGCGTGACGATACGGTAGACGATGGACAAGAAAAGAGAAGAATCTGCTTGGGCGTGAGAAAACCACTTTTGCGGGATGCAGATTCGGCTAGATTGAAAATAGGAGGGAGTCTGTGATGCACCTTCACGGCAGTCACGTCGTGACGCGAAAAGAAAAACGAGTCCACGCGAGATCGTGAAGAACGACGGAGGAATAATCGATTTTTTGTTCAATCGGATCGGTGCCGTGTGAAGTTACTAACATTGCGTCTTAGTTAATGCTTGTTGGGAAGTTTTTCCGAATTATTTAAAAGTTGAGGTTCCATAAAGGCAACTGCACTGCGGTGAATCGTACGGTTTTACGACCCAATAAACGACAAACGTTTCTCGACCGCCTTCTATACGAGTATTTGCAAAGGTTGCTGTTTCTCATAATCTGCGAATATACGAAAAATAAGTTTGCTTCAACTTGGGCAACAGTTGAAAATATTGCGATTGTGGGCAGAATCAAACAATTCCGGAGTGATAAAAGCTGTGAATTGAATCTTGAGCTCAAAAATTGGGTGCCTCAATTTGCAACCTTTAGCAATAAAAAGGCAACAAAATTTAAATATCTCGCTTTGGGTTAACATCTTGGCTTGAGAACGTAATTAAAATGACAGCCCTCAGTGATTAAACGAAGCCGAAAGGTATAGAAAGAAAAAATGCAGATTACTTGAACGAAAAACGATCAATCTTGCACAAGAAGGATGGAGAGATTGGAGGAACATTCAGGATTGGATTTATAAATGAACGAGCAAGTAAACTTGGGAAGTGTTAAGCGTCCAAAATATTGAAGTGTAGAAGCATAATAGATACAGGGTACTTACCGCATGGAATTGTTGTTCATCAGTACTCGCGTAGGACATATTGGGTAGGTGATCAATCAGGAATATATTATTCAATTGAAAGTGCGGATTCAGATGGTAGTGATCATAAGGTCATATACACTGAAAAAATTGAATCCCATTGAGCTTTAATGTAACACAAAACAACATCTATTGGACTGATATAACAGCTAACAGTGCTGTTTGGTCCCTTCCAAAGAACGCCGACAATGAAACAATACCTACGGAAGTCATCTCTACCAAACAAGCCAAAAGGGCTCGTTGCTCGAATTGGACAATTCCAAAAACTTGAGTACAATGTGTACTGCAAGGACCAAATTAAGGAGCTCCCTTCATACTTACTATCACCAAAGGCTTTAGATTTCACATCGGAAAAGGTTACGTTGCGCAAATGACATGAATACTGTTTGCATCGTGGAGAATATAGTGTTGTGAGTGGAGAATCCATTTGTAAAGTTGGATTCACATGACGGTGACGTGCGGTGCAAGATTGTCATAATGTTTGTGTTCACGGAACATGTTTGGTAGATACTGATGGTTTTTCGTGCTGTTTATGTCAAAAACGCTTTCACGGAGATCGGTATCAGTCATCAAAGTGCTCAAATTATTGTTTCAATGAGGGACGATATAATATAAAGCACGATACGCGTTATGTGAATGTCTGGATAGCCAAACGGGTTCTAGGTCTGAAACTAATATTACAGAATTATGTTCAATGTACTGCAAATATGGTCAAAATAACCACGATTGGATTAAACCTCTGGAATGTCCAAATACCTGTGATGAAGACGTATTTATAAATTTCCAACCACGTACTTATACACTCGCAGCAGAAACAAATGCTTCATGCAATAGTAGAACATATAACTACACACTGATCTTCTCTGTAATTGTAATTGTAACATGAATATTTGTGATACGCCTTGCTTTGACCCTGAATTATTCCAGCGAAATCGATCATATGATAGCGGGAGAGATGATAAGAAAACGCTCATTAATAATATGGAAGAAGATTTATATTAAATTGGACCAATTATACAGCATGTATTAACTCATTCGGCAGAAATTATGAAGGCTATCAGTAGCATAAAGTGTGGAAAAGGAAAGAGCTAATCAAAACTTTTACGGGCTAAGAAAGTTAGTTTTTTGATGAATTTTTATTTATTGGGCATTATCAGAAGAAAATTTTAAAGATTGACTAAATATTTTTTTTTTTAATGAGAACGATGAGTGATTACGGGGGTAAAAGTTAAATTTTTTAACAAGATGTTAAATGCAGAAGAGAAAGTTCTCAAAACAAGTTTGGACAGAGAAATATATAATAAAAACTGAGGTAGCAATATACCTTAAGAAATATTTAAAATTATAGAGACATTATTTCCTTTTTCTTTGAATTTAAGAAATAATAATGGAAACAAGTTTTAATTTATATTATTCAATTTCTGAAGCGCACTTTTATGTTCATTGTAGATAACGCTTGAACGCCTTTGAGCGACGGGTCCTGAGGCGAACAATCGGAGCGAAGCTGGACGGGGACCAATGGCGAATTCGATACAACCATGAGCTGTATGAAATTTTTGACGAACCAGAGGTGTTAAGGATTGTAAGACTGCGGAAGCTACAATGGGCTGGACACATGAATCGTATGGACGAACAACGGATACCCAAGAAGGTATTCGTTGGGAGAACTGAAGGCCGGCAGCCAGTGGGGAAACCGGGGAAACGCTGGTCTGACTCGGTCAACGAAGACAGTTCATCGCTGCTCGGATTTCGGAATTGGATGACGCGGTCAACGGACCGAGGCAGTTGGAGGTGTTGTTTGAAGGAAGCGAAGTGCCGAAAGGGGCTGTAGTGCTAAGAAGAAGATAACGCTGCGCACAGCGAATATAAGAAGTTTTTTTTTTGCATATGGAATAAGAACATCGTGGATTCAAATGATTTTGATTGAGTAGATGGCTATTAAACAGCAATGATATATTTGCAAACATATCCATCGACAAGCATTTATGGTATTTTCAAATTATATTTGTTCCTATGAAAAATAACGGAAAAGATGACGGGATCCTATACAACTTGAAGTTATTTGTAGTTATGGCTAATTTTAGTAGCAATTATTTATGATCAATGCTTAAAAAGCCTACGATGAATAAGTCCTTATAAGATTCTTGAATATTTATGTACAATTTATTAGATTTAGTAAAAATGTTATTCATTTATTTATGGTTTTTGGCAAACTTATCTATTAATAGGAAAAACGTTTGGTACAGTAGAGTATAAAGATTTGAATCTCGAAAAATGGGTTGATCATGCAAAATACTTGTCACGCTTCATTTAGAGTTACATATTACGAAGTTACAAAGTTTTCCCGTAAAAGTTTTTGATGAGAGAAAGCGCAACTGTATTATGTTAATCGCGGTAAGTTCAAAAATAATAATGAATAATTAAAACTTAAAAGCTCGGTCTTTCTATTTCCTTCAACCTGACTGGGTATAAGACCCGTATTGATGGCAGGCTCTTTCGCTTATATGGGGTAGCCACCGGACGAGCTCCTCCATTTTTTTATTTAACAGGGGCTCTTGCCGGGTAGAGTGGCCTTCCACTCGCATGCCCTTTTATGGTATAAGGTTATGCGATTCGATCACATAATTCTATAACATAAATTGGTCACGTCTATATTTCTCTTTTGATGGGAAAGCTCATGAAAATTATGTTTGTATGAGTTTTCCACTCAAATGGAAAAGAGATTCTTGAGTATTTATCTACAATTTATTAGATTTAGTAAAAATCTTATTGATTTATTATTGTTTTTGACAAACTTATCTATAAATAGGAAAAACGTTTGGTACAGTAGAGTATAAAGATTTGAATCTCGAAAAACGGGTTTATCATGCAAAATACTTTTTGCGCTTCATTTAGAGTTACATATTTGAAAGTTACAAAGTTTTCCCGTAAAAGTTTTTGATAAGAGAAAGAGCAACTGCATTATGTTAATTGCGGTAAGTTCAAAAATAACTTGGTCTTTCCATTTCCTTCAACCTGATCGGGTATAGGACCCATATTGATGGCAGGCTCTGCCGCTAATATGGGCTAGCCATCGCCAGAACTCCTCCTGGCTCTTGCCGGGTAGAGAGGCCTGCCACTCGCGTGCTCTTATATGGTATAGGGTTATGTGATTCGATCACATAATTCTATAACATAAATTGGTCACGTCTATATTTCTCTTTTGATGGGAAAGTTCATGCAAATTATGTTTGTATGAGTTTTCCACTCAAATGGAAAATATATAGCCACGTCTACTTTTGGATCTTGATCCGGTTGGGAGGCACCACCTCCTTCTGGATGCGCCACTCTTATTTGTGGGCCATAAGAATCGTCGGGTAACGACAAAGTCCCCTTAAATCCGTCTGCCTTCCCCAGATCCAGTTAGTCCTTTTTTATCTGCAATTTCTAACCCATAGCTGGTTACCTTCATTTTTTCGACTTCGGTCGACTTTTATTTGACTCAGGAACGTGGATGCGAAATTCTTTTATAGTGGGTCCTTGTGCTGGGAAAGGAACCCACCCCACGACACCGCAACGCTAGCCTGCCAGCGCATTCACGCGTTCCCAGACAAGGCCAATCTCGGCGGATCTTACCATCCTCTTCCGCCGAGGCAGCAGACCACCGCTGCAGTCCTTAACGGACATTCATCATACCTCATTTCTCTACAGATCCACTCTGTGATGCAACTGCTTTGTGTAAATGAATGATATAGTGACTGGAATGAGAATTGCGATAAATAAAACAGTCCAGCATATCATTGATGTTCGTTTCCGGGAATAAGAGTAAAATTACAAAGGGATTGGGATAACACTGTTCAGCTCAGTGATGCAATTCGCTCGCCTTCAAATCCACAACATCGAAGCAAGTGGTTGATATGGCTGAAACCTAGATCTGAGCCGCAGCATTTTTGATGGAAATTTCACAGCAACAACATCGCTTTAATTAACAAATCAACTCTGAATCCGTGGGGGTGTAGATGAAGATTTGCAAGGACCAAGACGTATTTTTGTGGAAGGAATCCAATTTATTTCCGTCCGCCTTTGCATAATATTCTTGTGAGGATCGAATTATGTTTTCCCCAATTAATTCCTGCTATTCAGCATAATGAATAAAATGACTTTTAAAAGTGTCTGTTTCGTTGTTACTGAGATCTACAAATTGTAATCGGATCGTTCTAATGGATTTTATCTTGGTTTAGTGTTAAAATTCTCAGCTTTTTATCGCTTTTTTTTGTGGTAGGGAGGTGAATGCTATTTATGCACAGAATGTGGGACTACAATGCTCACAAAAAGGCAACTAGACTACCCACTAAACACCTCCCCTGTCAACCTGAGAACCCAGCCTGAAACCGTTTGACACACTTTACAATCTGGGGACTGTGACTTACCGATCTTGTGCAGGAAAAACTGAAAACACCCGTGCCCGCTCAAAAGCTGGGTCAGATAAGAGTCAGTCTCACCATGCCTTCGATTAAGGCATGGTCCCACTTCCGGAATGAGGCACGCAGTCCAGCTCCCTTTGTGCAATTCACCCAAGACTGCTGCCAATCGTCGAGCGAGCGCTGTCTCCCCTCGCGGACAACCATCTCCCTTGCATCTTCGTTTTGGCACAGGTAAATAGCGCGGCGCTCTCTAGCAAGGAAGATGATAGATATCACGCCTGCAATAACTCTCACTGCTGAATCAGAGACTGTCGGATACGAAAATGCAATCCTCAGTGCTCCTCTTCTCTGTGCCTGTGCCAAACGTTTTCGGTATACCTCCTTGCTGAGAGCGTTGCCCCATAGCCTTGCTCCGTACAGCAGCACTGACCCTACAGCACTCATCAAGAGCCATTATCTTGATGGGCTGGGACCCCCAACGTTAGCCATAAGTCGACTCAGAGCCGTAACTCCTGCAGCAGCCTTCATAGCCACTGCTCTGATTTGCTCAGAGAAACTCATCTTCGAGTCGATCAGTAGCCCCAGGTACTTCACCGTTGGCTTCCATTCGATTCGTAAGTCTCCAACGCTGATTATCCTTACTCTAGGAACTCTCTTTCTTATCAAGATGACCACTTCTGTTTTCTCAAGTGCTAAACTGAACCCGCAAGCAGTCATCCAGTCCCTCACTCGGCGCATTAGCATACTTAGCCTAAGTTGCACCTGTTAAACGGTGCGTCCAGCAACCAGAGCCACAACATCATCTGCATAGCCGACCAAGCACGACTCATCTGGCATCTCAAGTCTAAGTAGCCCATCGTGAGACACGTTCCACAGGTTTGGACCAAGGATACATCCATGGGCAACACTCGATGTAATTTTCATCCTCCGTTGGCCCTGTGTTGTGTCGTAGAGCAGGCCTGGGTCCTTTAGGTAGTCCCTCAAAAGCATCATTAGATATTCTGGAACTTGAAAAGAGTTTTCCAGCGTATCCAGAATATCCCCCCATCTAGCGGAGTTGAAGGCGTTCCTGACTTCGATAGTTACCAACAGGATGATCCGTCGCTTGGTGCGACTATATGCCTCTGTCTTTTGGACCACGCTCACTACCTCTGCAATCGTATCAATGGTAGATCATCCTGCTCTGCAGCCATACTGTCGAGGAGATTGGTCCCTAGCAGCATGAATCACGTAAGTGAGTCTTCCCCTGATGAGTTTCTCTAGCACTTTCCCAGCCGAGTCTAGCATGCATAATGGGTGGTATGCAGGTGGTGATTCGAGATTTCTCTTCCCTTTGCTGATCACCACGTGCCTCGCCACCTTCCATCGTTTCGGAAAAACCCCGTCCCGAAGGCAAGCGTTGAATGTGCTGAGCAGCTTGTCAGGACAATGGTGACAGACAAGCTGCAATACCTCAGCTGGAACATCATCATCAACGGACTGCCTCCTCCAGTTCCGGCTGTGTGAAGAGTGGACACTCGACTGCTGTTTCACCATGCACAGCGTCAACATGGACAGGATGGGCAGGGAAGGGGGCCCGCACTATCTCGTCCATCTTTTCCGCATCATGTATACAAAGTTGCTCTAGGGCATTGAGCTTCCAAATAACTAGCTTGTAGCCAAGGTCCCACGGATCTTTGTTCACATTGTCCACTAGATCGTGCCAGAAGTGAGCCATGCTGTTGTTGATCAATTTGCGAAGGCATTTCCTGGCCGACTTATATGCTGCTGTGCGGTTGCTTGTCTCGTCCCGGCTCCGTGCCCGTTGAGCCTCATGCCGAAGCTTGTGGCATTCCCTTCATTATCAAGTGATTTTAGTTGACCGTCAGTACACTGGGGACTTGCCGTGTCGGGATTTTCGACAGGGCACAGATGCTTTGCAAGCAATAGTGATGATGCTCATAGTTGAGTTCTCCACGTCTTGAGCTGCCAGTTCTTTCATCCCCTCCGAAGCTCCCTGCAGAGGCTCACCTGCTGTGAGAATCAGGACGAACCTCTCGACGTCCATCCTTCTGATGGTCCATCCAATTGTAGAAAGCCAAGAGCATGGAAGTCGGGATACAACATCACTTTTTTCAAATAGAATGTACTGACGACCAGTGGCTGAGTAGTCCTCTTATACTCTACAGTTGTGTATCCTCCGTACTAAGGACTCCGAGTCGAATATCACGTCTAGTATGGTTGCTTCACAGCCAGTATGGCGGATGGTCAGCGTATTGCCAATGTTTTGTACAACGAGCGGACTCGTTTTCGCCGCGGATCTGTTTGAGGCATACCCATTTGATTGTTTTCGCGTTGAAGTCTCCTCCAACGAGAACGTTCCCGTCTACGCTCGAGACAGCGCCCTCCAAAGTATTGAGCTTGACTTGAAAAGATGATATCAATTCGTTCGGCATTAGGTACACACTAAAGAAGGTGGTCCCTGAGTGCCAAACTTACACAAAACCATCCCCACATCCACAGTTCTCCACCTGAAAATCACTTTTTCGAACCCAGATGGCGGCAGTACCAGTTACATTAGGATACCATGATGCTGAACTTTTATCATGATGTTGCTCACGCAGCAGCAAGAAGTCGGCTTTCATGTCCCTCGCAAACTGCTCAAGCAGATTTTGCGGTGTAGTTTTAGCTGCCAGATGTGGGTCATTGAAGTTCTGATTTTGCCTTGGCTGGGGCTTCCTGGGAAACCCGGCATTTTCCTGATCCAAATTATGTCTTGGATTAGCATCTTCACAAAGAATATAGTGTGCCTCCTTCGTACACTCTAATGTCTAGTTCAAGGAGCCCAATCCTTACTGCTTTGGTAATTTTTGGGGAGTCGCATGCAGATTGTATTCTTTTTGGAACAACTCCGCTTTTCGGAATAGCCTTTCTTCTTCATGTCGCTGGGCGGCAATTGTGCTTTGCCGCCATCGTCTTTGAGAGAGGTTATCGGCTTTTTTTAATAAATTATATATATAATTTAAACGCGAATGCATATACGGTCCAATTGGATATATGCGAAACCCAAAAAAACACACTTTACAATAGCATGGTATAAATGGGATCCAAGATTTGCTAAAAAAATCCAAACAAACTTCACAACTTGCTTTTGCTACGAAGAGTAACTAAAACGAAGTACTTTGTATTCATATTGGCTTTATATGTCTAAATTGTTTTAATCTATTTTGGATAAAATATTACTCTAGATTTTGGAATCGTTAATTTTCATAATTATTAACGTTATATTTATATTGATGTTTAGTAAATATAAGAAAAATGTGAAAAGATAAAATTAAAAAAGAAACTCGGTCTTTTCATCTTGTTCGGAACCTTGACCGGGCATGGGATCTGCCACGTTGCTGGCCATCGGGTGAATTCACCTCTTCTTTTTGCGTTGCAGGTGCTTCCGCTTGCATGCCCATTTATGGTGATATTATGTGATTCCATCATATAAGACTTTAACATAAATCTGAAACGTTGATGTTCTTTCATGTGAGGGAAAATTTCGTGCGAATTATGTTCGTATGAGTTTTTCATTCAAATGGAAAAAATCTGGTGACGAGAGATACCGCTTCCACCACCCCAGTCTTGTTTAGGGGTCATAAGTATCTTTAGTAAAGACGAGATCTTCTCAAGTTTCGCTCACTATTGCCAGGCTCAGTAAGTCGTTTGTTTTATTAAAACACATCCTTCAGGCAGGATACCTCGGCCTCGACACCTGTCTATTCGAATTCTATAACAGGTAATTCGTGAATGCGGAATTTTATTGCAGTGGGCCCTTGTGCTAGGGAAAAGAACCTGGTCACCAATGTTAGCCTGCCAGCGCATTCACGTGCCATCAGACAAGGCCATTTTCGGCGAATACCAATATCTACCTTCACCGAGGTAACAAACTATCGCTTTAGTCCTATACGGACATTCTATATCCACTCATTTCACTCAGCCCTTTTTATGATTGGTTGCTTCTTTCAGTCGTTATTTCTGCAGAACATTTGCAGGTATGTTAAGTGATGCTCATAACATTTTCATTTTAATTTAAGTGAATTGCGTTTAGTTTTTGCACTTTTGCATTTTGCGTTGAATTCTTTTCACTTAGTTCGTGCATTAGCTATTGTGGCCTAGTAAGCCTAGCTAAAAACCTGTTGCCAAACAAGCGCTAGATGAGCTACGCTCATATCAGAAGGATTTCATACTCAACCGTCTGTATGCAGACACCAATAATGAATAGGCTCTAGAAAAACTTTGACGACATCTACAACAAACTCACACTAGTTTTAAAAAGCAAACTATTATCAAAGCATTTCAACCTCTTGCCGTTTTATTGCAATATTACCAAAAACCATTGACCAAATGAAATATTAGAGATACTTTGAATTATTCATTTTATTTAGAACTTAGAAGATCCAATTAAAAGTGTAGTGTCTAGCACGATGGTAAACCTTAACGGCAGAGAAACCATACATTGTTTTTTAGGTAAATTTCTCGAGAGAAATTTACCTATTGCGGAGAGCATCATATATATATATATATATATATATATATATATATGGGATATAACGAAATTTGTGACCACGATAGAGGTCGCAATTTTGCTTCGATTTTCACCAAATTTTCAGGAAAGGTGTATTGAGTAATTATCTCGGTTAAGTTCGTGAACCAGCTATATCGGCCCGGCAAAAACAAAATGGCGGCCATTTTAGACGAAAAATCGTGATTTCTGTTCTGACCAAAGTATAGCTCCGATTTGGATGAAATTTGGTACAAAGGTTCATTGCTATATGTGATGAATCTCACAATAAAAAATCCAAAGTCGGTACGGCAGAAACAAAATGGCGGCCGCTCAAATGTCGAAAAACGTGCAAAATTTTGTTGTTGTAATAGTGGTCAAAGCTTTCGACAGATTTTCATGAAATTTGATAACTTGATAGGAATTATAGGTATCTAAAGAATTAGGTGAAAAAATTGGAGGTCAGGTTGCAAAAAACAAAATGGCGGCCAGTTAAAAGTCAAAATTTCAAAGGCTTTTTAAAGTCGCAATTTTGATCCGACATATACGAAATTCGGTTTCAAGATAGCCATTATTTAGGCCTACAGTCTTTGATATTTTGGTGATCATGCATGAGCAAATTTCAAAATGGCGGCCGTTTAAATATGCGTTTTTTCAGGTTTTTGTGGCCCTCTAGCGGTCACATTTTCCGGCGGATTTTGATGAAACTTGAGATTATGAATCCCTGTACTATGTTCTTGTATTATGCAGGAAATTATTAAAATTGAATGAAAAATAAAAAAGTCGAAAATTTCAAGCCTAATATTTTTAGCTGCCATTTTCTTTAAAAATTGAATTATTTTGCCCTGTCTAGAGTGAAACTTCTATTTGAACGAGATAGTACATTGATTGATGAGTTCCTAGCATACAAAGATTTAAAATAATCCAAAATAAAATGCATGCATTCAAAATGGCGGCCCCCAAAGGTCAGAAGGCAAGCGCAATTCGCTATTTTAGTGCCAACTGAAATAATGAATATTTTTCATGATAACGTTTTAAATGACTTTACTTGATAGAATTTATAAACCAGACCATTTTTAAGATATTGTAAAATCTTTTTAACAATCCCCTAAAAAAATTATAAAATCGCGACTTGTCTGTCTGTCCGTCCGTTTGTTCGTGCGTCAAAACAAGTTTTCTCGCAAACCACATGAGCTAGAATGAGGAAATTTTCTACGTGGGTCAAAAGTGGTGCCTCTTGAAATTTGCAGTGCAAGAAAATATTTTAAGGTATTTTAAGGGGGGTCTCCCCATACAGGGGGGTGGCATACAATTTTTTTTATTTCTGTAGCAGCCAAGATTCTCAACAGATTCCGTTGAAACTTGAAATTATAAGTTATTAACGCAAGTTAATTTAATTTAATTATGCAAATCGAATGACAAATGAAAAAGTCGAAAATTTACAGCTTAATATTTTTAGCAGCCGATTTCAATAAAAATTGAAATGACGGCCCTCATAGTTCAGAAAAAAATTGAAAATGTATATATTAATGGCAACGCAAGTGCTGATTAAACTTTCATGGAAATCTTTTGAAATTAACTATTCGAGCTATTTAAGCCTTCGTGTGGTTACCACTGTGAACTGTGTAAACAGCAAATGCGAGAAGGGCGAAACCGGTATTTATATGTTTACAACAATTTATGATCCGCCGATTTTCAATATGTAATCCATACGTATGCAACTCAATTTAATTAGCAAAATATTTGCGCCCCGATAAAAGGTCTCTAAGAACGAACGTGGCCAGATTTTTTTTATGTTAATAAATACCCATGTGGTACTACGAAAATTGCAGAAAGAAGTTGAGTAGTAGGCAAGCCAAATTTTTTTTCGAAGCTTTATACTACATACGAGAAATTTACCTTTCCGGCTGGTGCTGCCAACGGGGATTTTTTTGTACTCGGAGAGCTTTTCAATGGCTTTTACTTCAGTGAATGCGATTAAATTTTATTGAAATTTCCAGACTATGAATACACAGGAAAACTGCGATATTCAAAAATTGTACTATAATAAGCAAAGTTGAGTGAATTTCAACTTTTAAGGTATTTGTTATTGATATACCCTTGAAAACTTATCATCATGAATTTTTCACCTATAAACTGTATATTTTCATCAAGAGTTAATAGCTTTTACTTGGAATGCGGAAGTTGGGGAAAATTAACTTAAATGAACTCAATATTCGCATTTAAAATGGCCGCCATTTCGTTTTACGATAACTGATATCACTCGTTGAACAGATTTTCATGCATGATGTACATCCTTCCTGAAATTTTTATGCAAGTTGTAATAATCCCGTATTGTCTGAATCGATTGAAAGCATATGCAAGTATTGCTCAAAAGCCTCGTATTGTTGTTGCTGTAATACAAAAAATTTAAACCACCATAACTTCGCAAAATACTATCTGATTTTTCTGAAATTTTCAACAGTTTATAAGGTTTATATGGCCATATTTGTGTCAAATTTCATTAGATTTGAGGCCACCCCTACAATTTTATACAAGAAAATGTAAAATTGATAAATATTACTAACAAAGTTTAGTGAATTCCACCTTTTCAGGTATTTGTCGTTGTACTCATAATGAACTACCTTCATGATTATTTCAGATTCCCCGGGCCTCAGGGGTCCAATTGTGAGCGGTGGTAGCGGTTTTTCATGTTCTTCTGCTTTTTCTGCCAATCCCTTCAACGATATTGCAATTTTAATAACAGATACTAAAAGATCGCATCAAAACCTTTCATTTGATATCCTACTCGACTATCTTTGGTGCTAAAAAATATTTTAACGTTTCACATCTTTCTATAGGGAGACTCCCCTAAAAGCCTTTGATTTTTTTTACTGCAGAACTATCATTAACCAGAAACTACTGAGGTTTTCACAAAAATTGATCTCTTTAGCTTCTTTAGTTTCTAGGAAAACTTACTGTGACGTACTGACGGACGGAAGATATTAATATGGTATGAGAGTACTCCGCATAGTGTGGTGGTTAGAGCACGTTTTCCCTGGTTAGGGTTTGACTCTCCATGGACTTGTTTTCCCTGCGGATCTGTTTGAGGCGTGCCCCATTCAATTGCTTTTGCGTTGAAGTCTCCCCCAATGAGCACATCCCCGTCGGCGTTTGAGACAGTGACCTCCAAAGAATTAAGCTTGACTTGGAAAGATGATATCGATTCGTTCGGCATTAGGTACACAATAAAGAAGATGGTCCCTGAGCACCGAACCAACACAAAACCATCCGCACTTCCACAGTTCTCCGCCTGGAAATCACTATTTTAAACCCAGCTGGCGGAAGTACCAGTTACGTCAGGATAACATGATGCTACCCTTTTATCATGATGTTGCTCACGCAGCAGCAAGAAGTTGGCTTTCATGTCCCTCGTAAACTCCTCAAGCAGATTTTGGGTGTGTGAACTGCGGTGTAGGTTTAGCTGCAGGATACGGGTCATCAATGTTCTGATTTTGCCTTGGCTAGGGCTTCCTGGAAAACCCGCCATTTACCTGATCTCAAGGCGTGTCCAAAATCGGGTCTTGGATTAGCATCCTTGCAAAGAATACAGTGTACCTCCTTCGTACACTCTTTTCTTTTATGTCATATTTCACCGCATTTGTAACATATAGAACTCCTATCGGGTCCTTTGCATACTTGTGCGGTGTGACCATAGCCAAGGCATTTGAAACATTGAGGAGGCGTAGCTCTTTGCCGTATCCTACGGACAACCCTCTTCGTACTTTGCCCTTATTCAGAAATTGTTCGGCATCCTTTTCGGTCAAGTCAACTATAGCCATGCGTTGTCCCCTATGGTTTTCTGGTGTGAGCCTCACCTTGATTCCGCCCACACTAGGGAACTCTCTTCTGATGGCCTCTTCCACCTCGGCCAGATTTGTGACACAGTCAATGTCTCGTATTTCGATCGTTGCCATCGGGTCGAGCGAGGCTATAGGTGCGCTTTTGCCGAGGACTCTATTTGTTGTGTCGCATAATGCTTCCCTATTCTCGGCCTCTGCTCCAAATTCAACCAGTATGTGGCCCGACGACTTTGGTCGTGCTACTTTAATAGCAGTGTTAGTGTCTTGGGGGCTTACGTTTCCCCGATGTCCCGCAGCACCTCCACGCAGGATCGACCATCGTGGGGTTTTACGAGCAGTGCTTGCTGCCGGGGTCTTTGTCGGGGTTTCTTTTTCTCCTGTTTTGCATCAGGTCCTTTTTCTCGTTGGGCGTCTGTGTGAACTCTAGAACTCGTGATTTGGTGCTCGGCGCCCATCAAGTGCCTCTTCCTTCCTTCTTTTATCCCGATTTCCTTTGATTGGGCTAGACGCCATTCTTTTATTGATTATTACTGCTGGAGCTATTTGCACGTGGCCTTCAGATTTCACTCCCAACGCTCCTTTAGTCTTCTGCTCGTCTTTGGCCTTTAACCAGCTCCTCCGATAATGCCCTATGTAGTCCAGGAGCGCCTCTAGTTCAAGGAGCTCCATGTTTACTGCTTTGCTGATTTTTGGGGAGTCGCATGTAGATTGTATTCTTTTTGGAACGACTCCCGCTTTTCGGAATAGCCTTTCTTCTTGGTATCGCTGGGCGGCAATTGTACTTTGCGACCATCTTTGGAAGAGGTTATCGCTTTCCGTTTCCAAATACAGTACTTTCGCCACATTTTCGACGTTGGCATTGCAATCCTACGTTCGACGTCTACGTTAGAGGATGCAAGAAGGATCTCTTAATAAGTTAATCAGTAGGTGAAGAAAAAATGCGTGAGTGAAAAGCAATGATGATATTTCCCCGATGAAATTGTTCTTAATCATGTTGAATTGTATATATGCTGCATTTAAAATTAATTTATCAGTTATTTCCAGTAGAAACAGTTGCCGAAAACGTACCATTTATGGAAAAAATGAAGGATACTGATCATTTTTATCCTTCATGACCAAAAAACTCGGTATGTCTATCAAGTCCTTGAAGAGTCGCAAAATAATTGGCATTGTTCATATGAATGATGATTTAAATTTCATTTTTTGAGATCAATGTAATATTTGAACTTTTAACAATCACGATTTTGTGCCAATACGTTTTCGCCTGATTTGTTGCCTCAGTCATACTGCAAAATCTAAGCGAAAATTGGAAATTTTTTAGTCTTACGGTAAAAGTCCTCTAACATTATTTGATTTTCATATTCGCAAAAAAATGAGGCCTAATAGAAAGTAAGTCGTATCATTTGCCAAAAACTGTCTATCCCCATTCAAAAGTTATGCATGAGCATATATCAGAAAAACAACAACAAAAATAAAAAATCCCCGTTGGCAGCACCAGCCGGAAAGGTAAATTTCTCGTATGTAGTATAAAGCTTCGAAAAAAAATTTGGCTTGCCTACTACTCAACTTCTTTCTGCAATTTTCGTAGTACCACATGGGTATTTATTAACATAAAAAAAATCTGGCCACGTTCGTTCTTAGAGACCTTTTATCGGGGCGCAAATATTTTGCTAATTAAATTGAGTTGCATACGTATGGATTACATATTGAAAATCGGCGGATCATAAATTGTTGTAAACATATAAATACCGGTTTCGCCCTTCTCGCATTTGCTGTTTACACAGTTCACAGTGGTAACCACACGAAGGCTTAAATAGCTCGAATAGTTAATTTCAAAAGATTTCCATGAAAGTTTAATCAGCACTTGCGTTGCCATTAATATATACATTTTCAATTTTTTTCTGAACTATGAGGGCCGTCATTTCAATTTTTATTGAAATCGGCTGCTAAAAATATTAAGCTGTAAATTTTCGACTTTTTCATTTGTCATTCGATTTGCATAATTAAATTAAATTAACTTGCGTTAATAACTTATAATTTCAAGTTTCAACGGAATCTGTTGAGAATCTTGGCTGCTACAGAAATAAAAAAAATTGTATGCCACCCCCCTGTATGGGGAGACCCCCCTTAAAATACCTTAAAATATTTTCTTGCACTGCAAATTTCAAGAGGCACCACTTTTGACCTACGTAGAAAATTTCCTCATTCTAGCTCATGTGGTTTGCGAGAAAACTTGTTTTGACGCACGAACAAACGGACGGACAGACAGACAAGTCGCGATTTTATAATTTTTTTAGGGGATTGTTAAAAAGATTTTACAATATCTTAAAAATGGTCTGGTTTATAAATTCTATCAAGTAAAGTCATTTAAAACGTTATCATGAAAAATATTCATTATTTCAGTTGGCACTAAAATAGCGAATTGCGCTTGCCTTCTGACCTTTGGGGGCCGCCATTTTGAATGCATGCATTTTATTTTGGATTATTTTAAATCTTTGTATGCTAGGAACTCATCAATCAATGTACTATCTCGTTCAAATAGAAGTTTCACTCTAGACAGGGCAAAATAATTCAATTTTTAAAGAAAATGGCAGCTAAAAATATTAGGCTTGAAATTTTCGACTTTTTTATTTTTCATTCAATTTTAATAATTTCCTGCATAATACAAGAACATAGTACAGAGATTCATAATCTCAAGTTTCATCAAAATCCGCCGGAAAATGTGACCGCTAGAGGGCCACAAAAACCTGAAAAAAACGCATATTTAAACGGCCGCCATTTTGAAATTTGCTCATGCATGATCACCAAAATATCAAAGACTGTAGGCCTAAATAATGGCTATCTTGAAACCGAATTTCGTATATGTCGGATCAAAATTGCGACTTTAAAAAGCCTTTGAAATTTTGACTTTTAACTGGCCGCCATTTTGTTTTTGCAACCTGACCTCCAATTTTTTCACCTAATTCTTTAGATACCTATAATTCCTATCAAGTTATCAAATTTCATGAAAATCTGTCGAAAGCTTTGACCACTATTACAACAACAAAATTTTGCACGTTTTTCGACATTTGAGCGGCCGCCATTTTGTTTCTGCCGTACCGACTTTGGATTTTTTATTGTGAGATTCATCACATATAGCAATGAACCTTTGTACCAAATTTCATCCAAATCGGAGCTATACTTTGGTCAGAACAGAAATCACGATTTTTCGTCTAAAATGGCCGCCATTTTGTTTTTGCCGGGCCGATATAGCTGGTTCACGAACTTAACTGAGATAATTACTCAATACACCTTTCCTGAAAATTTGGTGAAAATCGAAGCAAAATTGCGACCTCTATCGTGGTCACAAATTTCGTTATATCCCATATATATATATATATATATATATATATATATGATGCTCTCCGCAATAGGTAAATTTCTCTCGAGAAATTTACCTAATATACGAGACAAATTGAAACCTACTTTCCTTTGGAAGTCGGTTAAAAAAAATTATGCACAATGGAGAGCGTTTTGAGAGATTACTCCATGCTATTAACATAGATAGTAGTCCGTGTTGTGTACTGGTTAGAGTCCTCGCTGCGTAAGCCAAAGATTCCTGATTTGAATCCCGTTGGTGATGACGAGATCTGTATTGAGTGATTCTTCGGACGAACTATAAGCCCATTCAGTTCAGATATGTAGTGGTTTCAAATCAAAACGTTTCCAAGCTGGATGGACGGCGCCTTTTTGGAGTACGGAAACATTCGATCAAGATAATGAGATACTCTAGCTATTTTAAAGGGAAGACCCAAAAGGGGCTGCAGTGCTAAAGCAAAAAAAAAGAATTCAAAAAGATAGCGTTGGACAAAAAAGTCATGAAGAGCTGGTAATTAGTTGACTTTCATAAGCTTAACGACAAAATCGTTAATGATAAATTGCCTTTAACAAGGCAGAAGGAATTTTGGATGAATTAAGGTGGCAAAATGTTTTATAACCCTAGGCAGTGACCAGTTCTTTTCATCAAATCAAGCTCGAGAAAGAATCCAGGCCACAAACTGCATTTTATCAATCATTCGGTACTACGAACACAAATAGACTACCATTTGAATTCGACATCTGATCAAACAGTTTTAAGAGGACGTCAACTATACAATAATACTGCTGTTTAGGCCATGAAGCTTTTCTTTATGTCTATAATATAATGGACTTTTAATGTAGTATAGGGTTTTTCATTAGGAACATAACAATATGGTATCTTTATTTGAACCCACCCTTAAATTTTTAAATGAATTTTCAAAGTAGCAACGTTAGTTAAAGTCAACATTTTTGATCGTGGTAACGTTCACGAACTAGCAACATTCGGAAACTATTTAAAATTACTACTGAAATTCTGAGTCGGTGGTTGCAACTTGGAAAGCATTTACTCTAATTTTCGGCTGTAATAATTGTCCCAGCCGACAGGCGGTGTATGCTATAGTGGATAAGTTCAAATCGGAATTTTTACTATTGGACGTTTTAGTGCTAAAAAGATGTCGTATCGCTCGAAGCGAAGGAAATATCACAGTCGTAAGTGCATCGATTCAAAATGAGCCAAATTAGTCGACTCTATGTTATTTTCAAGAATTGGGCATCGCTCAAACGACCCTGTGGTGTATTTCATGGAAAGATCTTAGCTTACATGGATTCAAGATCAAATTAATAGAAGAACTGAAGCCACTTGAACATTTGAAAAACCGGAACTTCTTCAACTGGGCTCTGGCAAAACTTGAAGAAAATGAAGAATCTCATCGAAAAATCTTCTTCATCGATGAAGCTCATTTCTGACTCAATGGGTTTGTTAATAAGCAAAATACGTGTTATTGGTCAACAACATACCAATATTTACTTCTTACGATATCATTGCATCCGCAAAAATTTATTTTTTCATAGATGAAAACGACCGTCACGTTACCGTTGATGGAAAGCGCTATCGTGTTATGTTGGAAGATTATGTGTGGCCAAAATTGGATGAACTTGACGTCAACGATGCATGGCTTCAACAAAACGGCGCCACTAGCTACACAGCATGCCTTACAATCGATTTATTGAAATGCAAATTCAGTGAACTTGTTATTTTGAGAAATGTCCTGGTTGAATGCCAGCCTCGTTCATGCGATATAACGCCAGTGTATTTTTTTTTATGGAGCTATGTCAGGTCAAAGTGGATGCTAATAAGCCAACCACTTTAGACGAGCTCAAAGACAACATCCAACGTGAAATTGCCAACATTCCGGTCAAAATGTGCGCCGAGTGGTGGAAAATTGGGTCAAAAGAATCGACCGCTATGGACGGGTTTGTGATGGTTGTATAACCGAAATCGAATTTCATTCATAAAATGTAATGCTTAAACTGTACCCATAATAATATCTCAAATATTTCTGTGTTTTATTAAGAGATATAATTGCTATGTACTTAATGGAAAACCTTTATTCAGCGTCATAATAACAATTTTATATAGTTTTTCATAGGTTGGGCTAGTATAATTTGAAGTTAAGCCCAGGTATACCAATTTTTAAGATAGAATGCGGTGTATTTAGGACATTGTTACGTTCTTCCAAACGATTTCAGTTGGGGGCCTTCGAGTCCCGGCTAATCCATAGAGACGGGGTAGGAAGGCACTACTCGTGAAACCTTGAACTGGCCCCAGGAGCCAATCGGCAAGCTTGAGGCTCCCCGGAATAATTAGGACACTATTAAGATACTGAGTTATTTTTATCAACCGCATGAGGGTTCTACTGGCTCGGGACTTTGGACCCAGCTTGACCATTGGAGATGGTCTTAGGAGGCGCCATTTGCTTGTCCCTTGGTCCCAAGTACCCCCAAGCGGGAAACGCGGCCGCTTAACACACCTCACACAGCTGAAAACTAATTCTAATATTCTTATTTTGCAAGGAAGAATTAGTCAAACCCGGGGCGACCACTTTGCACTCTTTAGCCGGTATAAGTTTACCCGACGTAAGTCGCACTGAGAATCCGAAGCGAAATTTGAAACACACCCAAGCCAGGTGTACAGTCCACTCCTGAATAAATATTTTTAAATAAAATCCACGATTTCGAATAAAAAACAAATCGTAAATTAAGATATGAATTTTAGCCAACCACAAAGAGCTCGATATAATTACAAAACCTTGCCTTTAGTTTTCTTTATTAAAATAAGATATGAATTCTAGTCCTTTCCAAAAGCTCGATATAATTAATGTTGATGTTAGGGCTCTTTTGCCCAGGCAGTTTATTTTTGAATATATAAATTTACAAATGAATACAAAAAATCCCCGTTGGCAGCACCAGCCGGAAAGGTAAATTTCTCGTATGTAGTATAAAGCTTCGAAAAAAAATTTGGCTTGCCTACTACTCAACTTCTTTCTGCAATTTTCGTAGTACCACATGGGTATTTATTAACATAAAAAAAATCTGGCCACGTTCGTTCTTAGAGACCTTTTATCGGGGCGTAAATATTTTGCTAATTAAATTGAGTTGCATACGTATGGATTACATATTGAAAATCGGCGGATCATAAATTGTTGTAAACATATAAATACCGGTTTCGCCCTTCTCGCATTTGCTGTTTACACAGTTCACAGTGGTAACCACACGAAGGCTTAAATAGCTCGAATAGTTAATTTCAAAAGATTTCCATGAAAGTTTAATCAGCACTTGCGTTGCCATTAATATATACATTTTCAATTTTTTTCTGAACTATGAGGGCCGTCATTTCAATTTTTATTGAAATCGGCTGCTAAAAATATTAAGCTGTAAATTTTCGACTTTTTCATTTGTCATTCGATTTGCATAATTAAATTAAATTAACTTGCGTTAATAACTTATAATTTCAAGTTTCAACGGAATCTGTTGAGAATCTTGGCTGCTACAGAAATAAAAAAAATTGTATGCCACCCCCCTGTATGGGGAGACCCCCCTTAAAATACCTTAAAATATTTTCTTGCACTGCAAATTTCAAGAGGCACCACTTTTGACCTACGTAGAAAATTTCCTCATTCTAGCTCATGTGGTTTGCGAGAAAACTTGTTTTGACGCACGAACAAACGGACGGACAGACAGACAAGTCGCGATTTTATAATTTTTTTAGGGGATTGTTAAAAAGATTTTACAATATCTTAAAAATGGTCTGGTTTATAAATTCTATCAAGTAAAGTCATTTAAAACGTTATCATGAAAAATATTCATTATTTCAGTTGGCACTAAAATAGCGAATTGCGCTTGCCTTCTGACCTTTGGGGGCCGCCATTTTGAATGCATGCATTTTATTTTGGATTATTTTAAATCTTTGTATGCTAGGAACTCATCAATCAATGTACTATCTCGTTCAAATAGAAGTTTCACTCTAGACAGGGCAAAATAATTCAATTTTTAAAGAAAATGGCAGCTAAAAATATTAGGCTTGAAATTTTCGACTTTTTTATTTTTCATTCAATTTTAATAATTTCCTGCATAATACAAGAACATAGTACAGAGATTCATAATCTCAAGTTTCATCAAAATCCGCCGGAAAATGTGACCGCTAGAGGGCCACAAAAACCTGAAAAAAACGCATATTTAAACGGCCGCCATTTTGAAATTTGCTCATGCATGATCACCAAAATATCAAAGACTGTAGGCCTAAATAATGGCTATCTTGAAACCGAATTTCGTATATGTCGGATCCAAATTGCGACTTTAAAAAGCCTTTGAAATTTTGACTTTTAACTGGCCGCCATTTTGTTTTTTGCAACCTGACCTCCAATTTTTTCACCTAATTCTTTAGATACCTATAATTCCTATCAAGTTATCAAATTTCATGAAAATCTGTCGAAAGCTTTGACCACTATTACAACAACAAAATTTTGCACGTTTTTCGACATTTGAGCGGCCGCCATTTTGTTTCTGCCGTACCGACTTTGGATTTTTTATTGTGAGATTCATCACATATAGCAATGAACCTTTGTACCAAATTTCATCCAAATCGGAGCTATACTTTGGTCAGAACAGAAATCACGATTTTTCGTCTAAAATGGCCGCCATTTTGTTTTTGCCGGGCCGATATAGCTGGTTCACGAACTTAACCGAGATAATTACTCAATACACCTTTTCTGAAAATTTGGTGAAAATCGAAGCAAAATTGCGACCTCTATCGTGGTCACAAATTTCGTTATATCCCATATATATATATATATATATATATATATATATGATGCTCTCCGCAATAGGTAAATTTCTCTCGAGAAATTTACCTAATAAATTTCTCTCGAGAAATTTACCTAATATACGAGACAAATTGAAACCTACTTTCCTTTGGAAGTCGGTTAAAAAAAATTATGCACAATGGAGAGCGTTTTGAGAGATTACTCCATGCTATTAACATAGATAGTAGTCCGTGTTGTGTACTGGTTAGAGTCCTCGCTGCGTAAGCCAAAGATTCCTGATTTGAATCCCGTTGGTGATGACGAGATCTGTATTGAGTGATTCTTCGGACGAACTATAAGCCCATTCAGTTCAGATATGTAGTGGTTTCAAATCAAAACGTTTCCAAGCTGGATGGACGGCGCCTTTTTGGAATACGGAAACATTCGATCAAGATAATGAGATACTCTAGCTATTTTAAAGGGAAGACCCAAAAGGGGCTGCAGTGCTAAAGCAAAAAAAAAGAATTCAAAAAGATAGCGTTGGGCAAAAAAGTCATGAAGAGCTGGTAATTAGTTGACTTTCATAAGCTTAACGACAAAATCGTTAATGATAAATTGCCTTTAACAAGGCAGAAGGAATTTTGGATGAATTAAGGTGGCAAAATGTTTTATAACCCTAGGCAGTGACCAGTTCTTTTCATCAAATCAAGCTCGAGAAAGAATCCAGGCCACAAACTGCATTTTATCAATCATTCGGTACTACGAACACAAATAGACTACCATTTGAATTCGACATCTGATCAAACAGTTTTAAGAGGACGTCAACTATACAATAATACTGCTGTTTAGGCCATGAAGCTTTTCTTTATGTCTATAATATAATGGACTTTTAATGTAGTATAGGGTTTTTCATTAGGAACATAACAATATGGTATCTTTATTTGAACCCACCCTTAAATTTTTAAATGAATTTTCAAAGTAGCAACGTTAGTTAAAGTCAACATTTTTGATCGTGGTAACGTTCACGAACTAGCAACATTCGGAAACTATTTAAAATTACTACTGAAATTCTGAGTCGGTGGTTGCAACTTGGAAAGCATTTACTCTAATTTTCGGCTGTAATAATTGTCCCAGCCGACAGGCGGTGTATGCTATAGTGGATAAGTTCAAATCGGAATTTTTACTATTGGACGTTTTAGTGCTAAAAAGATGTCGTATCGCTCGAAGCGAAGGAAATATCACAGTCGTAAGTGCATCGATTCAAAATGAGCCAAATTAGTCGACTCTATGTTATTTTCAAGAATTGGGCATCGCTCAAACGACCCTGTGGTGTATTTCATGGAAAGATCTTAGCTTACATGGATTCAAGATCAAATTAATAGAAGAACTGAAGCCACTTGAACATTTGAAAAACCGGAACTTCTTCAACTGGGCTCTGGCAAAACTTGAAGAAAATGAAGAATCTCATCGAAAAATCTTCTTCATCGATGAAGCTCATTTCTGACTCAATGGGTTTGTTAATAAGCAAAATACGTGTTATTGGTCAACAACATACCAATATTTACTTCTTACGATATCATTGCATCCGCAAAAATTTATTTTTTCATAGATGAAAACGACCGTCACGTTACCGTTGATGGAAAGCGCTATCGTGTTATGTTGGAAGATTATGTGTGGCCAAAATTGGATGAACTTGACGTCAACGATGCATGGCTTCAACAAAACGGCGCCACTAGCTACACAGCATGCCTTACAATCGATTTATTGAAATGCAAATTCAGTGAACTTGTTATTTTGAGAAATGTCCTGGTTGAATGCCAGCCTCGTTCATGCGATATAACGCCAGTGTATTTTTTTTTATGGAGCTATGTCAGGTCAAAGTGGATGCTAATAAGCCAACCACTTTAGACGAGCTCAAAGACAACATCCAACGTGAAATTGCCAACATTCCGGTCAAAATGTGCGCCGAGTGGTGGAAAATTGGGTCAAAAGAATCGACCGCTATGGACGGGTTTGTGATGGTTGTATAACCGAAATCGAATTTTATTCATGAAATGTAATGCTTAAACTGTACCCATAATAATATCTCAAATATTTCTGTGTTTTATTAAGAGATATAATTGCTATGTACTTAATGGAAAACCTTTATTCAGCATCATAATAACAATTTTATATAGTTTTTCATAGGTTGGGCTAGTATAATTTGAAGTTAAGCCCAGGTATACCAATTTTTAAGATAGAATGCGGTGTATTTAGGACATTGTTACGTTCTTCCAAACGATTTCAGTTGGGGGCCTTCGAGTCCCGGCTAATCCATAGAGACGGGGTAGGAAGGCACTACTCGTGAAACCTTGAACTGGCCCCAGGAGCCAATCGGCAAGCTTGAGGCTCCCCGGAATAATTAGGACACTATTAAGATACTGAGTTATTTTTATCAACCGCATGAGGGTTCTACTGGCTCGGGACTTTGGACCCAGCTTGACCATTGGAGATGGTCTTAGGAGGCGCCATTTGCTTGTCCCTTGGTCCCAAGTACCCCCAAGCGGGAAACGCGGCCGCTTAACACACCTCACACAGCTGAAAACTAATTCTAATATTCTTATTTTGCAAGGAAGAATTAGTCAAACCCGGGGCGACCACTTTGCACTCTTTAGCCGGTATAAGTTTACCCGACGTAAGTCGCACTGAGAATCCGAAGCGAAATTTGAAACACACCCAAGCCAGGTGTACAGTCCACTCCTGAATAAATATTTTTAAATAAAATCCACGATTTCGAATAAAAAACAAATCGTAAATTAAGATATGAATTTTAGCCAACCACAAAGAGCTCGATATAATTACAAAACCTTGCCTTTAGTTTTCTTTATTAAAATAAGATATGAATTCTAGTCCTTTCCAAAAGCTCGATATAATTAATGTTGATGTTAGGGCTCTTTTGCCCAGGCAGTTTATTTTTGAATATATAAATTTACAAATGAATACAAAAAATCCCCGTTGGCAGCACCAGCCGGAAAGGTAAATTTCTCGTATGTAGTATAAAGCTTCGAAAAAAAATTTGGCTTGCCTACTACTCAACTTCTTTCTGCAATTTTCGTAGTACCACATGGGTATTTATTAACATAAAAAAAATCTGGCCACGTTCGTTCTTAGAGACCTTTTATCGGGGCGCAAATATTTTGCTAATTAAATTGAGTTGCATACGTATGGATTACATATTGAAAATCGGCGGATCATAAATTGTTGTAAACATATAAATACCGGTTTCGCCCTTCTCGCATTTGCTGTTTACACAGTTCACAGTGGTAACCACACGAAGGCTTAAATAGCTCGAATAGTTAATTTCAAAAGATTTCCATGAAAGTTTAATCAGCACTTGCGTTGCCATTAATATATACATTTTCAATTTTTTTCTGAACTATGAGGGCCGTCATTTCAATTTTTATTGAAATCGGCTGCTAAAAATATTAAGCTGTAAATTTTCGACTTTTTCATTTGTCATTCGATTTGCATAATTAAATTAAATTAACTTGCGTTAATAACTTATAATTTCAAGTTTCAACGGAATCTGTTGAGAATCTTGGCTGCTACAGAAATAAAAAAAATTGTATGCCACCCCCCTGTATGGGGAGACCCCCCTTAAAATACCTTAAAATATTTTCTTGCACTGCAAATTTCAAGAGGCACCACTTTTGACCTACGTAGAAAATTTCCTCATTCTAGCTCATGTGGTTTGCGAGAAAACTTGTTTTGACGCACGAACAAACGGACGGACAGACAGACAAGTCGCGATTTTATAATTTTTTTAGGGGATTGTTAAAAAGATTTTACAATATCTTAAAAATGGTCTGGTTTATAAATTCTATCAAGTAAAGTCATTTAAAACGTTATCATGAAAAATATTCATTATTTCAGTTGGCACTAAAATAGCGAATTGCGCTTGCCTTCTGACCTTTGGGGGCCGCCATTTTGAATGCATGCATTTTATTTTGGATTATTTTAAATCTTTGTATGCTAGGAACTCATCAATCAATGTACTATCTCGTTCAAATAGAAGTTTCACTCTAGACAGGGCAAAATAATTCAATTTTTAAAGAAAATGGCAGCTAAAAATATTAGGCTTGAAATTTTCGACTTTTTTATTTTTCATTCAATTTTAATAATTTCCTGCATAATACAAGAACATAGTACAGAGATTCATAATCTCAAGTTTCATCAAAATCCGCCGGAAAATGTGACCGCTAGAGGGCCACAAAAACCTGAAAAAAACGCATATTTAAACGGCCGCCATTTTGAAATTTGCTCATGCATGATCACCAAAATATCAAAGACTGTAGGCCTAAATAATGGCTATCTTGAAACCGAATTTCGTATATGTCGGATCAAAATTGCGACTTTAAAAAGCCTTTGAAATTTTGACTTTTAACTGGCCGCCATTTTGTTTTTTGCAACCTGACCTCCAATTTTTTCACCTAATTCTTTAGATACCTATAATTCCTATCAAGTTATCAAATTTCATGAAAATCTGTCGAAAGCTTTGACCACTATTACAACAACAAAATTTTGCACGTTTTTCGACATTTGAGCGGCCGCCATTTTGTTTCTGCCGTACCGACTTTGGATTTTTTATTGTGAGATTCATCACATATAGCAATGAACCTTTGTACCAAATTTCATCCAAATCGGAGCTATACTTTGGTCAGAACAGAAATCACGATTTTTCGTCTAAAATGGCCGCCATTTTGTTTTTGCCGGGCCGATATAGCTGGTTCACGAACTTAACCGAGATAATTACTCAATACACCTTTCCTGAAAATTTGGTGAAAATCGAAGCAAAATTGCGACCTCTATCGTGGTCACAAATTTCGTTATATCCCATATATATATATATATATATATATATATATATATATATATATGATGCTCTCCGCAATAGGTAAATTTCTCTCGAGAAATTTACCTAAAAAAATGCAAATAAATACAATTTGTTCGTTGCGATACGACTGACTGACTGAGACTAAAATTAAAATCAGAAATCAGGTGGTGACACTCCTCTCACTGTGACCAGTATCTTTGCACCAAAGCGATTCTAACCTTGTACCACAATCTTGACAGCTCCAAATGATCCGAATGGCTGACCGTTCTCAGCAGGAAATCTGTCTTCACATTGTATCGTAGCAACATCCTTGTAATGCTGTTATCGTTTGGTGATAGTGTATCTACCACCCTTTCACTCGTATTCTCAGAGGGCAGTTTCCTCTGCGTCGACGGGCCACCAGTTTGTAAAGCATCTCCCTTCAAAGCCAACATCCGATCTTTGAAGTGCTGTTGAAACAGCAAATAATTTGATTGCGTTGTCTCGTACAAGGCACTGGTGAAATATTCATAGGAAACTGGCGCTTCTGATAGCTCGCGGATCTCTGAATCCCATTTTTTGAAGGCATCCCACATGGACTTGAGTCACCGAAGCCTTGCTTCGTAATACCTGGAATCTTGTTTCCGGGCCGCTGAAATGTTTTCGTAGTTGGTGATGACACTCTCCAACTCTCTAGCCAATCCTTTTTGACACTCCACCAAACGTTCCATGGCTGTGTAATAAGACTTTTCAAAGTTCGAAAAATGGCACAGCTCAGATCTTCACCGACATTGATACCTAACAAATACTATGTTCACGTAACACTGGTATCCAAATTCTGCAACCGCAAATCCAGCCCGACCGCTGTCCAAATATTGCCCGGAATCGAACCCTCGAAAAAACTCTGGTATCCCAAAAAACTAGAACAGCGCAAAATCCAACTAAGGATCTCGCTAGGGCCTCCAAATGTTGGTGTCAGGGCTCTTTTGCGCTGGCAGTTGATTTTTGAATATATATATTTACAAATGAATACAACATCTACAATTTGTTCGTTGCGATGCGACTGACTGAGCCTAAAATTAAAATATGTTTAATTTGTGTGCTCATGAAATACATCCAACACTCGAATATGTTTCATGTGCACACGGTGCAAAATTTCCAATTTTCTGCTATTCATCAAAACAAAACACTGTGGGAACGTTCACGTGCCTATGAAATGGATCATAATCCAAACATTTGGATACATCTCATGTGCACAAGATGCAAAGATTAATATTCATGTGCCCACGAAATGAATCAAAATCAACACATTCGTGTCCACTTCATGCGCACATGACTACTTATGATGCAAAATTAAGACCTTGCTTGCCCCCATAAACAATGATGCGCACGTGAAATGGATCCGCATCCAAAACATTGGATACATTTCACGCGCACATAATGTTAGAACGAGCAAAATCCTCATATAAACGAGCAGCTTGCCCTCCCAACAAAGTGCTGAGCGTTCGTTTATCTGGGAAACAAGCTCTCAAGTTTGAAAATACTTGACATGCTATCCGATAAGCATCTTCTTGGATATGCTTATCAGATTCACACAATGTTGTTGCTTGAAAAAAATTGGTTTGCGGGTAAAATTCTATACAATTCGTGCTTAACAATAACAAATCCTTAACTTACGTCTACTTCTCCTATTTTGGGGCCCCCAAATTAGCTCGCGTCGCAAAGTTCTCTTTCCAGTGCACTACTTGATGAACTTCTCCCGCCAATCTTTCCTGTCACTGATGTTAATTTCTTCGCTGTCGCTGTTGTAAAGTATGTTCTTGTCGCTGATGTAATTTCTTCCTTCGTTGAACTCCTGGATAAATTTTCTTGTTCCTCGGCGCACTCGATCCTCAGCTGTCGATCCTTATCGACCAAAAAGAGGACCCTTCTTTGCCCCCAGGTTTCTCATCAGCTCGGTTTCTACGGGCGAGCCATTATTTTTTCTTTGGGGCGATTCAATGTTCTATCGTGATACTGGCTTGCATCACCCCAACTGGTGTTCATCGGGTACGCACCTATGTTCCACATTCGCTCCATTTAGTTTTGCCGTTGTTGGTTGTTCGATGGGTTGTCATCTGGAGACGTCGATTCGCGCGCCAAAACAAACATTCATTTTCGGTATTAAGTAGTTCTTATGGTAGCGCCCTGTAACATATTTATTATAATATTTTAAGAGTTTTTCTGTTTTCAGATCGTTCCTTCTTCGTTGATTGCTGAATTGCTAGTGTCATTTCCGTCACCGCTTTGCAAACTTGGAATTAGTTTAATCTTTGAAATTGGTTTAATCTCGATGGCCAATTCCATTTCAATGTAATGCGGACGATCCTCATATGTGATTAGATTGGACCCAAATGTCTGAAGCGCCATTAACGGCCAATACAATACAAGTAAGTCTCAGCCATACGTGGAAAATCGAAATTAATAACAGATATAGTAACAGCAACAGTTTCGTGAGCTTCTTAGCCAGAAATTCCACACGTTGTGTTGAATTGCAAAATATTATCGATTGATTTACTTGCAACTTAGAGAATAACGTATTAAGACAATGCACTCTTTGTCGTTCTTGTCCAAATGCATAATATTGTGTAACACCTTTCCATGTTAATTTCTTCATCAAATTTATTTTCTATAGTTCAGGGAAATGCTTACTCACGAAATTTTTCACACTGAGCGGGAATGTAGCCGGGAATAGAAGAATATGTGGATCTTTTCGCAGTTTCATTATAACATGATCCAGCATGCCTTTAAAATCTAGTGGTAACAGTTAACCTGCCTCGTCGAATACGAGGATTTTGCATTGTGACCTATCCATTATTTTTTTATCCATCAGATCCAGGTGCCAGTTGTTGCAATGATTAATTGTACTTTCTGATAAACTTGCATTATATCATCCTTTAGTTTGGTTTGTTGTTCAACACAGAAGTCATCTTTTAAAAAAATACCTACAGCCCAATCAATATCACCTTGACATTTCTGAAAGAGATACCATAATCCGTCTACTTTCTTATTTAGATTGATTTGGCAAAGAGTAGCAAACGATTAATTTTTATTACCACCATCGATCACATGCCTCTCTAATTTGTCACCCAACACAAAATAAATAGTGTCTTTAGTTTGATTTGCTTCAGAAGTGATAGGTTCAGTGTCGAATGAAATCAAATCTTCACCCTTTCTTTTAGTAGTTGCAAAGCTTGCTGGTTTGCTTTCGATTAGTTTCTGCTCTTTTTGCTGTGAAAGAAGTCTAGGAGGTTTTAGGAAATTATTTGAACCTGCTTGGGAATTATGTCTAGCTTATTCCTGTTGCTCTTCCCACTACCCTTCACTTTCTTGCTTGTAACTTTTCCAATTATTAGCATTATCGAGGGACTGGGCGCCTTCTTGTTGTGTGATTAGGTTTTTATTTTAGTACTCAAAACTCGCTGTAAATTTTGCAGCTTCCTCTTTCGTGGTTAAAAATACGTCGTCGTCATTTCGCTAATAAGAAGCTGAAGGTGTATCAAGTGCAGGAGTTGAGGATAGTGAAGTTATTGGTTCTTTTTTAGGGTTTTGTAAAATAATTTTACAAAACCCTACTAGTTTCGCGACCAGTCTGTCCGTCTGTCCGTCCGTCCGTCCGTCCGTGTGTCACAGCAGTTTTTCTCGGAAACTACTTAAGCTAGAAACATCAAATTTTGTGTGTAGGTGTAAAGTGGTGATCTCTTCAAAGTTCAACTAAAAAAAAATTTTATAAGGTATTTAAGGGGGGTCTCCCCATATAGGAGAGTGACCCTCCGAAAAAAAATTTCATGGAAGGTAGCCGATATGGGTGTCTTGTCTTGATGATAACTTTTCAAAACAGGTCTTAGTTTGTCAAAATTTGCTTCGAGGGGCGCACAGGGAGGGGAAATACACGAAAAATGTGTGTCCCCCCCCCTCGCGATTGGACACCTGTGATCCGGAAAATCTGAAAAAACAGGAATGTAGGCCTTGGTGAGTACAACAACAACATATACATTAGAAGTCGCAATGCACTCAACTTTGTTAGAAATAGTATGATTTATCGATTTTATGTTTTCTTGAATAAAATCTTAACGGTACCCTTAAATTCAATGAAATTCAGTACGTAGATGTCTATTTATAAGATTGATCTATCCTGAATATTTCATAAAGATTGAATCATATTGAGCGAAGTTATAGCGGTTTGAATTTTCCTGTATTACTATGGAACAATATGCGCTGCATTTATTACTATGGCAACATATGGCTATGGAACAACATACCCTTTTTACCGACTCAGACACTACAGTTTTGCTAGGATTTGCATGAAAATTTCAGGAATGATAGGTGTCATGCATATCTTTGAGAATAGGTTCAGCTAGTGGTATCAGTAATCGTAAAACAAAATAGTGGCTGTTTTCAATGCGAAGATTGAATAATTTTGAGTTATTTTTTCCCAACTTCAACGTTTAAGGTGCATGCTTTGAACACTTGATTCAATTTAATGAATGACTGAAGATGAGTACCTACAATTAATGCTCATACGTGAAACAAGTCAAGGAGGTGGGAGAGAGCTGTCAGTTTTTGCTTCAGTGGGGGCACAGGGGGGAAATACATGAAAAATGTGTTTCCTCCGTCGCGGATGGACATCTGAAATAATTATCAAGGGAGATATTTATGAGTGTAACAATAACAAAAACCTCAGAAGTCGAAATTCGTTCAACTTTGTTAATAATAGTATGAGCTTCGTATTTCATATTTTCTCCAATAATATCGTCTTGACATGTTTCTTGATTTGATTCGATCTGGTGACTGCATTTTGTAAATTGAACACAAAACCCTTCTGACATGAGAGTAGGTCTGTTTACCCAACCTGTTTTTAAGCCAATTTTAAAAGAGGTTGCAATCTCAGTTGGGGTATATGTACGGTATATTTGCTGTTACATATCTCCATCAAAATTTGAACGGTGGCGGGTTCACAATTTTCGATCAGTCTTTGAATTTTATCCTGAGACACTATGTGGCAATTTGTCACAGCTTATTTTCCTGCGCTTTTAATCCAATGTGCCTTTGATTCAACAATTTTCAATATATACCCATGCTCTACTGCAATCTTAACATATTCAAATATTTTTTACTGTTTTGTATGTGTGTTATCAATTATCAATGGACTCCATCCATTCAGATTCTACTCTTAACTTTTTCCCCTAATTAATTAATTATTTAACTATGTTTTTTTGTTTAGTGTAATCATTTGATCCTTTGTTTTGTTTTGTTTATTTTTACTTTTACATTTTGATTTTAACATTTATAGCCTTGGCTCAGGTGGTATCTTAATGACCGCATGGAAGAGTGCAAAGGGTATCCGTGACATTGTGTCACACATACCAGGTCTACACGTTATCCTGACTGGCTAATATTTCTTTCTCGGCTCGTTGAGCTGCCTACCAACGCTTCCACAAAAACCAACTCAAAACACAATCACCACCTACGAAATTCAGAATCCTCGTCGGGATTTACACCTAGCACTAGCACTACATGCTCTACGTACGATCACACCACTGACTGAAAACAATAATCGCAAAAATTCCAAAATTATAGTCCTAAAATGATTGTATTTTTAAAAAGGAGTAAAGGTTTACAAAACCTACAATTGCTGTTAAATTTCTTATTTTGGAGGCCCCATTGATGGTCAAGCTGCAGCTCATAAATTTCCAACGCCATCCTATTCTTACTTCTGAACAATTTTTGCGCTTGCGAGGGAACTACAACGCTCGTCGCTGTCCAAATCGAATTCTTAGTTGTAGCTCCCCTGCTATCCGTCCACTTTGCTCTTGATACTCATGCTTGTTGATTACTGGTGGTGGGGGCTATTGATTACTCTCATGCTTACTCAATCCAGAAAAAGATCGTCCTTTTTGTCGTCAAAAGAATCCATAAAACAGACCGCTTTGACCGTCCTTGGCTCTTTTATGAACTTGTCGCATCGACTCTTTTTCTTGAGGTGAAGAACCCAAGTTCAAGGTCATAATAACCACCACGGCTACTCAACATTACAGTGTTTTCTTTGTATTCGAACCCAGTTTTTCTTGGTGGCAATCATTCTTTCGCGCACAATCATCTGTATAATCGATAACAGCAATATCGACTTATTTTGGTTGTAACGTGCGCGATCGTATTTGCATTGTCATTAGTAGTGCCGTGTCTGATCGGTTTGGATACATTATTGGTTCGAACGTTGATTTTTTGTTGCACACGGGCAGCTTATACAAGAAAAAGATGAACACGCACAGGACACAGCATAGTACGATAACTTCTACAACATTCCCTAGTGCCTTGCCCGGCTCTTCTCAATTCAGGATTGCGTAGATGTAAGGATTTCCAAATGGATCTTCTCCATCAACAGCATAGTAGATAACAGAAAAGATAGCCTGAATTAATCTTAATGCAATTGGCAAGATCATGTGAAGAAATCGAACAGGGTAGCCTACAATCCAGAGATCGGTAAACATAATTACTAAATTGAAGGCATGTGTTAAAATATCCACAACAGTCACATCAACAGTTATATACAACACTCCAATAAATGATTGTGATAAAAATTGAAGGAATCAACGTAATCGTATTCATTATCCAATATATTTTTAATGCAATCTCCATTTTGTTAGAGTCCTTTATTCGATTTACAAACTTAGGATATAAGTACTATATGGCAAGTAGAATAAATCCAATCATTGATGTGATCTTAGAGTAAATAATGACTCCTAAATAGAATGCTGTGATGATTGTTCAGTAAAGCAAAATCATGAAGTTTTTTGTTCTCGTTTTCCATGGTGATTTGACAAAATCATCGGCGGGTAAATGACCAAATCCACAGTTTGTGATTTCTAGTTCCTTGACCACTGGTCACACTATTGACTTAATTTTTGCCTGTTAGTACCTTGATTTAATATTTGGTGTCTTCCGAATATTTTGTGATCAATGGATTTGAGAATTTCGATACACTCGTCAGCGCTTTTCAAAGAATCACATCATGTTGAAAGTCATGCCAGCATATCTTCCAGCAACAGTGTTTCTAAAGTTGCACTTCCTTCTTGCGGTCCTAGGCAACAGATATTTGTAGATTTTACACTAATCCAGAGGACTTCCTTTGTGTTCCATTTCGTATATATATGCTACGAGTATATCTACCAACTTATCAGCCAACCATCCATTTACCATCTAGAACCCGACGAAGCACTAGAATGCCCCGAGCATATGCTACGAAAATCGAACTTAAACAGTAACATCTTAGAGTTGGATATCTTTGTGCACCCCGGAACCGCTCTTGCGAGGTTGCTCTTCCCTAGCTCCGAAATTTTCTTCTAATCCTCGCCGTGGTAGCAGAGTTGAACTTTGGTGGCAAAAAATAGCTGCTTCCTTTTAACTTAATCCCCAACCTTACTTATCACTAATAATAACATGGTTTATACTAATATTAAATCTACTTTTTCAATTAACCGTCCTTACCAGCCCTTCAACGGGTGGAGTGATTCCTTGACAATATTCCGATTAAAATGTTGGAGTGAAAGGAATCCTTCCTTTCCAGGAGTGGCCCGGGTTATTTTTGCTTGTTTGATTCTATATTTTGTAACAACATTTTATCACAAATTATGGTATTAAAACTAACTTATTGACAATAAAAGCAATTAAAAACTTCCTAGTACATAAACATGAAGATGAGATATGTAAATTTGCGGAATTTTGCAATTGCTACAGGCATTTCATTCCAAATTTTACGGAAACAACTAAATGCTCAAATTTTTCATCTCAAAAAAGTTCGTTTCGTGTGGAACAAATATTGTCAGAAAGTATTCAAAAGCGAAACTTATTCAACCACCGATCTATACTATCCAGATTTTTTGAAACGTTTTATATTGAGGACGGATGCAAACAACTATGCGTTAGGTGATGTACTGTCAAAAAATGATATTGGCACTGATCTTCTTACGCTAGTAAGTCTTTAGCAAAATATGCTGTCAACAAACCAGTCACAGTATGAGAACCTTTGGCTATACATTGTGGTAATTATTTCTTTAAGCCATACCTACTACTTGTTTATGTTATATGATGGAAGTTTGTGGTAATTATTAATTAAGGGCTACTTGTGTCCTTATTCAGTCATAACAATCCATCGTCGGAACTCACATGGATATGTGTGGATTTATCCGATCATGACCTGAGTATAGTTTATGACAAGTTGGGTAGACAAAACTACGCTCATGCCAGAAAGGTTTTGAACTCAACCTTCGTATGCAGACAACAACAATGAATAAACTGACTAAAAGGGCAATAAAAGTAGAAGGAGAATTGAGAATCTGGTAATAACGAAGTTATATAGGTGCTTTGCAATATTTTTGGAGCAATCTTTAATTGTTCTAATCGATAGTTTATTTTTAAAGTAAAATGAGGAACAATCCACCTAGAGAAGCGTAAGGGAATTAAGAACTGGAGACAGCTGAAGCAAATAAAGACCAATATTCATGCCAGCAGTAAGGCAAGTCATATAATCGTGTGGTTGGCCTGAAAAGTTAAATTCGAAGCCAAAATCTGCAAGAAATATTTTGTGCAGAACGTCGAAATCTATAGTCCGAGCCAGAAAGCTCGGATACCTACGAGAGAATAGGATTTAAGCCTAAAGTTGGTAAAAATCATCGATGCAGCAATTCATTAAGAAATGGTTCTGGTGAAAATAACTTTTTCGCAAAATAAATCCAATTTTTACAAATGCTTACTTTGTGGGAAAGGGCTTGATAATAAAAAATATTTTAGAAACCACCAAGCGTGGCATAAAGATCCCAATCGGTTCATAAGCAGCCAATGTGGAAGGGCTTTCACTAGTTCTTTTCCCACAGCACAAGGACCCACTACAAGATATTTCTCGAACTTACAAATTAAGGGATGACCAGAATCAACAAAAAATGCAAGAGCGATTGTGAGAGAAGACTGATTTTTTAATTTAGTGCCTCATTTTATTATCTTTTTAACCGACTTCCAAAAGAAAGAAGGTTATCAATTCATTGCGTATATTTTTTTTTTTGCTTTTAGGTAAATTTCTCGAGAGAAATTTACCTATTCCGGAGAGCATCATATATATATATATATATATATATATATATATATATATATGGGATATAACGAAATTTGTGACCACGATAGAGGTCGCAATTTTGCTTCGATTTTCACCAAATTTTCAGGAAAGGTGTATTGAGTAATTATCTCGGTTAAGTTCGTGAACCAGCTATATCGGCCCGGCAAAAACAAAATGGCGGCCATTTTAGACGAAAAATCGTGATTTCTGTTCTGACCAAAGTATAGCTCCGATTTGGATGAAATTTGGTACAAAGGTTCATTGCTATATGTGATGAATCTCACAATAAAAAATCCAAAGTCAGTACGGCAGAAACAAAATGGCGGCCGCTCAAATGTCGAAAAACGTGCAAAATTTTGTTGTTGTAATAGTGGTCAAAGCTTTCGACAGATTTTCATGAAATTTGATAACTTGATAGGAATTATAGGTATCTAAAGAATTAGGTGAAAAAATTGGAGGTCAGGTTGCAAAAAACAAAATGGCGGCCAGTTAAAAGTCAAAATTTCAAAGGCTTTTTAAAGTCGCAATTTGGATCCGACATATACGAAATTCGGTTTCAAGATAGCCATTATTTAGGCCTACAGTCTTTGATATTTTGGTGATCATGCATGAGCAAATTTCAAAATGGCGGCCGTTTAAATATGCGTTTTTTTCAGGTTTTTGTGGCCCTCTAGCGGTCACATTTTCCGGCGGATTTTGATGAAACTTGAGATTATGAATCTCTGTACTATGTTCTTGTATTATGCAGGAAATTATTAAAATTGAATGAAAAATAAAAAAGTCGAAAATTTCAAGCCTAATATTTTTAGCTGCCATTTTCTTTAAAAATTGAATTATTTTGCCCTGTCTAGAGTGAAACTTCTATTTGAACGAGATAGTACATTGATTGATGAGTTCCTAGCATACAAAGATTTAAAATAATCCAAAATAAAATGCATGCATTCAAAATGGCGGCCCCCAAAGGTCAGAAGGCAAGCGCAATTCGCTATTTTAGTGCCAACTGAAATAATGAATATTTTTCATGATAACGTTTTAAATGACTTTACTTGATAGAATTTATAAACCAGACCATTTTTAAGATATTGTAAAATCTTTTTAACAATCCCCTAAAAAAATTATAAAATCGCGACTTGTCTGTCTGTCCGTCCGTTTGTTCGTGCGTCAAAACAAGTTTTCTCGCAAACCACATGAGCTAGAATGAGGAAATTTTCTACGTAGGTCAAAAGTGGTGCCTCTTGAAATTCGCAGTGCAAGAAAATATTTTAAGGTATTTTAAGGGGGGTCTCCCCATACAGGGGGGTGGCATACAATTTTTTTTATTTCTGTAGCAGCCAAGATTCTCAACAGATTCCGTTGAAACTTGAAATTATAAGTTATTAACGCAAGTTAATTTAATTTAATTATGCAAATCGAATGACAAATGAAAAAGTCGAAAATTTACAGCTTAATATTTTTAGCAGCCGATTTCAATAAAAATTGAAATGACGGCCCTCATAGTTCAGAAAAAAATTGAAAATGTATATATTAATGGCAACGCAAGTGCTGATTAAACTTTCATGGAAATCTTTTGAAATTAACTATTCGAGCTATTTAAGCCTTCGTGTGGTTACCACTGTGAACTGTGTAAACAGCAAATGCGAGAAGGGCGAAACCGGTATTTATATGTTTACAACAATTTATGATCCGCCGATTTTCAATATGTAATCCATACGTATGCAACTCAATTTAATTAGCAAAATATTTGCGCCCCGATAAAAGGTCTCTAAGAACGAACGTGGCCAGATTTTTTTTATGTTAATAAATACCCATGTGGTACTACGAAAATTGCAGAAAGAAGTTGAGTAGTAGGCAAGCCAAATTTTTTTTCGAAGCTTTATACTACATACGAGAAATTTACCTTTCCGGCTGGTGCTGCCAACGGGGATTTTTTTTTTTTGTATGTTCACGCATAACTTTTAAACGGAGATAGATAGAAGAGTCCTGTTTTTGGTAAATGATACGTCTTTCTTCCAGTTAGGTCCCGTTTAAAGGATATGAAATTCAAGCTACGGTAAAGGGCTTTGACCGTTAAAACTAAAAAATTTCCGACTTTCACCTCGATTTTTCAGCATAACTGATCGAAGGATGCGAGGATTTCGATTGTAGAGGTTGCAAATGAAGGAAAACATATTGATCTAAAATGTATCGGAACAGAATTGTCATCCTTTCAAGGACTCTGTAGATATTAAAAGTTCAATATGATACATTGATGTCGAGAAATTGAATTTAAATAATCTTTCGCACGATAAAAACCTTTTAAGAAAAAAAAGAAAACCGACTTCGCAATGCCCTAAAAAGAATGAAATAAATTTTATGGAAGCGGTGCCATATCATTTTTTCCCCAATTTTATTGTGATGGTGCAGATGTTGGAAGTATTTATGTTTAAATGGGGAAATTCATTTGGCACCGCTTCCATAAAATTTATTTCATCCTTTTTAGGGCATTCCGAAGTCGGTTTTCTTTTTTTTCTTAAAAGGTTTTTATTTCACCCTTTTTAGTGGCGAATTTTTTCATTTCAAACCATCAAAACTCAGTTTCTTGAGTACATCGTATCGTTCTCGTATATTAAAATATAATTTTTTACTGCAATGCAAAAACCACTACGGCTAAAATCTGCAGCGTTCATAGGAATCGAATTAAACTCTGGTACATTTAATCCATGATCTCATCAACATTAACCTTGATTTTAGATTTCATAATAATTCCATATGAATTGTAGCTTTTTTATATTCCGACCTGATCCTGAAGTGCTTTTTTCGACGTTTGAGCGGCCGCCATTTCGTTTCAAATTATTCTACTTTGGATTTTTTATTGTGAGCTCTATCACACAATTGAATAAATCTTTTAACTAGTTTTGGTACAAACTGTAGTTATACTTCGGCCAGAACAGAAATATTGCTGAAAATTTGGCAAAAATCGAAGCAAAGCTACGACCCCCAGGCATAAATTTTGTTATATCCTATGTAGACTCACACATAGAACCAACCACACACATACATACATATAGCCATACATATATATATATATATATATATATATATATATATATATATATATATATATATATATATATATATATATATATATATATATGTATATATATATTTATATATATATATATATATATATATATATATATATATACACATATATACAGATAGATAGATATATATCTATATCTATATAGAAATATATATATATATATATATATATATATATATATATATATATATATATATATATATATACATGTATTTATATATGTATGTAAACATAAAGTTCACTCCGCAATCAATCTCATGAAATTTACTGAAAAATATCCGTCTTATCCGCATCATTCGTTCACGTTTATTCGATACCCATCGCCTTCGTTTCCAGTTAACTATGGCACCTAATTTTCATGAAACTTTCAAGAAAATCATACCATATAGTTCAATGAAAACTCCGCTATGCATTTTCATCTTCATCCGTACAGTTATGATCAATTATAGCAGGAAACGTATCTCTTTTTAGGTTGCGATTCTCGCCGGTTTTTAGTATGGAAATTACTAATTTTAGATTTCTGGGCATATCTTGTAATGTACATATAATGTGAACTGGAAAGTAACGAGTCAACTCTATAATTTGCAATCACTCAATCCTTATTATTTCTTCGGGGAATTTTATAATCCTATATGTAACGTCTACGTCTAAGGATGTAAGAAGGATCCTGTACCAAGCTCATTCGTAAGCAAAGAATGAATGCGGAAGAGAAAAGCATCCTGAAATGTTCCCTTTAACTATTATTGAATTGTAATTATGCCACATTTAGAAGTAATTTATTGGTTATTTCCGGTAGAAATGATGGACTAAAATGTACCGTTTATGCAGAAAATTAAAGATACTGGTCATTTTTATCATCCGTCAGCAAAGTCCAACAAATCATTGCAGAGTGCCAACTAATTGGCACTTTTCATATGAAATATCATTTAAATTCAATTTCTCGACATCAATGTATCATATTTAACTGTTAATATCTACAGAGTCCTTTGAAGGATTTCAATTCTGTTTCAATGCATTTTGGAACAATATGTTGTCCTTCATTTGAAACCTCTATAATCAAAATCCTTGCACGCGTCGATCAGTTATGTTGAAAAATCGGGGTGAAAGTAGGAATTTTTTTAGTTTTAATGGTAACCGTTACCTGAATTTCTTATCCTTTAAACGGGACCTATCTATCTTCGTTTAAATGTTATGTTCACGCATAAGCAAAAAGAATATATGTGATGAATTGATAACCTTCTTCCCTTTGGAAGTCGGTTCTAAATGTACCGTATATGCAGAAAATTAAGGCTACTGATCATTTTTATCATCCATCACCAAAGGACTCGGCATCTCCATCAAATTCTTGAAGAGTGCCAACTAATTGGCACTTTTCGTGCGAAAGATTATTTAAATTCAATTTCTCGACATCAATGTATCATATTGAACTTTTAATATCTACAGAGTCCTTAGAAGGATGACAATTCTGTTCCGATTCATTTTAGATCAATATGTTTTCCTTCATTTGCAACCTCTACAATCGAAATCCTTGCATCCTTCGATCAGTTATGCTGAAAAATCGGGGTGAAAGTCGAAAATTTTTTAGTTTTAACGGTAAAAGCCCTTTACCGTAGCTTGAATTTCATATCCTTTAAACGGGACCTAACTGGAAGAAAGACGTATCATTTACCAAAAACAGGACTCTTCTATCTATCTCCGTTTAAAAGTTATGCGTGAACATACAAAAAAAAAAGCAAAAAAAAAAAAATATACGCAATGAATTGATAACCTTCTTTCTTTTGGAAGTCGGTTAAAAATTGAACGTAAATTACAGAGTTTTTCTTTCATAGAAGAAAAATACACCAAAGTTTAGTTTAAAGTTCAACTGAAAAGGAAGGATACAACTTTTATCGTTTTTTTAATAGCTGATAAAACTATTAGGATTGACTGATTTTTTACGGTTAATTTTGAATGAATTAAAAATTGAAATTCTACTGCAAAAATATTCAGAACATTTGAGAAAATTCAAGATATGCAAAATGAATAAGAAGGAAGAATGGTATTAATTGCATACTAATGGGGACAGAATCGATCAACATACATACAGGTAATACAGCAATGTATGTAATAAACAAAAGGCTAACTACACAGCTTCTTTCATTTTCACATTTGTTTTATATTTATTTCATTATTTTTTCTGACATTTCAATAAAAAATTATTTCTGATTTGCATTTATACATATCTTAAAATTATTTATTTTACCACAGAATAGAAATGAAGTAATAACATGATAGTTACAGTAATGTTCGAAAACAATTTCTGCTCCAAATAATGAAAATTGAAGATTCACGTGAATAGGCAATACCTAATAATTTTTCAGAATCATCGTCTTCTTTCTGGCGATTCTGGTTGCAGTATGGAAGGGCTTCTAAATTAAGACAATTGAAAACTGCCCCGCCTCTAATTCGAGCAAATCAAACGATCACCGGAAAGGGAATAGCAAAAGCTCGACTGCACGCCAGCTGCGTTTTCGGTTTTTAAGTTCCTCGACATAAGCGGCCAAACAGTAGGTACCTGATACGTGAAAGTTTTTAAGCCCTATGTAAAGTAAGCTGCGTGGTGAATATCAGAGGTAGAGTTATAGACTGCACAATACACAAAAAATGGAACTTAAAACTCACTTCTTGAGTTATTGTTGGGGATTCATCGGAGATAACTACCAAGAAATTACTATGCCTCATCTGTTGTTTTCTTCTTCACCATACATCAACGGGTAGTTCTTGTTTGTTGAGATGTGTGTCAATTTCCCCAACTTTTTTATCTCCCTACTCTCTACTCTCAGTGGTAACGCTCAAAGTAAAGTCAATACGCATACTTGAGCAGGAAATACGTGAAAGAGAGATATTAGAAGCGATACCTTCTGGAACTTGGTCTCAATGGCGTTTACGCCTTTTTCTTTATTATCCTTTTTAGGGTTTTGTACTAAAATACAAAACCCTATTGCAATCACGACCTGTGTCCGTCTGTCCGTCTGTCCGTCCGTCCGTCCGTCCGTCCGTCCGTCCGTCTGTATGTCACAGCACTTTTTCTCCGAAACTATAGAGGCTACAGGCATGAAACTTTGTGGAAAGGTCAGAAGTGGTGACCTCTTGAAAGTTCAAGGGTGGAAAATTTTTCAAAGGGGTTTAAGGGGGGTCTCCCCATATAGGGAGGTGACCCCTCAAAAAAAAATTTTCACCATTGGTAGTCGAGTAGGGTGTCATTGGAAAGGTCTTAATAAGATCTTTTCAAAACAAGTCTTAAAATTGCCTTATGAGTACCGAGGGGGGCAGGGGAAGGGGAAATGTACGAACTTTTCGCGTACCCCCTCCTCGCGATTGAAAACCTTCCATCCGAAAAATCTGAAAAAAATTATAAATGTAGGCCTTTATGAGTACAACAACAACAAATACATGAGAAGTCGAAATTCGCTCAACTTTGTTAGTAATAGTATGATTTATCGATTTTATGTTTTCTTGAATAATATCTAAACGGTACCCTTAAATTCAATAAAATTTAGCGAACAGATTACTTTCTATAAGATAAATTTTTTCTAAAAGTTTCATAAAGATCCAATAGTATTTAACGAAGTTATAGCGATTTGAATTTTCCCGTATTACTATGGAACAATATGCCCTGTATTACTATGGAAACATATGGCTATGGAGCCATATGCGCTTTTTATCGATTTAGACACTACAGCTTTGCTAGGATTTGCATGAAAATTTCAGGAATCATAGGTATCATGAAAATGAGTACATACAATTGAAACAAGTCGAAGAGGCAGGAGAGAGCTCCTAGCAAAAGGGCTTTGTAACCATTCTAGGATTCGAAAAAATAGGCCATGAATCGATGATTACAGTACAGAGGAGTGGGCCCTGAAAAAAAATTTCATGAAAGGTTGCCGATATGAATATCAACTGTAAGTTCTCTATGAGAGCTTTTCAAAACCGTTCTTAAACTGACAGTTTTTGCTTCAGTGGGGTCAATGGGGGGGGTGTAAAAATCCTGGAATTTCACATTTTCTCCAATAAAATTGTCTTTGACATGTTTCTTGATTTTATTCGTTGCTGGTTACTGCATTTTGTAAGTTGAGTACAAAACCCTTCTGTCATAAGCATAGGTCTGTCTACCCAACTTGTTTCTTTGCTGTTTTCGTCTTTTTCCAGATCTGGGTTTTGGTCGTCACCTGAGGTTCCACATTAGAGGATTGAGTTTGCCCTACTCAATCCCTTCTTAATTCTATTGTTATCAGGGGAATGAACATTTCTTTGTGATTATGGGTTTTTAACTCGGACCAGGGTTAAAAGAAACGAGTTCATTTGCATTAGAATAATATAATATTGTCATGAAAGGAAATCGGATAGAAGGAAGTTAATGCGTTTTGGAGTTATGATTAGTTGTTCACTTCTTTTGTTGTGAATGGATTATCTTGTGAAGCAGGATTAGCAAAATTGGATATTATCAGACTGATTCTTATTCTTCTTATAGAATCAATCCAATTAGGAATAAGTAACATTTGGCATAAGGATTTTTGTTTAAGAGTTAGCTAGTCAGCCATAGTTGGCGTTAGGGAAAATGGTGGTGGGTTCTCATCCCTTTTATGGAATTCGTCAGGTCAGAATTAAAAGATAGTTGCGATAAAACTTAAGGTCAATAAATCAGCTAGTTAGTTATAATGAGACTTATAAAGATGATGGTCGGTTTCTATTCATGTTGGGAGCTTATTCAATTAAAGGTTTGAAGAAATGAATATTGTAGGTAACGTTAACGAAAAGTTGCTCAGGTTAACTGTTAGGAAAATGCTGGCAAATTTCCCAATTGGCAATGAATTGGCCTGATTAGGAAGTAGTTGTAGATATGAAGTAACAGGATGAGGAGGAAGATGATTAGCAGTAGTTGGATTTAGACAAATAGAGCAGCTAGCCACAGATTGCGAATGATCAAAGTGGATACATAACCCAGTACTAAACAGGATAGTTCCATGCTGCCACACCAAACGCAGGGTGGTCGATAAAGAAAAGACAAACAGATTACCATCGAATTCTTTCCAGTACACACAGAGTGTAGCGAAGTCATTCAACTAGCATCACCTATGGGGTAACAGCCCTAGCCAGGCCTTGGCCGCCAGGATTAACAAACAAAAATTATGTTCCAAAATTGATCAATTTTTATGCATACGAGTATATTTTCCATTAGATATTAGCTCGTACATATTTTTAACGATTATTAAACTCGATATATTTGGTGCTGATACGTTTGTCATTTATGCCAGCTTTAAAACGGAAAATTAAGTTACATGTTACGAAATATTCCTAACGATGATGACACAATAGCGAAAAATTCAAGCGATTATTGTTAACTAAATACGAAAAAAATGTCGTTTATATTCTTTATGGTTCAATTAGCAGTTTATTTACTATTAGGTTCTATTAAGTTTTACTTTTTTTGTATTGAGCTTGAATTGTCTTAATGTTAAGGTTATGTTTCCCAAATAGAATTTTTTCTAACAATGAGCAAGAAAGCAGAAACTAGGGGACAACCTTGAATTGGGGAAATATGATTTACTATTTACATGTAGAGTTTGCATGCATGCACCAATAGTGCATGAAAATATTCTTATAAATGCTAGCACTTGATTTAACTTAAAATAAGACTTTCAAAATTAAGAGCAGAATAATATGCACATGGCTTTCATAAAAAAAGGAGAATATATAGTCATAAATTTATTAATATTTTTATTGAACTAAAGTAATTGATTCAAAGTGAAGAAAATGTGCTGAATTCAATTATTAATTTGCATATATGTATAAGTAAACGAAGTGACTAATTATTTTTGCTGCTTTGTCAAAAGTCACTTACCATAACTTTTCTTGTCAACATTCGAGAAAATTCGAGAAATTAATTATGTACGTATATTTTTGTATAGTATTTATCTAACTCATTAGATAATGATTAATATTTAAAAGTTTCTATAAAATTAATACCGTTTTGATTATATCCATACACTTAGTGAAAATTATTCATACAAGTTTCCCCCCCCCCACCAGTTATTTAATTTTTCGATTTATGTAATATTGAATCTCGTCAAAACTGTATTCGACCATTAATAAAATGCAAATATCATTTGTAAACTAATAAAAATCATGAATTGGTAAGGTAACTCAGTCTTTCCTTTCTAGTGGTCCTTCTTTTCCAGAGGCAGTGAGAGTGCAGGGTAAGTATGCCGGGGAGAGGGTAGGGTTTGAAAAAATCCGCTGAGGTCGGTTTCATGTCGCGAGCGGTACGTGGTACCTTTGTTGGTTTGCCTTTTTCTTTAGCGTAGCTTTCGTCGGGTTCAAGTTAACGTAGTGTATTTTTCGGTACCGCGTCGGTAAAATTCGGGAACGCGAAATGGAAATGAGATTTTTGTACTTTGACTAGATTGATGAAGAAATACGGAGTAACGTAAAGTAGGTTTTCTTCTCCGTATGATTGTGTTTTTGACGCGTTTGAAACGGGCATTTAATGGTGGCTGAAAAATGTAAATGAGCATAATCCATTTTAAGACCCGTGACCGAAATCCTCTCCGATCTAGCTGGCCAACAAGCAGCCACCGCGAAAATGGATTACGGTGCACGGATTGGTTGACCGGTTGGTACCATTCGTTGGCACGACTCAGACTTAACGTCTAGAACCGATGAGAGGTCGGTTCCGACTTCGTTCGTGAGTTAAGACGTAAAGAAAATCATTACAAATGGCTCCCAACGTGGGGCCAAAACATCGTAAGGGGATAAGAGATTCGCGTCTTCTGATGAGTTGGTCCTTTACGGAGGATGTAAGGTACCTTAGTACTCGAGCCTCACAAACAGGAGCAGTGGAGTTGTGTGATACACACTTGCAGTTGCTTCACGTGAGTTGTAGCTTCCGCTCTCCTTCGTTTGATTTTTTTTTCGCGACAGAATCCTTCCGATGTGTTGTCCCAGGTTGACCCCTGTAAGGACCTTCTATTTTCTTGATGGAACTGTCAGCCAGATGGGTTTCTCCAATCGGCCTGGACTCTCAAGAAAATAGAAGGCTACATTGCCTTTATGTCGCGGAAGGATTCTACTCATTTTTTATGCATGATAGACGAGTGGTTTCGGTTCAACGTTCAGTGGCATATGCTGGAGTTGTGGAGCCCGGAATGCTTCCCGTGTCGGAAATTTTGACCGCGTACAAAGCTGTTACGGTAGCTCTATCACTTGTCTCGTTGAGTTAATTAATATAGTCAATAATTTTTAGTTTAGAGACGGTGTTTGTAATGTATGTGGGTTTGGGGATAAGTTCTAGTAAATTGGCCGAAAGCACCCTTTTCTCGGCAGACTACCATTCACTCTCATTTGCTTTGGAGGAGTCGGCGCTGTGTGAAGGGAAAGTATGTATCAAATAATTTTTTTTTGCTTATATTTATTATGTAGCTCGCCACTATCGGCCACTAAATCATTAATAAGTTCCTTTTCATATATATACCTAAAGTTTGTTTGTAGTTAACAGCTTTTTTTAGTACCAACACCAATAGCGAAACCCACACATGGCGGCAAAACGGACTCCAGAAAGGCGTTGGACTCGCTCCAAAACGGTCCAACCCACTAATTGCGGGATTTGTTTCGAGGACTTAGTGGAGGGTGTAAGTAGCGTGCGATTGGCGTGCGGACACCTGTTCCATTGCGCCTGCGTCCAACAACTCCTACTGGCTTCCGAGCTCTGTCCACTATGCCTACGCCCTATAGAGCGGACCGCCGTAGACGCCCCCTCGGAACGCACGTCCCGACGCGTGGAGCAGTGGCAAAAGGTTCCCAAGATGCTGAACCGCACCAATCACTGGTGGACCTGCACGGAACCGTGGGCGGCGAAGTTCCTGCTGCAGTTGTCGCGGCCGAGGTTCCAACCGCACCTTCCACCAGCTCCATCGACACACTCGTGGCCTTAATGCAAGTGGTGTCCGAGAGGATCGGAAACTTGGAGGGAAGACTCCAGAACCTCCAGATTAGTCAACCGCCCAGTGTAGCTATGCCCCACTCTAGACTGCCTGATCATTGGACCCTCCCTCGAAGGAACTCGGTAATGGATCCCAGAGCTCCTGAGTATCGACCACGACACAGCACCGCACCTCCGTTGATACCCACAGTCCCCGAGTCAGTCCCTTACAGCAGGCTCATTGAGGATGCGATTCACTCCACGAACGTATGGACACCTGTCCGAGACTCTACGCCTCGTATCATGGAGAGTTGGCGCCTTAGTTTCACGGGTTTCAACTCGACGACATCGGTGGACCAGTTCCTGTTTAGGATTCAGGCGCTAGTCTCCAGCACCCTGGAAGGTGACTTCTCGGCTTTCCTCCAGCATGCACACCTTCTGTTCAGCGGAGATTCTGCCGACTGGTATTGAAGTTATAAAGAATCGACGCCACGTCCCAATTGGTATTCTTTCTGTGCAGCCTTCCGAAACCGATTTGACGACGGCTTCACTGAAAGAGAACTACGGGAACAACTAAAGTAACGGAAACAAAGCGCCCATGAACCATTCGACCAGCATCACACAAGTATACTGCGATTAAGCACTCGACTACGAACACCCGTGCCCGAGGATGAACTGGTGGAAATTATCAGGGAGAATATGCTTCGGGAGCTTCAGAACAGTCTTCTTCATGTTCACATCAACACCATACAAGGATTATGCCTCCATGCCCGTAGGCAAGAACAGCAAGATGAGCGGCGAGGAATCTTCCGTCCACAACCTTGCATGACGGGACCGATCGACGAAATAATAATACCGCGGAGTTAGTGGCAGCGGACCACCTACTGGCTGACCCAGTACCAGTACCGGGGAGCGGAGCACCCCTAAAGCCCGAGTTCCAAGCAATGATTGACCGACCATTCATCGAAGCAGTTACAAGTCCGACATTCTGTTGGAACTGCCGGCAACCGGGGCATCGTTTCTATGCATGTCCAGCAGAACCGACGATCTTCTGTTACCGGTGTGGGAAGGCAGACACTTATGCACCTGATTGCCCAGATTGCAAGTTACGAAAAAACTTGCCAGCGAGTGCCGCGACCACCCGCCGGCGCTCCTAGAACCCGGATGAACCAATACTGACCCCGTCACTAGCTACGACCAAGCCCTAGACATGACCCCAACTTTGCTGACTTGCACCGCCAAACACAGTTCTCCTGAAGTTCCACAGCCAACGCTACCCTTTGTCGAGGCGGACGCGCAGGGGAATGGTAGCGAGGCGAAGGTTCCTTGTCATGTTAAGCCTTTCCACGTCAGACTGCGGAATTATATGGCTACTCGCCAGCGTATCTTCCGTGAGGAGATGGTTACAACTGTCCCACCGCGAAGGAAGCGAGCCACGCGTCAGATGCGGAGCTTCTGGAGAAGGGTCAGGCAGTCGAGAAAGGTGCTGAGGGAGATACACTTAGACGAATTATTGAGGGATGACGTTCGACGCTCGTCAGTTCACCTCCTGCAAAAGCGATTGTCAGGTTTAGTCGATACGGGAGCCAGTGTGAATTGCATATCAGCCGATTTTGCAGGGGAGGTGCTGGAAATGCACGCGGACCAAATCCACCATTATACCACCTGGTTAAGCACGGCGGATGGAACTCGTTACTCTGTGGTCACGGAAATTACGATGGATATCACCTTTAAAGGAGTAACTAAACCTCTGGAATTTTACATTATCCCCCAATTAACCCAGAATCTTTACCTAGGGGCGGATTTCGTTTGAAAATTTAACTTGACCCCGGCACTGTTTTCCGGCACGACACTGGATTCCGTCACCACTGTTCCTGACGAAACTCCCACCACCAACTGACTTACGACATGCACTGGATGTGAATCAACAACTGCGACTTGACTCGGCAATATCGGCTTTTCCATCGCATGAGAAGGAAGGTATCGGCTGGACGGCCCTGGTGTTACACACCGTAGATGGTGGGGATGCTAAGCCCATAAAACAGAGACATTTTGCCACATGTCCGATGAAGGAAAAGCTGTTATATGCCGAAGTTGATCGAATGCTAGCATTGAGCGTGATCGAAGAATTGCAGAGCGCATGGGCTTTCCCGGTCACCTTAGTTGTCAAGCCGAACAAGGTCCAGCTATGCCTAGATGCCAGACGCTTGAACGCCGTCACTGTGAAGGACGCATACCCTCTACCGTTGATTGAAGGCATTTTGAGTCAATTGCCTAAAGCTAATTACATTACGACTTTAGAGCTCAAGGATGCTTTCTGGCAAATTCTTTTAGACCCTGGCTCAAAGGAGAAAACAGCCTTCACAGTCCCAGGTTGGCCACTGTATCAATTCGCGACTATGCCATTTGGATTGTGCAATGCCCCTCAGACAATGACGCACCTTATGGATAAAGTGACACCACCGCATTTACGGCACCAAGTTTTTGTATACTTGGACGATCTCCTGCTTATAACCGAGACCTTTGACGAACACATCGACCTGCTTCAGGAAGTGGCTTCGCACTTCCGGAGGGCAGGATTAACCATCAACATACAGAAGAGTCATTTCGTGATGACGGAGGTGAAGTATTTGGGTCACATTATTGGGCATTGCAACATGAAGACCGACCTGGACAAGACTCAAGCGATTGACGCTCTTCTACTTCCCACGATCACCAAGCAGTTACGCCCATTCCCAGGCTTATGCGGATGGTACCAGCATTTTGTACGTGCCTATGCCACCATTACCACACCTTTGATCGACATGCTGCGTAAGGGACGTAAGTTCGTCTGGGAAGGGCCCAGCTTGCGAGCCTTCGAAGAGCTAAAGAAGAGCCTGACAACAGCCCTCGTACTGCACAGCCCGGACTTTGGCAAACCGTTCTCAATCCATCCCACAAGCTGAAACCGGCCCAGCGGAACTACACGGTCTCAGAGCAGGAACGCCTGGCGGCTGTGCTGGCAGTGAAACGCTTTCGTCACTGATCATGCGTCTCTGAAATGGCTGATGAGCCAGATGGATCTACACGGGCGTTTGGCCAGATGGGCCTTGAAATTACAGGCGTTTGATTTCACGATCCGACACCGCAAGGGAAGTCAGCACATCGTACCGGACACATTATCAAGCATGTTCGTCCCTGAGTTGGCCCAGGAGGACGACAGCCCCCTATGGATCGACTTGAACCATCCCGCCTTCAAGTCAGTATGTTATACCCAGCTGATGAATACGATTCGGAACCAGTTACCACACCTGCCAGAACTACAGGTGATGGAGGGATTTATATATAAGCAGATGGGACACGCCTCCGGAAACCCTATCCAAGAAGAAGAACAGTGGAAGTTATGGGTGCCCGAAGAACTGACCTTCAAGTTGATTAAAAGGGCTCATGACCACCCATTGAGTGCACACGGTGGTTGTAGTTGTACGCTTCGGTGACTGAAGACTTACTTCTTTCGGCTTAAGATGGCGCAGCAAGTGAAAAAGTACGTAGCTGCCTGTGAGCTGTGCAAATGCACTAAAGCGCCCAATACCCCCGATGGGAAAATTCAAGCTACCGGAGCGGGTGTTCCAGCGCCTGTATACAGATCTCATCGGTCCGTACCCTCGCTCGACTTCGGGATGTACGGGAGCTGTCATGGTCCTGGACCAATTGTCCAAATTTCCAATTGTTGAACCAATTCGAAACCTGCACACTGGTCCGATAGTCAGCTTTCTGGAAAATCGCATTTTCCATATATTTGGAGTACCAGAGAAGTTGGTCTCCGACAACGGAGCTCAGTTCACCTCGGCTGGATTTCGGGAGCTAATGGAGAAGTATGGCATTACTCATCAGCGGACTGCCGTTTATTCCCCGCAAGCCAATGCGTCCGAGCGGCTGAACCGCACCCTCATAGCCGCCATTCGGGCCTACGTCCAACCGGATCAGAAGGATTGGGACCGCAGTGTTTCCGCCACCACCTGTGCCTTGCATTCGTCTTACCACTCCACCACAGGTATCTCCCCATACTTTGCCGTGTTTGGCCAGCATATGATCTGCCACGGAAACTCGTACCGGCTTTTGCGGCAGTTGAAGGATTTGGAAGACCCAACAGTGGTGCTGGAGCCGCACGAGAAACTCCAAATCCTACGAGAACAAATTCGAGAGAGGATTGAAGACAGTAGACGGATGGGGGAGGAGCGTTATAACCTGCGATCCCATCCTTCTGGCTTCAAGGCAGGCGACGAAATCTACCGATGGAATTTCAGACAAAGTGAAGCAGGTCGGCACTACAATGCCAAGCTAGACAAGAAGTTCGTGAAGTGTCGAGTCTTACAAGTTTAAACTCCCACGCGATACCTCATTGCGGACATGTTCGGCGAGGAGCTGGAAGTCTACCATGCCAAAGACCTACGACGGTGAAAAAGGCCACCAAGCAGGTCAGACGACCTCTCTGGCCGAGACATAATTAAAGCCCACATAGGGCCAAGCAGCGTTTCCTTCAGACTCCCCATGCCTGGTAGGCATCGTGGACACTGCCCTGGAATGAATCATTCGACGCCGCTGGTGACCATTACCAATACACCTTGCTGCCATGTGGCTTTCCATCTCATGTTCGTTGTGACGGCTTCCCATCCCAAATCAGTTTTGTCGTGGGATGTCAAAGAAGTGACAGCCACATGGTGGAGGTGTCGGAGTAAGAGTTGTAGATGGCACGAATCGAAAGGCGAACCGGTCGTTGTAGCTTGGAGTTCCTTTCCCTTGAATCGTTCAGGATTATACGGCCGTGAATTAAAGTAGAGTTGTTGAAGATAATCTCAGAAATTGAGTGTTGGTGCAGCAAGTAAGTTGATAATTTATTTGGAACGCGAGCGGATTTAGGTTATAAAATTCATGTCTTTATGAGGTCATCAACGAGACGTCCAGGGAGGATCAGGCAAGTGAAATCGAAGCCCTAGGATCGACATACTGTGGTGAAAGGGGAGTTCTTGAAATCTGACCTGTCAACAAGTTCAAGACATCAATAAGTACAGGAGAATACAGTTTTGAAACGGACACTGGTTGGCCATGTGAATTGATTTTTACGTATACCAAGAAACATCCTGGTGAAGCGCTTAAGGTAGGAATTGAAGGAGCAATTAACTTCGAAGATGAGAATAGAGACACGCAGTTAGTGTAATCGATTTGTTGCTTATACTGTGCGGTGCACATTTCTCATGACATGAGAATTGTGAATAACACGTAACTTATAAAGATAAATGTGTATCGGTTGTTTTGACGCGTAACAAACTTAATTCAATTTAACACGATAAACATTAATATGGACTATAAAAAGTAATATTCAAAAAACGGTTGGACAGTGTTTTGCGAAAAAAAGCCAGGTAAAGATTAAAACTTGATTAAAAAAAAGACAAAAAGAAAAGGCATTTAAAATGGTTGGTTTGTCACTCTGGCTTCAGTGCGGATGATTTGTTTAGTGGGACATTTTGCGTTTGTGATGATTAGAAACAATTAATTGAGAAAATGCCAAGTAAACAGAGATCTTGGTAGTGTTCGTGCTGGTTTCACTGAAGAGTGTGAGGTTTCATCCATTCAATTATATCCATTAAATAAAGCACTGAACCGTTTTTGGTAAATGCTTTGTTCAGCGGGCTAGCGTTTAACCTGTAACGTGAATACTATTGAACGTTTACGAGCCCAAACCGATGTGATTCATATTCCGGCACTTGTAAGTATTTAGCCCGCTCCGACAAACAATATTTACACCGATTTACAATTTTCAATGTGTACTATGATTTTGGGTGATAATCAATGATCAAGGAATAGAAAGGCAATAAATTAGCCTTTAAAATATATTTTACGCCAGACCAGGGTAAAATTCAAGTCAAGCACAAAGTTTGCTTGATACCTTTCCTACGATTTCCTATTGCCTACAATAGGATCTGGCGTTGGAGGAAGGTGCTCAAATTCTCATCTCAAAGAAGGATTGAATAGTGCCATCAAGTGAACAAAACACGCATTCATTAGAGGATAAGAAGACGCAAAAGATCGGGATGCAAAATATACTCGGCGGATATGGTAGCAACAATGACATGATTCCTTTGCATGCTGGAAGCAACGTGTATGTTTCGAAATCAGTCTTAGTACGAATATTTATGCCAAATCCAATTTTATACACTTCAAGACTAGCAGATTTAGTTTTCGAATGAATTTAAACGACATAAGTTTAAAACAAGTCAACGATCGACTTTGTTTACTGGACCAAGCACGTCTGACTTCATTAATAACTGATATTGTGCAAGTGTTTGTGCGGCTTGGTACGGATAGAAATGAAGCAATGGTTAGAAATCTAATACAGCTGGTGAATGAATTGTGATGGTCTCGCGATAGTTTACGAAAAGAGGAATGACTTGGACATGGGGCTCACACGCTACACCCGCGCAGCGGTAATTACCCATCGCTTGCCACTTGCTGCTACTCGAGCAAATTCACTAGCTACTGCTTCCTCCCCAACAGGTAGTGCATGTACAAAGACGGAAGCGTCAGACATATTTTTGGTTTAGTATATAACAAATCGAAATTACCGTTAGTTTAGCGTGCATTTGTTGTACGGGCTTTTTCTTAATGATTTTCACATTGCGCTGCTTTGAAATATTTAGGATCATTCGACAATTATACCGCTTGAAGTTATGCCTATGCTAGCAAACATCAGTCATCATCAAGGTTTATATAGGAAAAGAACCCTGACAAGCTGCGGATCAGCTGACGTGCCCCGGATCAGCCAACTGGCCACTGGAAAAATTCAGAAAGTGTGCAAAACAGGGCAAATGGAAGGTGTGGATACTATGTGAATGTACTATACTTGAAAGGTGTCCATCGCTACGATTACTCAATTTTGACATGGCATCTTCTATAGTCATCTCCTCTCCAACAATCAAAAACTTCAATGATCGTCCTTCTTTTTTTTACAAAACTAGTTTTTTTGGCGTAGCACAGTGTATTTATTCGTCTTTTAATTCCGGTTTTCCCATATGACTCAGAAACATTTAAAACAGAAGATTTGCTATCAAAGCCAATTTTTTCCGCGCACCTAAATCTATCTCAATAAAAGCAGTCCGTAATCATCCTGCTCAAGATATTTCTAAATCTAAAAGCAATCGAAAATCCATCCCGCTCAAATTTTTGTGAGTCTCTAATGATCCTTTGAAATTCAAAAAAAAGCAGCATTTATTTTGAAAGATTTTACAATTTTAAATTGCTTTATAACATCACTTTACATCTACACACAAAATTTGATGTTTCTAGCTTAAATAGTTTCCGAGAAAAACTGCTGTGACACACGGACGGATGGACGGACGGAAAGACGGACAGACTGGTCGCGAAACTAGTAGGGTTTTGTAAAATTATTTTACAAAACCCTTAAAAATGAAAGGTAAACAAGTTGGTTAGACAGACCTACGCTTATCTCAGAAGGGCTTACTCAACTTACAAAATGCAGTAACCAGCAACGAATAAGATCAAGAAACGTGTTAAAGACGATTTAATTGGAGAAAATGTGAATTTTGTTTTACGTGCCCTAGAGTGGTTACAACGCCCTTCTGTTAGGAGCTCTCTCCTGCCTCCTCAACTTGCTTCACCTATGAGTATTAATTGTAGGTACTCATCTTCAGTCATTCACTAAATTGAATCAAGTGTTAAAAGCATGCACCTTAAACGTTGAAGTTTTGAAAAATAACTCAAAATTATTAAATCTTCGCATTGAAAACAGCCCCCATTTTGTTTTACGATTATTGATACCACTAATTGAACCGATTCTCAAAGATGTTCATGATACCTATCATTCCTGAAATTTTTATGCAAATCCTAGCAAAGCTGTAGTGACTAAGTCAGTAAAAAGCGCATATGGTTCCACAGCCGTATGTTTCCATAGAAATATAGCGCATATAATTCAAATCGCTATAACTTCATTAGATACCATTTGATCTTTATGAAAATTAAAGAAAAGATTAATCTTATAAATAGTCATCGTCATGGTGAATTTCATTGAATTTAAGGGTATGGTTAACATTTTATTCAAGGAAACATAAAATCCATTAATCATACTATTACTAACAGAGTTGAGTGAATTTCGACTTCTCATGTATTTGTTGTTGTTGCACTCACAAAGGCCTACATTCATGATTTTTTTCAGATTTTTTGGATGAGAGTTGCCCAATCGCCAAAGGGTGTACGCGAATAATTCATACATTTCCCCTTCCCCCCATAGTATCGATAAAGCAATTTTAAGACTTGTTTTGAAAAGATCTCATTAAGATCTTTCCAATGACACTCTACTCGACTACCAATGGTGAAATTTTTTTTTGAGGGGTTACCTCCCTATATGGGGTGACCTCCTTAAACCCCTTTGAAAAAATTTTCACCCTTGAACTTTCAAGAAGTCACCACTTCTGATCTTTATACAAAGTTTCAGGGCTAAACCCTCTATAGTTTTGGAGAGAAACTGCTGTGACATACAGACGGATGGACGAACGTACAGACGGACGGGCTGGGGGATCGGTTTTCTAGCACTTCTTCTTCCCCTTTCCCCTTCTGCTAGAAGAAGGGTCCCTCACCTTGAAGGTGCCTTACGGCGTGACAAAACGAAACCTAGCCCGAAGTGATGTTTCGAACAGTTCCAGGCTAGATCCTCAGGTTGACAGGGGAGGTGTTTAAAGGGTAGTCCGGTTGCCTTCTTGCGAGCATCGGAGTCCCATACTCTGTGGGTAAATGGCATTCACCTCCCAAACACAAAAAAAATTTTAGGATTTTGTAAAGTAATTTTACAAAACCCTACTAAAATCACGTCCTGTCTGTCCGTCCGTCCGGCTGTCCTTCCATCCGTCCGCACGTCCGTGTGTCATAGCATTTTTTCTCGCAAAGCACTTAAGCAAGAAACATTAAATTTTGTGTGTAGGAGTAAAATGGTGCTTTCTTCAAAGTTCAACAACAACAAAATTTCAAAACATATCTTAAACTGACATTTTTTGCTTCAAGGGGTTCACAGGGAGGGGAAATACACAAAAAATGTGTATCCTCCCCTCACGATTGGACACTTGTGATTTGGAAAATCTGAAAAAAATTACAATTACGTGCACAACAACAACAAATGCCTTAGAGGTCTAAATTCACTCTACTTGAATTCTCGATTCTCGAATTTCACATTTTACCCTTACACTCAACGAAATTCTTTATTCAAGTTGTCTTATAAAATACCCTCATAGATTGTAAGTTGGATGAAAATCGAATGATATACACGAAAGTTACAGCCATTTGAAATTTATCCAATTATGAGTACAATAACATATGGTTTTGGTATTTTATGGACTTTCCATCGAATCAGTCGCTGCAGTCTAGATTTGATCTTCTTGAAATTTTCAAATAAAGTCAAAAGCATAAATGTTTTTAGGAATTCGTGATTTGAATGATTTTTGTTGGTTTGCTACGAAATGGCGACTGTTGAAAATATCAAAACAATGGATTTTCTTTTAAACATGCCGATATTTGTGACATGTTTGTTCACTTTTTTCGTTGCTGGTGATTGAATTTTGGAGAAGTTGGGTACAAAATCCTTCTGACATGAGCGTAGATGTGTCTACCCAACTCGTTTGTCAATATTAACTTACCCAAATATATCTTATGCAGTTTGTAACCTAAGTCAATTTGATAGTAATTTTAATGAAACCCACTCGAAACATGGAAAGCGTATTCTGAAGTATCTAAAGGGGCAAAACATTTCAGTTTGAAATATGTTAAAGACAATCGAGATTTTGTAGGATTTTCAGTTGCTGACTGGGCATCAGGTAGTTTAGATTGGATATCTTGCATAGGTTATATGTAATTTCATATGAATGCAAATAACAAGTAACAATAGCTTATCTAGTACAGAAGCAGAGTATATGGCGATGTGTGAGACAAGTAAGGAAGCCACTTATTTAAAAAATTGTTATTTGAACTTGAATGACCACGAAAGTGCCCTGAAATAGACCGAAAATTGTTTACTAAATAAAAGAAGTAAGTATATTTATGTTCGATACCATTTTTTAGAACTGCTTTAGAAAACGATATTGTGAAAATAGATTATATGAATGCAACTGATATGCCCACCAACATATTCACCAAAAGTTTAAGTTGTCAGAAACGCTGACTTATAACGTTTTTATATTATGTAGTTACGTGGTGTGTAATTTGTTATTTTTAGAAATTAGTAAGTTGTTTCGTTGAGGGAGTATATTGAAAATAACAAAATAACTTACAGTTTATCATTATTTTTGCATGTTAGCGACATCAACACTTGTGTCATTATCATTATTGTTATAAAGTTAGTCTATACACATTACTATCTACATAACAGAAAGTGAAAAAGGCTCCAGGCCTAGATCATGTTCCAGATGAGGTGTTACAACTTGCCTATCATCATTGTCCTAACATGCTACTCAGCACATTCAACGCTTGCCTACAGGACGAGGTTTTCCCGGTACGATGGAAGGTGGCGAGGCTCATGCTTATCATCAATGGGAAGGGAAATCACGGATTGCCATGCATGCATGCTAGATACGGCTGGGATAGTGATAAAAAACGCATCAAGGGAAGACTCATGGACAAAATTCGTGCTGTTGTGGACCTATTTCCTCAGCAATATGGTTTTGGAGAGGGACGTTTCACCATTGATGCGGTTGCAGAGGTGGTGAGCGCGGTTCGAAAGGTGAAGGAACATGATGGCATCATCGCTTGCGATGGATCGTTCCAAAGGTGACACTCGACGTTACGAAAACCTTCAATTCCGCTAGATGAGCGGATATTCTGGATAAGCTAGAAAACCCTTTTCAAATGAGGGACTACCTGAATGACCGGGGCCTGTTATTGACACGGCACACGCCCAACAAAGGATGAAATTTCCATGGGTTGTTGCCCAGGGATCTATTCTTGATCCAGACCTATGGAAAGCATCTTATGATGGGGTGTTAAGACTGGAGATGCCAGATGAGTAGCGCTTGATTGGCTATGTGGATGGTGTTCCAGCTCTGATTGCTGAACGCACCGTTGAACAAATGGAACTTAGGCTGGTATGCTAATGTATTGAATGCGAGACGGAAAGGCTACTTGCGGGCTCAGTTTAGTACTAGAGAAAACCAAGGTGGTCATATTGGCACAAAAGAGAAGCCCTAGAGTATGGATAATCAGTATTGGAGACATACTGATCGAAGTGAAGCCAGCGAGGAAGTACCAGGGGCTACTATTTAACTCAAATATGACTTCTTTTGAGGAAAACAGGGCAACGGCTGAGAAAGCTGCTCCAGAAGCATCGACTCTGAGGATGACCCAACCCATCAAGACAACGCCTGTAGATGAGTGCTGTAGGATCAGTGCTATTGTACAGAGCAGAAACATTGGGCGATGCTCTCAGTAAGAGTTGTACGGGAAACGCTTGAAATAGATTCAGAGAAAAGGAGCACTGACGATTGCATCTTCATTTCTGGCAGTCTCTGACTCCGTGGTGAGAATTATTGCAGGCGTTTTGCCATTTGCCCTCCTTGCTACAAAGTTTCGTGCTATTTACCTGCATAGGAACGAGGACGCGATGAAGATTGTTGCCCGTGATAATAGACAGCGTTCACTCAAAGATTGGCAGCAGTCTTGGGTAAATTGCACGACCGCAAGGTGGGTTACGCATCTCGCCCTGGAGCTTAGAACATGGCTTAAGCGAAGACATTGTGAGACTAACTTATATCTGACCCAGTTTTTGAGCGGGCATGGGTGTGTTCAGTCTTTCCTGTGCAAGATTTGTAAGTCATGGAATCTTGGTTTCTGTTTTTTTTTTCAGGAGTGGAAGATTATGCCTGCCAGACTTTTTCGCGTGCAAAAAAGGGGCAGGTTGCGACAAAACCCACACAGAGAGAAGAGAGATCCACTGCGGATAGTATAGTTGCAATTATGTTTGGATCAGTTGACAAATAGAACCAGGTGGCACATTTTGTTTTAGCAAACTTAAAAGATAAAAGGGACTCAGCAGCTGCGAGATTGCTTGTCTAGCAATTTTTCCTCCTCTCTCCTCTCGCTAGAAGAGGATCCCCCAGCTTGAAGATGCGTCACGGCCTGGCACGAAGTAATGTGTCAAACGGTTCCAGGCTGGGTTCTCGGGTTGACAGGGAAGGTTTTTAATAGGCAGGCCTGTCGTTTGCAAGCAGGAGACCTTTACAATTAGTCTGTGAATGGCATGTACCTCCCAATCCCAAAAACAATGGATTGACAAGTCTCAGGTGAAGACTGGCTTAAAATTTGTGAAGCACGCTCACTTAAACTTATTTCCAGTATCATTGAATGGACCAACCTTTTATACGGTGAGGCATCCTAAAATCTGAGAGAGTTTCTAACAAGACTTTGTGAATTCCGGATGCAAATACAGGGTGATTCATTATAAAGTTTGTTTGCCAATCTCAAGTAAAAGGCATAAGATTGAATTTCATAGTAAAGATTTTAACGTGCGACGAAAGGACAACTTATGACATTTACTTTTAAAAGATTATCTTGTTTGAATGTTGATCGTGACTTCGCCGTAAATTGTCCATCCTATGGGTCCAATTTTCGACGACGCGTTTCAATGTAGTGACCAGTCTTTCGCGAATGACACGAGGAATGTTGGCTTCCAAGCGTCAATTAAAGCTGGCCTATCCCTGAAGACCAGGAACCTCATATAACTCTGATCTAAAGGTGTGATATCACAGAATTTAGCTTACAAATCTACCAGTTCAAAACGTGAAATCAGGTTCTCACCAAAAATGATGCCTCAATAAGCTCATTGTTTCTCTCCCAATATGCAAAGTTGCGTTCTCATAGAACGTTGATTTTCGTAATACAACTTAACAATTTGGATACATTGTGGCTGTGTAAGTGTAAGTTTTAAGGTTGACAATTAACGTGAAAATGCTAACTTGTAACTATAAACATATGCGGAGTAGCCGCTATCCATTGAAAATACAATTGATACAATATTAGCGTCCAAAGAATTGGACGCAAAGAGAAAAGCAGTCAAACCTTGAAAGCTCACAAGCAGCTAGAAAAACCAGTCCTTTTCAATAGGCTAATGACAATATCTTCTGAAATTATGATTCAAAAAGGAGAAACAGCAATTATCATTAGCTAAGGCTAGCATCATTTTACGAATCAACACACATTGGCAGTCTCATGGGGCATAGTTTTGTGGAAAAAAGGGTTGCAGTCAGTTGGAGTCCAATATAATAAAAGCGAGATGTTTTCAATAATATTAAAGAGGTTTCCCCTCTATAAAATATCTACGCAAAGTGATTCACAGTTACCTTTAAATATTTCGCATTCAGAAGTTAGATTCAATTTTCAAAAACTCCAATCAATAGCAAAAAGTACAAGCTCAGAGAAGTCAGAGAAAAGCAAACAAAATTCACAACAAATACGTCACCGTATGTTATGAGGTAGACTAGTGACTAACACCTCTCGTAACTTATGTCATCCTTAAATATTTAACCATAACATCATTAAAAGTGTAGGATTATGAAAGCTGCCAGGACATTAAGAACCCACTGTAAAGTCATGCTTTACTGCCCAGACTGGAACAGTCGTCATTATATGTTTCAGGTAATTTATTTTGAACAAAACTAGACTAATAATAGGGAAAATATTTTTTGTGCTCTTTCACTGCTTCAGAAGCGATAAACATTTAACTGTAATCCTTCTAACTGCTTCAAGCAGTAATCAAGAAGATGTTGCTATTTAAAGTGAGCAGATGCACTTCAAAATTGAAATATATAAACATAGAAAGATAGACAGTAACATGATTAACGAACAACTTATTACAAATTTTGAAGCAATTTTTTCAGTACTCAACCACGCCTTCCGACAAAGTATAAGCAAGGAGAACCAGAACAAATGGGCATCGAACAACATAACAAACAAAATCTTAATATTCCTCTACCTGGCATAACCTAGGACCTACCTGCTCAACCCACCCTCCATACGTATAAAATCATTCCTTGCCATGCATCCTTTAGAGACTGAAGATGATTTAAAGGAATCAAAACTTGTCTGCTCACTCAAAACATGTCTGCTCACTCAAAACCAAAAGTAACAAATTTTAATCACTTTACATTCGTCTAATTGTTTTGTAAATCAATTGCTAGAAACTAAAAACGAGGATCGTTTGAGCCTTTCTAATGAAACTCCACTTCAGAATGTATTGTCCTGCAGCTTTTATATTCTTACATTTTCGGTTATGTAATGGTTAAATCTGTTTTGTCTAGACCCGGTTTTTGCCGCTCCTGATTCGTGCATTTTATCAATATTGATTATTTTTTTACAGCTGGTAGATGAGCTCTATTTGCATCCTAAAAGCATAATACTTTTAGACAACTCCCTAAACACCGTCCCTCTGAGTCTGAAAACTGTTAAGCACACTATTTTGGGTTAGGCTTTGCTTTACAACGCCAGAAGGTGCCTGTAAAGTATAAGATTTCCTTTGCGAGTGGGAGGAGAATGAAGGGAAATGGATTGCACCAAAAAAAGAAACCTTCACCTCTGATGCATCTCGATACTCCAGAATGACATGTTTAACTACCAGGACTGCCCAAGCAAATGTGCCATGTTGGTTCCATTTATCAACAAATGTAAGCATCTTGCTTATTATAGTCTCCAGGGAGAAGTCTTCGTATTCACCAAACAGGTCGCCTCGCAATATTATTGATTTTTCCCGGGCAAAACTGTGTCCGCTGTTCTCAACCTCTCTTACACAAAATACGCAGTTGAGGATCTGTGACTAATCAATTTTATGCGATCAAGACTGAAAGTCATCTATGCCCGCCCAAAAGCAAGAGTAATGATTTTAAATCTCGTTCGCTTTGTTAGGGACTCATCACCACGCCCTGCCTGATAGCAAAACTTTCACATGTAAGATCATACCACGTGACTAAACAAAATATCAAATATAACGCATAAAAGCCAAAACAATAATATCTAGCAGAAAGCGTCCACCAACCCAACATACAAAAAAAAACAAAAAATTAAGCAAATTAATACGCACCACATGAAAATGACATACGAAAAATACAGCGCATATTACAAGATGTGGTGTCAAGAGCTAAAAAATAAACAATGCGAGTAAGATGAAATCCCCCAGCCAAAATTCAAACCAACTTCAAATTCTCATAACCACTTTCTTGTACGAAATATAGGTTTCGATCAGCAGGATTGGCAAACTTTTGGAATAATTGGATTGAGGTCTACGCAGCGTTGGCTTTTTTACACAATTAAAGCAAAAGTTCCTGACAGAGGAGAGTTTAGTCATTTCCAGTATTTTTGTACTTATTGCTGCTATTTTCTACGAGCCTGTTATACACGCCGGTGTCTCTACGCATTGAGCCGAGGACACAGTTCAGTCATTCCTAGTATTCTTCCAAGTGTTGCTGCAATTTTCAACGAGTCTTTTATACACGCTGGTGTTACTAGACATTGAGCCGAGGACATGGTGATTGGTAGTTTCGGCATGATCCTGCATTGCAGATTTTCCTACGCACCAGTGTCACTTGGCATTGAGCCGAGGACTCGTACTCGTTCCCAAGGTCTGAGGTTGTATGCACACCCGCGGAGCTACTGTAATGTATCCAGTCATACAGCCACCATCTCCCCGTCCCGCCATTCCTAGCCTGGAACAGGCACTGACCAACAAACCCCACACCGGGCCTTGACCAATTAAAATCGAGGAGTACAGGGCCAGGTAGGAAAAGGCCCCAACTAAGGCAGTCACGTTTAGCGAGGTTCCCACCACACGCATTAGGGGAGGTAAGTGAGTCCTCACCAGATAAAAGCTAGGGAACTGCCACAGGCTAGCACGCTTGGTGCTGACCGAGGACGAGTGCAGCCGTTTCAGGGAAGATGCCTACGTAATGAAACGGCAGTTCAGGCGGGAAGTCGAGGTGAAGGCTCTCTGGAGCTGCTAGCGTTGGGAATAAACGAGTAGGAACATAATTGTAATTATATTGTGAAACCTTTTAATAACTTGTAAAATACATTGAAGAATCGTTGCGTACAATTGGTGTTTCATTCCGAAAGGTGGCGGTTAAAGGACTTGGTTGTGTAGGGTAAAGTTGAGACCGGGGTACCACTAGAAGAGGCCAGGAGTACACAGAGAATAGGTCATAACAATTGGCGTAGCCAGTTTTCGGTTCCGACTGACATTGTTTGCGGCAATCTAGCAGTATAAATGTCGAGTTCTATTCTCTGTCGAATTGGGTACACCAGCGGAATATAAGATTTTACCACCACTTTTCCCGAGTATACGCTCACTCACACAGCCTATACCATTGAATACACTTTTTAGGATAGTGAACATCAGTTGCATAGATCTAAAATTATTCCAGGATAGAATGTGCAGGAACTACGAAAGAAACAATCGTTGGACACGCGGATGTCCTATAAGCATCAAGTAACGAACAAAAAGACCGAGTCTTTGCAATCAAAATCACAGGAAAGCCAAGGACTTGTTCTCCGTAGTGAGAAAACTCTATCCACTTCCCAAAGTAAGTGCGACCCTTTTCCTTTGGACCTAGATCACACAATAAAACGAGAGCCTGAAACCACAAGTAGTGAGTCTATCCTCACTTATACAAAATATACTGACAGTCTACATTTAATTCATGGATTCAAAAATTTTGGGAGTAAACTAAACAATTTAGAAAAGACAATGGATACTTTGGTGGAGTCTCGTTGAATCAGACCAGTAGCTTTAACCTATCGTAATCTCCGGGGTCGCTGATTACATCCAGTAACTAGAAGCTATCATTTGAAATGAATTCGTCTTTGGTTTCTACGGTGGACACAGGTCTTTCATCCCAAACACAACCTATGACAAGAATAGAAGTCGAGGTTAAAGACAAAGCATAATTAATGGCTGACTACGCCAACGTGGCGAAATTGATGGGGGACAGATGATTCTTATATTTTCTGGGGACGCCAGTCCAACTGTAGTCTTGGAGTTACAAAGTTTTATAGGCTGCATTAAGCAAGTCTTGCAGTGTCTAACTACCCAGGAGCGGGTTGTGTTTATGCAAATCTTCCCTACAAGACTTAGAAGGAAAGCATCCTAGCATATTTCATCAAACTTCCCGGCGACTATAGAGGAAGCGGAGGAATTGCTGACTAGGGCTTACTTGCCGCGGGAGATTTACCAGTAATTGGTAAGGGGGCTAGTTGCAGCAAAGCATGACCCTATGAAATTTTTATTGACCTATACATCAGGCTTGAGGCATCTTAAAACATATCAGGAAGCAGCGTCCATCAAATACGGTTCTGAAGCAAGCAAAGTACCAAATGAACACCTGAAAGACTTTACGATGAACGTTTCCTGGGGTGGGGTAACGAATTCCTACTTTTGCAAGTATTTATTGATAGAGACTAAAACGTTTGAAGACCTAGTCACTAAGGGATTGGACATGGAAAAACTCTAACAGATGGCCTTTCTTTTCCAAAGCGGTCAACCCCTGGTATACCCTTAAATGCCGCATGTGATACCCAGTTTTAGTGCTGCCTAACCAATCCAAAATATTTATCCCACCCAGCAAACTTCTTATTCACTCAGTCATTATATCATACCCTCGCAACTACAAGCAGTCCCAACACCAAGCAGTAATATTTCGGCTAAAACGTCAAATCTTACGAAGAGAGTCGCTTTTGCAAAAAGCGGGGTCACACCGATTTTGGCTGTTATAGCAGGAAGAACACGCCATTTCGGCCTACGTGCAAAAAATATGGGCACAAATAAAAGGAATGCAAAGCTGAGCCACCTGCTAGACCTCCGGGTAGTGGAGGTACAGCATGGGTCTATAATGTGCAGGTGAAGTGTGATTTCTGTGGATGAAGGGGATATGATGCCATGAAGCTTGTTACCAAGAGAAAAAATGGGAAGCAAGGCTGTAGGGAAGCGTGAAACAGTCGACAACAAAGACGTACCCCATATTGAACGCCCAGCTAATCTCAAAATACACCAATGCAAATTTGATCTGTCTATGGTTTTTTCGTCACTGGATATTGGTAAGTGAGCCAAAACCAAGTTCGCAATTGACACGGGTGCGGAGGTGAGCATAATAAAGAAATCGGTACTAAAAATGGAATATCTAACAATCCAAAATAATAAGCCAACCTTACGTACTCCATTTGAGGAGGGAGAAACCCTTGGCTCCACGCAAGGCAATTCGGAACTCCCCACTAAATTTTCGTGCACACTCCATGTAGTCGATGGGATCCCTGGACTAACCAAAGACGGGCTACTGTGGAACAACTTCCTATCTAAGAACTGTAAAATTGAAGGTCCAGGGAAGAAATTAACATTTCCTCACACAGTTTGTTTTCAGTTTCTTTGGAACCGCGAGCAGAGGTAGCACACCAACATAAAGGTTTGTTTGTAACGTCAACAAGCGCCCATAAGCGATCCATGGGGTAAATGTGAGGTGATACGTCCTTAGCAGACAAAGTTCTAGATGAGTTTGTCGACCCTGTTCAGAGACCGTCAACCATAAGCATACCCCCGGAAGGAGGGCACAAGGTAGTTTTGAATAAATTCATCATTCTGCAGCCACAGACACAAAATATAGTAGAGTTTCTAATCCATCTATGTCAGGAGATGTTTTGTGCAGCAAGCAGTTTGGAGGAAGGGGTTTTTCCAGCCAACTCCCTGTTGAGTCCCTCCAGTCAAGTGGTAAGTATTTTCAACTCTATTGAGCTATCAGTCACGCTTGAGGAGCTTGACCTTCATCTCGGAGTGCTGGGCAAATATCTAAGCCCAAAGTTGGACTCAACAAATAGGTGCGCGGGACCCCCTCAACCAGTGGAACTTACGATAAGGCACGCGGGCTATGTTTGGTCAACAAAGCCAAAAACAGTCCCAAACGTGCCAAGCTACCTGACTCACAATATAATGCGCAAGGTGCTGCTAAAGTAGGAACTCACGCTCTACGAGCATCTCATTGCCAAAGAAAGACCCGCGATGACACAATTATGCTAGGAATTTAACGATATCTCCTATCTACCAGGAGATTAATTCAGCCATGCTGAGGCAATCTTCCATGAGATCCCGCTAGTCTCAGATCAAGCCCCAATCAAACAAAAAAATGTATCGGCTAAGTCAACCACAAAAGGATATCATAAATGAAAAGCTCAAGGAAATCTTGGACAGTGATATCGTCCAGCCGAGTAAAATCCCCTGAAATTCACCCCTTTTTAGTAGAACTCAAGAAGGCCGGAGCAAACGGGAAGAAAAAATGGAGGGTAGTGGTAAATTTTCAGAAACTAAATGAGAACACCATAGGAGATGCCTTCCACTACCTCGTATTGAAGAAATCCTTGACCAATTCGGGCATTCCCGATATTTCAGTACTCTGGACGTGGTCATCAGGTATTAGTGCAACCTAGGGACCGGCCCAAGACCGCGTTTAGCACAAACTATGGGCACGACGAATTTAAGCGTATACCTTTCGGACTAAAAAGAGCACCCGCTTTTTCTAGCGGATGATGAATTGAATTCTGACCGGTCTCCAGGCGTTCGACTGTTTTGTCTATTTGAACGACATAGTGGTCCACGGTAAGAACTTGGAAGACCATATGAACAAATTGCGGAAAATATCCATGTAACTAAGGGTGAGCTACCCGAAATTACAGCCCGAGAAGTGTCAGTTTTCGAGGCACGAGGTGATTTATTTGGGCTACATCTGTTCGCAAACGGGAACTCGCCCAGAAAAACCCCTAGTGTACGGGAATTTTCCGTGCTGAACACTGTCCGGCAGTTACAACTATTTTTAAGGTTTGGTCAGTTTTCACCGGAAGTTCATTCCCTTGTTCTCCAAGCTAGCCAAACCCTTAACCAATCTTCTGCGAAAAGCCATTAAATTTACATGGATAGAGAAGTGTATGGAAACTTTTCAATCATTGAAGAACACGCTGATAGAGCCACTTTTGTTGGCATACCCTGATTTTTCGAAACTTTTTAATTTCACAACGGTTGCAAGCAGCGAAGCACTAGGGGCCGTACTCTCCCAGGGTGGTCTGTGGCGTACCACAGGTTGGTCTGTGGCGTATTTAAACTGCTCGCTGAACAAAGCAGATCGGAATTATTCAACCATTGAGAGGAAATCACTAGCAATAGTCTGGGCTACCAAGAATTCCACATGCTACCTGCAGGGTCAGCGTTTCATGGTTTGCACCGACCACAAACCGCTAAAGGAAATATTTAATGTCAAAGGACCCAACTACCTGGCTGGTGAGATTTCACTACAAACTATCCAAGTTCGACTATCACATTGAATACAAACTGGTTAAATACGACATGAACGCGGATGCTTTAAGTAGGATCCCCAATGAATCCTCAGCAGTAGCAGAAAGCAAGACCCAGTACAATGTCCTCACAATTGACCAAAATCTGAAGGATTCTGCTAAGTATGTCATGGTAGACCCTTCCATGCCTGAGGATAAAGAAACAGAAGAAGCCTCAGGTCCGGTAAATCCCGGCTTGGATGGCATAACAGCACACATGGAGCCAGAAGAGATGAAAACGGTCTTGAATGAATATCATGACTTTCCTGTTGGTGGACATCAAGGCATTGCGAAAACTTTCAAAAAACTTCGGAGGCTGTACGCGTGAAAGAACATACTATCAAGCATAAAGAGTTTTATCGAGCGATGGAAGAAGTGCCAGATAATGAAGAACTCGCTCAAGCATTGCCTGTCAATGTTTATTATGGATACAGCAGAGAAACTTTTGATAAGATTTATCTGGATATCGTGAGCTCCTTAGTGAAAACCACTTCAGGGAACAAGTATATTCTAACCTTCCAAGACAATTTAAGAAAGTACATATACGCTATACCAAACGCGGAGGCGGAGACGGTTGCAAGAATTTTCTTTGAAGAAATCGTAACAATTGGTAACCGACTAGGAGGCCAACTTTGTGGGTAAACTTTTTTAATAGGTATGCAAAATTTTGAACATAAAGAAATTGCAAACCTCCGTCTACCACTCACAGTCCAACGGAGTACTTGAGAGAGCCCATAGGCCGTTCATCGAGTACTTACGCTCCATGGTGGATGATAATCAGGAAACCTGGGATCAGTATCTTCATATAGTGGCATTTGTGTCCAACGACTGTGAACATGATGGTACCAAGTTCACCCCTATGGGCTGCTTTTTTGGCTTTACAGCCAATGTCCCCATCGGACATAGAAAGCGAGCCCACTCCGGATTATAATCAAGAAAATTATTATTTTTTATTCAGAAATCGACTACAGAAAACGTACGCTTTGACCCAAAAAAATATTTTGGAAAGCAAGCTAAAATCCAAATCCTGTTCTGACAACAAGACGAAGCCTTTTTTCACCACATATGGGGGATAAAGTCGCTTTAAAAGATGTGAATCGGAAACACAAATTAGTACAAGTATGGATAGAGCCACACGAAGTCAAGGATATTACCTTAACGGTAAACACTACGATTGCGGTAGGAAAGAAACTGCTCAACGTGCATAAAAATGGCTCAAGCTTTATTATGAATAAAACATTCTGAGCCTTTCAACGATCCCTTTATTTTCTTCTTTTCAAGTTATGGCCGCACTGACAATCATTCTATGTCTAATCGGCACCACTACCTCCCCCACTACAGACTTGAAGCCCTATTCAACTCCGGAGATCGCAAACATGGGGATCCGATTCGGAAATGTCGGTAACCTGTTCAGCTACCATAGCACTTGGAACATATTGATGAAGCTAAATTTGGGAAAACTTCGAGCCCAGTTGGATGCAGCAGAGCGTGCTGAGCATTCAGTTTACTTGTTATGTGCAACAAATGACACTGGTTGTACGGAGCAACTCCGGCACGTCCACAAATGCTTAGAGACAATTCAGGAGCCAACTCCAGTGAAAGGAGTCGAAAGATCCTTCTTCGATGGGTTAGGAAGGACGTTGCATTCTTTATTCGGGATAGTGGACGACGAGAATGAAAAAGAGTTGCATAGCAAAATATCGGTGTTGAAGAATAAAGGAGACAAGCTAGTCCAATTGGAAAAACAAAGAATCAATATCGTCAACAAAATTCCTGGACAAGATACACAAACCTTTAGGAACCGTGCGTAACAGGCAGCAAGAATTAGCTTACCAAATCTGGGATATAACCGATGTAACAGACATAATGCTCATTGCCGAAAAGAAAAATTTACTACTGACAACCTTGTTAGCTTAAATCATTGAAATTGAGATCAGGCAAGGTACTTTGTTATACATAATAGTATCCACCCTCAACAATAAAATGCACCCCTTACTTACTACCAACAGGAGATTCCAACAAGTACACACCAAACCAGGTAACAAGTGTCCCGAGCTTTGCGAAGAAATTCTCGCGCGAACCCCAGATCTGCCGCACTTCAGAAAAGGAACCAAGCTAGTGATTGTTATCAGGCTCCCAGTATTTTAAATACCCCTGATGCAGCTGGACCAGATACATCTGTTTCCAATAATAACAAATAAACCGTTTTCACTTCTACCCTCCGTGGAATACCCATACATAGCGAGCAATATCCCCACGCAGCTGTTCTTGCTACAGACGGGCACTCTTAACATCAGGAAAATTAAACATCCATGATCTGGAGACCTATGCGTAGCACCGCTTAACACACCAATTATCAAAGCACCTCCGGCTATCAATGAACTAGCTTCCCCTCAAAAAGAAAAGCAAACTTCCCCTACGAAAAAGCTCCTCTGCAACGGATTCACTAATAAAACTACGTAAACCAATCAGCTAGATGTACTGTTTACTATCTGAAACACCCATCCATGTTGATTGTGGGAGCAACATATCCACCCATACCCTTAATGGCCTAGGGATACTGACGCTTCACCTACTCTGCAGTGTACAAATAAATGAATTTATAATCCATTTTGAAGCAGAAAGCACCCATCATTTCAGTATAACGCGACCCCCATATTTTCCCGGTATCGATCTAAAACTGATGAAAATCGACATGTCCTTCCTAACCCTTAACCACAGCACCCAGAAGCTGCAACTCATTTCTTCTGAAAATAGAGCTGCTAATTACAAGTCAAATACACGTTCCCTGGATGAAATTTACTCCCATTTAGATAAATTAGAATTAAAAGAAACCAGTCGCAAGCATGGGCATCTGACTATAACATCAATCAGCCTAACAACCATCTCTCTTTTAGCTATAGCCATATTCATTATTGTTATGCTAAGCAAGCGGCGTTGTCGGGATAGTTTAGGCAATAAGGCTAACATACAAAACAACAATCCTACTGCACCAGTTCCAAGGCTAGAATTAATCTCAAACTCCATTACAACTAAAGCAAGAGGTACTCGAACAAAGACAAAAACCGATTTGAAACTTACAACTCACACAACCACTTAGATTCGATCCTTCCAGCTAGTTTAGACAATAAAAAAAAAATAAACAAACTTTTATCACTCCTATTTAAAAGTAGATATAATAGGAACCGTTTAAACCTAATTATAAATTGTCAAGACACAAATACCATGTATGCACTTTATACCTTAAAAACTATATAGATGGAACCATTAGGGGAAATTATCAGTATAAAGCAAATCATGCAGACATTTAAGTAAATACAGGCCAAACTATTTAAACAAAACTAACTACTAGAGCGCCGCTAGAGCATGCGCAATTAAAATTAATATAAAACATAACCTATTCAAATGTAAGCATTGAAATACTTTAAAAGATCTTTAAATACAAATATCTGTAGATGTAAACTTCAATGTAAATATATTATTTTAATTTTATAGCTTAACTGCAATACAAATCCATTAAAATTTGAACAAGTCCATCTAAAAACCTAATTTCCTATTCAAAGCAGCCCTGGCATTCGAATTATGGTATACAAGGTGACTAACAAAATAAACGAGACTTTTGTCATAAAGTTGAAAAGTTACACTTCCAGTGAAAGTTTGGTGGCATTCGGTTCAATGGAAGCGAAGTTGCATCCAAAGTGACAGTATGTTTGTGTCATCGGTACAAAAATGAGTCTCGTACACAGACCTACGCTCATGTCAGAAGCGTTTTGTACCCAACTTCTCCCAAATGCAGTCACCAGCAACGAATAAAGTCAAGAAACATGCCAAAGGTATGTACACGTTTAAAATAAAATCCATTGTGGTTCTATTTACACTGGTCACCATTTCGTTGCAAACCATCAAAAATCATTCAAATCATGAATTCCCAAAAATTATTTATGCAATTTGAAAATTTCAAGAAGATCAAATCTAGACTGCAGTGACTGATTCGATGGAAAGTCCTTAAAATACCAAAATCATATGTTATTGTAGTTGTAATTAGTGAAAATTCAAATGGCTATAACTGTGTATATCATTCGATTTTCATCAAACTTACAAAGTATAAGGATACTTTATAAGACTACTTAAATATTTTGTTGAGGGAAAATGTGAAATTTGAGGATCATACTATTTTTAACAAAGTTGAGTGAATTTTTACTTCTAAGATATTTGTTGTTGTTGTGCTCATAAACACTCACCTCTGTAATTTTTTTCAGATTTGTCAAATCACAGGTGTCCAACCGCGAGGTAGGGATACAGACTTCTCGTGTATTTCCCCTCCCTGTGCACCTCTCGAGGCAAAAAATGTCAGTTTAAGACATGTTTTGAAAAGTTCTCACAAAGACCTTTCATTTGATGCCCATATCGGCTACCTTTCATAAAATTTTTTTTTTCGGGAGCCCCTCCCCTATATGGAGAAACCACCCTTCAATAGCTTATACATTTTTTTGTAGTGTAAAATAACTTTGAAGAAAGCAACATTTTACACCTACACACAAAACTTGATGTTTCTAGCGTAAGTGCTTTGTGAGAAAAAATGCTGAGACACACGGACGGATGGACGAATGGAAGGATAGGCGGATGGACGCAATTTTAGCAGGGTTTTGTTAAATTATTTTGCGAAACCCTAAAAAAACAAAAAAGGAAGAAAAACTGAGTGAACATACATGTTAAAAAAAAGAAAAAAATTAAGAGACACGTTTTAATGTTGTAATATTAATTTGCATTTGAACAATCGAACATAAGATCAGCTAGTAAAGGCAGAAGATACCAAAGAGTTTAAAGATAATACGCTCTTCATAAGGAACAATGCAAGTAATCTGACATAATTGTTTAATCTAGGCTAACAAGGAACCGCAACATGGAGCCTATGGAATACCCCGTTTCACTTACAAACAAAAAAGGAAGTAAAAAAATGCATCTACGTAGCTCTCCAAGCATAGTAGATGCGAGTTTTCAAATAGCCGTAGTGATGTTAGGGACTCGTCACCACACCCTGCTTGAAAGCAAAACTTTCACATGAAAGATCATATCACGTGACTAAACAAAATATCAAATATTACGCATAAAAGCCAAAACAAACAGCTTGACTAAAAAAAATAATATCTAGCAGAAAGCGTCCACCAACCCAACATACAAAAAAAAAAGAAAAAATTAAACAAACTAATACGCTACGCATGCGAACGACATACGAAAAATACAAGCGTGCATTACAAGATGTGTCGTCACGAGCTAAAAAATAAACAATGCTAGTAAGATAAAATCCCCCAATCGAATTTGATAACAACAGATGTAGGGATCCCCGGTCGTAGTAAATAATGGAAATGCTGACATGATTTAATGACAGAGGTGGAATGAGGAAAGTAATGCAAATGCATATTGTGCAGGTATTGCGGTATTGGACGTGCGGCGGTTGAAGTTATGGTATCGGGTTTTGTTCAGCATGTGGGTTCCACAACAATTTCTTGTACGAAATTGAGATTTCGGGCAGCAGGATTGACGAGCCTTTGGAATAATTGGATTGAGGTCTACGTAGCGTCAGCTTTTTTACACAATAAAAGCAACGGTTCGTGATAGAGGAGAGTTCAGTCATTTCCAGTATTTTTCTATTCATAGAGGAGGGTTCAGTCATTTTTTTCGTGTTGCTGCAATTTTCTATAAGTCTTATTTACGCGTCGGTGTCACTAGGCATTGAGCCGAGGACACCGCGATAAGTTGGTTTCGGCGTAATTCTGCGTTGCAAATTTTTCTACGCGCCGGTGTCACTAGGCGTTGGGCCGAGGACATTTACTCGCTTCCAAGGTCTGAGGTATTTAGTGGGTAGTCCAGTCACATTTTTGTGAGCATGGGAGTCCCACACTCTGTGCATAAATGGCATTCACCTCCCTACCACAAAAAAAAAACAAAAAAAGGTCTGAAGTTGTACGCACGCCCACGGAGCTACCGAAACATAGTGAGAAATCCTTAACTAGACGAAGTTCTAGGACACGTAAAAAATAGGCTAACTTAAGTGTTCGCTACTTTGCGGGTCACCAAGCACCCAGCTACCCCGGCATGCAGGGCGCCCTTCCCCGTAAGGCTGTAAAGTATCCAGTGACACGACCACCAGTAGAGTTCACACCCCGTCCACCACCTCCTCGTCCCGCCTTTCCTAGCCTGGAACATGGACTTGCCAACAACCCCCGCGCCGGGCCTTGACCAATCACAATCGAAGAGTACAGGGCCAGGCAGGAGAAGGCCTTGACCAAGGCAGTCACATCTAGCGATGTTCCCTCAACACGCATCGGGGGAGGTAAACGAGTCCTCGCTAAGCAAAAGCTAGGGAACCTCTGCCAGCTAGCACGCGAACTGATTATAACAGCTCGTTCAAGAGATTTCCTGAACGAAATCTAAACCGACCGCTCATCAGTTCTAGATATGAGGTCTTGGAACATGACAATGGACTGAATCCATCAGGTCGACAAGTCCAGACACTCTTAGACTACTCTGAGGTCACTGCTGACTAGTTAGCTAGTTCATATAGGAGTCTCGGTCACAGTCATACGCAAGCAGACTAAGTCCGAAATACATAAACTCAGCCACCGTTTTACATACCCGATTTAAAATGCATCGAACAACTTGCAACGACTCTACTACAAATTACGTTTATTTCGCTCCAAGGCAAAGGGCCAATGGTAACCACTGCAAAAATATGCGCTCCCGAATATTGCCGATCCAGCTCCCAAAATAATCTACTCCAACAAAAAAACTCAAGATATGACCGATTCACGAAACCGACCATTCGCGGATTACTGGAATCCTACCCTTTTGGTGGCATACTCACATTTGGCATGCATTATCTTTATTTATTTATTTATTAAGGTAAATAACAGTCATTTACAAATATATATATATATATATATATATATATATATATATATATATATATATATATATATATATATATATATATATATATATATATATATATATATATATAAACTCAAAGCACAAATAGACGTAGTATTACCATAACTATGTATAAATTCTTTATCAAAAATTCAAAAGCTACGAAAGTTACAGACATTATCGAATTAATAGAAGAAAAAGAAAAAACTACAAAATTAAGAATCTGAATATTCAGTCATTACCGATATTTCATAAAAGGCACAGGCTACGCTAATAGATCAATTAATTCACTATCTTTTTATACATACTTAAATTACATGAAAAAATATCGACCTCATTTAGTTTGTCATTATAAAAAGTACATGAACGCCTGAGGAAGGTATTCTTAGCATAATTGGTGCGACAGAAAAGCAAGTAAAAAGTGTCATTAGAACGAGATGAAACAGAACGCGGAATTTTGATCTGAATCGAATTTAACAAATCAGAGCAGTTTATGAGACTATTAATAATTTGATATAAGAAAACGGAATTCAAATAATTACGTCTAGAGGATAAGTGCTAGATCAAGAGATTTTAGAAACTGTTTTTGCACTTTCTCAATTTTCTAAATATGAGTAACATGTTACGGTGACCAAATAACACTTCCAAATTCAAGGATACTACAAACATATGTATTATATAGAATTTTCAATGTGCCGGCTCTTGAAAAGTGCTTGTTTAATTAGATACCATGTTGTCAAAATTTAGATTGAAGAAGAGTCTTGAATATAACGTCAGACCTAGATCTTTAATCTCATTAACCCTGTTAATCGGTCTCTCCGAGATTGTATATGCATAAGTTATTATATGACGCTTTCTTGAGAAAGTTATTGCACTGTACTTTCTTGCATTTAAAATTGTTTATTCGCATTGCAGTATTGTTCAAACTACCTGAGATCATGTTGCAATGTCAATCGTTTAATGTCTTGATTATTTTGTAAATTTTTGCGTCATCCGTATACAGTAAATGATGAGAGTTGGAAAAACAAGTACCAATATCATTAACATATAAGTTGAACAAAAACGGACCAAGGTGTTATTCTTGAGGAATTCCTGAGGATACCTCCATGAAATTTGAACAATAACCTCTTAATGCAACCGCTTGACTTCGATTACCTACGTACAAACAAATCCATTTTAACAAATCATCATGTATACCAATTTTTGAGAGCTTCTTCATCAGAATAGCATGGTTAATTTTGTCAAAGGCCTTCAAAAAATATGTGCACAGGGAGGGGAAATACACGAAATATTTGTGACATCCCCCTCGCGATTGGACACCTGTGATCTGAAAAATCTGAAAAAGTTATGGAGGTAGATGTTTTTAAGTGCAACAATAATAAATACCTTACAAGTCAAAATTCGCTCAAATTTGTCAATAATATTATGACATTTGAATTTCACATTTCCCCAATAAAATCGTATACTTACCCTTAAACTAAGTAAGTAGTCCTAAAAAAGATTGTAAAACGTTTTAAGTTTGATGAAAATCGAATGATACTCGTATACACGGAAGTTATAGCCATTTGAATTTTCTCTTATTCCAACTACAATAACACATGATTTTGGTATTTGATGGACCCTCCATCGAATCAGTCACTGCAGTTTTGATTTGATCTTCTTGAAATTTTCAAATAAGGTTGTTACGACAACAGTTATAAACATATGCGAATACTAATTACTCGGAATTCAACTACAATTAATCATGTCCCCATGCCTCGCTTACGACACATTACGACAACAATCATTACCATATGTGAGTACTAATTGCTTGGAATTCAATAATAGTTAATCACGCCCCCATGCCTCGCTTACGATACGTTACGACAACAATCATTAGCATATGCGAGTACTAATTGCTCGGAATTCCATAACAGTTGATCATGCCCCCATGCCTCGCTTACGACACGTTACGACAACAATCATTAGCATATGCGAATACTAATTGCTCGGAAATCCATAACAGTTGATCACGCTCCCAATGCCTCGTTCGTTGCACGTAGCGCTCTTCTGCGAGCCAAAAAGCAATGTATGCTGCACCGCCCATACTAAGGGAACGGCGACACCCTATACAGAATACATAGTCGCAATTTATTGTTTATAAGAACCTTATATCTTACGCTTCATTAGCCAAGTCACTAAATTGGCTCCCCGGCGAATCCACACGCATACATGGTAGTCCATACAATTACTATATTGAGAGTACATGGAGAACATGTACACAATTGAATGAGTGTACAATGTGCAATCCGTTCAACTGAGTATCAATTCACCGCAACAGCCAACTCAGAAATCGTATGAGGAGAAGTCGTCGAATATTCAGATATATGAATACTGAAGACGGAAAGAGCAAAAGCATAAGATTGGAGCTGGCGTTCCTTTTCATCTAACAAGAATATTGCCGAGTAACAAGAGAGGAATGAATTCGTAAAGCACGTTAAGGGAACTAGCACACTAAAAAACTGGATCGAAGGTCTACAACCCCCACTAGCAATGCAAACAATTTGTTTGTATTTAAGCTACTGGCGAATTTGACGAAGGAGCCAGTATTAAGACAAGCCTCGAGGAGAGACTGCCGGAGTCGATTGTGGACGTCATTTACTAAGAAGTCTGCTGTAAAGAAGAGATATTTTCACCATCAACAAAACGTTAGTATAACCAGAAAAAACAGAGTTTCTTTAGGCCTAGGCCGGTGAAACTCTAGTTTAAGCCAATTTATGAGTAAATTATTTCTATCAGTGTTCAAAAATAAACTTTAACGCAATGACCTTGTTGGCAACTTCCATGATTGCTCGAGTCGGATTCAGAGTTTCTTTAGGCCCAAGCCGGTAAAACTCTGGTTCTAGCCTTTATCCACGTACACTATTGAATACAAACCATGGTACGAGGGTCACCATCAAGTGTAATTGCCTTCAACACTACTTGCCATCAATAGTACATCAACATAAATACTTTTTAAGTGGAGTTTGCTTTGAATTAATTTCTTTAGAATGTATCTGTTTTAATAATGGAAACTAGGAGTTCCCTAAATGACAACTTTGTGACAAAGAATGTGTAATCCAACAATAACCAAAGCATTTATGTGAGCAAATTAAAGCATTGTCAAACGAAAATAAACACTTTTTGTATTTAAATGAAAGAAAACAGGTTCTTCTTATTTCTAAAGGACAACCTCTTCCCCCTGTAGGTATCAAGGATTGTGGTAGAGTGTGATGACGATCATCGCGCCAACATAGGCAGGGTGGTGGCATATTTGTAACAATTGGCGCAGCCGGTTTTTGATTCCAAACAGCTCCAATACAACGACCGTGTTGTGGAGCGACCAGTTATTGAATAGAATAATTGGTGCTTCAGACGGAATTAGAACACTTCCTTACCACTTTTTAGGTTATAACACTCATTCACACGATTTGATACCAAGGAGGTCGTCCTTTAGATTAAGATTGTATCTGGGAAGTCATCCTTGAAATATCCGAGTCGTGAAGGAGGTTGTAGGTTCAGAAAAAAAAAGAAACAAGAAAAAAGAAATTCGTTAGTTACTTGAACGAATGAACGACAAACGTCAGAGAACTAGGGAGGCACATCAATCAACTCCGGAAAAAACCAGCGGGCTCGTGCTCCGAAGTGGAAGAACTCTTTTTTTACCCCTAAAAATAAATCGGAAACTTTTCCTCCTGATTTAGACTTACACGTTAAGCGAGAACCTGCATCTACGAGTATTGAGTCAGTTCTTGAATTCACTGACACTGTTGATCAGTTATATTTTAGCCATTTAGAGCAGCTAAATCAATTCAGGGACGAGATCAAAAATTTTATTTGGAGTGCGTTTGGCCATAACAGTTTGTTGAATTTTTCACAGTCTCTAAAAACTTTAATCACGTCACATGACTGAAAACTGACATTAGAAGTGAGCTTGTCCTCAAGTGTGTCCGTGGATTTGACTGTTGACCAGAAATCACCTCCTATGATGGATAAGGAAGCCAAAGTTAAGAATTTGACGAACACTATGGCAGATTACGGGAAGGTTGCAAAGTTAATTGGAGAGATGATTCCCTTGTTTTCGGGGTCACCCAGTCCCACCATGGTGCTTGATCTGCAAATATTCATTGGTTGCAGAAAGCAGGCATGGAATTGCCTTAGCAATCAGGAGCGCGCTGCGTTTATGCAGATTTTCTCTACCCACCTGCGAGATGAAGCTTATCAGCTGACATCCTCTGACTTCCCGTCTACTGAGGAGCCGGCGGAAGAATTACCGAACCGGGTATACTTACCAGGAGGAACTCATCGGGAGCTGGTAAATAGTCTAATAACAGCAAAGCAAAGTCCTTCGGAGTCCATTCTAGCCTACACATCTCGTCTAAAGCAAATTCTTAAACGTTGCCAGGAAGCAGAAACAGTTAAATATCGATTAGAAGCGAGTAGGATTACGAATGAACAATTAGAGGACTTTACGTTGAATGCTTTTAGAAGTGGAGTAGCTAATCCTCAACTTTGCCAGTACCTTTTAACGTTAGAGAAATGCACCTTTAAGGAAATTGTAACTAAGGGGTTGAAAATGGAAAAACTTCAACAGGCAGTTTTCTTTTTGCAGAACAGTGCATCACAAGCGATTCCACAAATGACGCAAGTTCAACTTCCATTCAATAATTGGGTGATGAACCCGCACGTGATGGCTCCTCAGCAGGCAATGTACTCGCCTTGTTTCTATGCGATACCTTTTACTCACAAGCGGTGGTAGCAACAGAGAAGGATCCTCAAACGAAATCATCAAAACTCACCAAGGGTCCGAGAACTACCTGTAACTTTTGTCATAAACGGGGCCACACATACTCCGATTGTTATTCTCGGAAGAATACTCCCTATTTTCCCACCTGTAAGGAATATGGTCACGATCAAAAGCATTGTCAGGTAAAATCCGCCACTAGTCATCGGGCCAGTAAGGAGAACCCAAGAGTATACAGTGTCCTGGTAAAGTGTGATTTTTGTGGGAGCAGATGACATGATTTGGAAGCTTGATTCCAAAAGAAACGGTGGGATTCCAAGCTCCAGGGCAACGAGGGGCAGTCGAGTCAGAAATCTCCGGCTCGACTTTAACTAAACAGTCAAATAATCAAACATCGGAAACGAAGATGGAAGCTAGTGTCGAGGACGAGTGCATGGATAATCAAAAAAAAAACAAAGGAAACACGTATCGCGGGACTAGTCTGGCAACAAGTGCACTGCCTTTAGATATAGGAATACAAGAGAAGACCACATTTACTATAGATACGCGGGCTGAAGTCAGTATTATAAATAAGTCAGCTATTAGGGACACGTGCCCAATAAATGTTCAGCATAAGCTCACTTTGCAAAGCCTACTAGACTTCCCTGTACTTTCCAAGTGGTCGAGAATATTCAGGGACTATTTATTGATGGTCTTTTTGGAAACGACTTCCTCTCAAGGAACTGTGTTGTCAAAGGTCTAAGTAAATCCCTCACGTTTCCTCGCAAGGAGGTAAATAGTAATGGTTTCTGGGTCCCTATTTAGAGCCAAGTAGAGGCGGAAGGTTCACATCACGTACAGGTTTTGACTGAGGTGTCTGATAACGTCGACGCTTTGTCGTTTGGAGCAACGCAGAGCGGGACATTTTTAACAGATCAGAACCATGTAGTGACTCATAATCCTGCCAAAGAGGATTCAAGCGTTACAAAAGCTGCTGATGGAACCTATGAGGTCGTTTTTAAAGAAGCTGTTACATTACCTCCACGAACACAAAACGTAGTGGTAGTTCTTATTGAGCTAGGCCAGGAAATGCTGTGTACAGCGGATTCATAAGCTGATGGCAGAGTCCTGGCAAACGCTCTTCTTGACCCAATGAGGCCTGTGGTGGGTATACTGTACTCAGCTGAGACTCCGTTCACACTAAACCAACATAGTTTGAAGCTAGAAAAGTTGAATAGATACTCTGTTATTAGATTAGATGTTTTGCGCGGGGTAGAAAATCAGCCTAAATCCAGTTTAGACTTTATAGTTAAACATGAAGCCTATGTAGCATCGGGGACAATAACGGGTCCATCAAACAATCACTTGAAGAGAAGCTCTTAAGTTCTTATACTCCGACTCTCCGGGAAATGTGATGCGCAAGCGTTGTTGAAGCAGGAGCTCACATTATTCGAACATAGTAATCCTGAGGAAAGAAAGGTCATTACTCAGTTGTGCCAGGAGTTCAACGATATTTTTTTCCTTCTTGGAGACAAGCTGAGTTGTATAAAAGCAATAAGCCATGAAATCTCGTTATTGACAGACGAGGCCCCGATAAATTAAAAATGAACCGACTGAGTCAGCCACAGAAGGACATAATCAACGAACTACTCTTGGCGAGTGACATCGTCCAACCAAGTAAGAGTCCCTGGAACTCCCCTCTCTTGGTCGTACCCAAGAAGGCAGGAGCCGATGGAGTAAAGAAGTAGCGAGCAGTTGTTGATTTTAGAAAACTGAATGGAAAAAAATTGGTGAGGCTTTCCCATTACCTCGCATAGAAGATATACTTGACCAACTGGGTCACTCAAGGTATTTTAGCACACTGGATTTAGCTAGTGGTTATTATCAAGTTCTGGTCAAACCCAAGGATCAACAAAAAACAGCATTCAGCGCGAACTATAGACACTATGAGTTCAAGCGGATGCCTTTTGGTTTGAAGGGAGCACCCGCCACATTTCAGAGACTGATGAACTACATCCTAACGAGTTTACAAGGTTTTGATTGCTTTGTGTATTTAGATAACTTACAGGACCACCTGTGTAAGCTAAGAACGATTTTTGAAAGACTAAGGGTGAACAATTTAAAGGTACAGCCAGAGAAGTGCCAATGCCTCCGTCCTGAAGTAATATATTTGGGACACACATGTTCTCAAACTGGTGCACAGCCAGACCCAAGTAAAACTAGCTGCGTGCGCGGTTTTTGCGTACCCACAACTGTCCATAGGCTTTGGTCGTTTTTGGATTTAGTAAATTACCATCGTAAGGTCATACCTAACTTTTCTAAGGTGACTAAACCTCTCAGGAATCTGTTACGGAAAATGCTCGGTATATTTGGACCAGAAAATGTATGGAAGCATTTCAGTCGTTAAAAAATTCTTTTGTAGAACTTCGTTTGCTAGCCTATCCGGATTTCTCTAAGCTATTTAATCTCACAACTGACGTGAGTAGTGAAGCTTTGGGAGCTGTTTTGTCCCAAGGAGACATTAGCAAAGAGCAGCCAATAGCTTATGCTAGTTGAATCTTGAACAAGACCGAGTGCAACTACCGTACTATTGAAAGGGAATTACTTGCTATGATGTAGGTAGTAAAAAACTTTCGATGTTACTTACAGGGGAGGCAATTTACGATCTACACGGATCACAAACCCCTTAAAGGCGTATTCAATGTGAAGGATCCCACTGCACGGTTGGTAAACTTTCAGCATAAATTATCCGAATTCGATTATCACATTGAATACAAATCAGGCAAGTACAATACAAATGCAAATTCCCCAAGATACCGATGAACAATCTGACGGCAAGTATCAATGCAATGCACTAACGCGGGCACAGAAACAACGGAATTCGGTTGATCAACCCCAAGCGAGCTCAGTAGAGGAGCCGATACCGAGTGTTACTCGGGCAGACAGCGGGGAAACTGTAAGCAACACAGTAATGAATTTAAGCATTGAATCCCCGCAAGAGAGCAGATTACTGGGGATCATGACTCTCACCACGCTGGATGAGATAAAGGTGGCACTTGCCAAATTTCATGATTCTCCTTTCGGTGGGCATCAAGGACTCACGAAGACCTACAGGAGAACTCGGAAAGTTTATAAGTGGAAAAATATGCTAGCGGATATTTAAAAAATATAATAAAACTAGCAAGAAATTTCAAGCTATGAAGACTTCACCCCAAAATGGTATGCCAATGGTTATCACCGATATCGCGGAGAGGCCATTCGATAAGATATACCTGGATATCATGGGACCCCTGATTGAGAGCTCTGGCGGTAACAAATACATACTGACATTCCAGGATAATTTAAACAAATTCGTATATTGGTATGCTTTACCAAACGCGGAAGCCGAAACCGTGGCCAAGATATTCTTTGACGAGGTAGTGACGTGGTATAGAATACACAAACATCTCGTAACGGATCAGGGGGCTAATTTCGTGGGGAAATTGTTTAAACAAGTATGCAAGCTGCTTACCATAAAAAAAAATGCAGATCACAACGTACCATCCCCAATCTAATGGAGCGTTAGAAAGAGCTCACAGACCCCTTATAGAGTATCTACAGTCCATGGTGGATGACAACCCGTAGGCCTGGGATAAATACCTGCGTACTGCTGCTTTCGTGTACAATAACAGTGAGCATGATAGCACAAAACTTTCACCAATGGACTGTCTTTACGGTTTCACTTCTCACGTTCCGTCAAGTTTAAACAGGGAACCGGTACCCTTGTATAACCATGAAAATTACTACTTACTTTTGAAGCGCAAACTACAGAAGATGTACGCTTTAGCACGACAGAATACATTAGAAAGTAAAATTAAATCCAAAGCTAACCACGATAATAAAGTAAAACCTGTTAGTTTCCATGTTGGCGACAAGGTCTCGCCGAAGAATGAAAGTCGTAAGCACAAGCTAGTACAAGTATGGATTGGTCTATACGAGGTTAAGAGCGTGGCCGGTGAATACAAATATTATGATTAGGAAAAAAATCGTCAATGTACATAATAATGGACTTAAGCACTACTTCGAGAAAACAGGATTAATTCTTTTTTTTCCCTCTTCCTCCACTTTTAGCAATGGCCACTCTTTTTATCATTTTAACCCGATTGGCGTTTTACCAAGGGCCATCGTGGAACAACTTCCATACTCCGTTGAGAGACAAGACAACCAAGGGATCCTGTTTGAAAACATCGGTGAACTTTTAAGCTACCACAATTCTTGGAATATTGTGATGGAGCTCAATTTAGGCGAGATTCAGGATCAGATAAATGCAGCCAAGCGTGCCAAACTCCTTGTTAAAGCACTCTGTGTTGGTAGAAACCAAGGTTGCACTGAGCAACTAAGACATGCCCATAGCCTGGTCGAGACTCTCAAAATTCGTTTGCAAGCGATACTTGACTTTGTTGTGAAAGGAAGATCAAAGAGATCATTTTTTGACGAAGTGGGCAGGTTGCTGCATGCTCTGTTTGGTACGATGGACGATGAAAATGAGAAGGAGCTTTACAGTCATTTGGATACATTGGAGGATAGGGAGAAGGAATTCGTTAAATTGGAAGAAATCCGCAAACCATTGGCCGATGTACTGAGCAGACAAACAGAGCTAGGAATACAGATAAGGACATTTCAATAACGACCGACAAGCTTCTTGAAGCGGGACGTGAGAATTTGGTTCTAACCTCTTTGCTGGCACAACTTTTGGAAATCGCTCGCCAAAGGACAGTCATCGATATAGTTGCTTCTATTCAAGATAACCAAATTCATCTTCTTTTAATTTCTAACAAAAAACTGCATGAGGTAAATACCAAATTAAACTGGCGGTGGTCATCAAACTGCCCCCATTCAAATTGCCAGTGATGAAGCTCTACCAAATCCATCTTTTTTCCATCAAAGCACACAATTCACTCCTACTGATACCTTTCGTGGAGTTTACTTACATCGCTAGTAATATTAGCACCCAACAATTCTTGTTCCTGACGTATGCTTCGAATCACAAGAAAAAAAACACCCCCAATCAGGTGATCTGTATGTAGCACCTTTATCCACACTAATCATCCAATCACCACCGCCTACGAATCACGTAATCTGTCTCTTACACAACCCTCTCAAATTACGGAATAAACTCCCTCTCCACATCAGCACTAGTAAAACGAATTCATTAACAAAATTGAGTAAACCTAACAGCTGGATTTATTTCCTGGAGGAGGAAACTCTCATTCATGTCTGTTACGATACAGGCATCATTACAAGCAAGATGGTTGGTCAGGGTATCCTAACTCTTAATATTCCCTGTACTATTCAAATCAACGAAATGTTCCTACATTACGAAGCGGAGAGCACTCACAAGCTCGACGTTATTCAGCCTCATTACTTTCTGGACATAGACCCACGGATATTAGACTTAGTTCTTGCTACCTTCAGTGTAAGCCCAAAAACCAAAAAATTGCAGCTTGTTACAACCAAAGGAAAAGAATATCAATTTCAAGCTAGTGCATGGGGGTTAAATGAAATTGATACCAATCTTGGGCAAATAAAATTTCATGAGTCTTCCCAAAAGCATTCACACCTTTCCACAGTCTCAATTAGCTTAACTGCAATCCCTAGCTCAACTATTTTCACATACTTGGGTTGGCAACTGGTAAAATTGCGACGCCAAGCAGAGTAGACCACACCGGGAAAACCTATAGCCTTACAAATTAATAGTCCTCAAACAGACCAACGGCACATTCCCGTCCTTACAGTTAACGAAACCCAACCCGAAAAGTCTCCCGAAACTCGACTTCCATCAACTAACAAGGGCATTGCACCCACCCCTTACTAACAATCCCACCCAATCTTTCCAATTAGTCTAACTAACAGAAAGTCAAAGCAAAAGAAAACAACTTGTAAGCTAATAAAATACACCCGAAAGAAAAACAAAACACAAAAAAAAAATATATATATATATATATATATATATATATATATATATATATATATATATATATATATATATATATATATATATATATATATATATATATATATATATATATATATATATATAGATAGATAAAAAATAACATATCAAACGAGGAAACAACGCAAAAACAAAAATAATAAAATAAAAATCACGGAAGATAAAAATAAAGAAAAGACAAATCACAAAAGTTGGAAATTTAAGGAATATATGGTAGTTTGCAATTCTAGATCACACTTAAATAAGCGTTGAAGAATTCGTTCACCAGTAAATTAAAAAATGTATATCACATAGAAAAAGGAGTCCACGAATAAAAATAGGAAAACCGCTATTTGTTTGTTTTGATTGTAAAACTACATTTAACAAAAAAAAAGAAAAACATTGCATAATCCCAGATAGATTTTGATTATGTTTTCGATCCAGTGTTTTTTTTTTGTAAGTGTAAAACCACTAAAACGGAACTTAATAATATATAGTATAGCATATTATACATGTAATTTACATCCCATTGCACATAAAGTTTCATTTGCTAACTACCAAAAAAAAAATTCCCGTTGGCAGTACCAGCCGGAAAAGTAAATTTCTCGTATGTAGCGTAAGGCTTCAAAAAAGAATTTAGCTTGCCTACTACTGGACTTCTTACTGCAATTTTTGTAGCACCACATGGGTATTTATTAACATAAAAATAATCTACCGCCGTTCGTATTTGGAGACCCTTCATAGAGGCGAAATTTTTTTGCTAGTTAAATTGAGTTGCACACGTATGGATAACATATTGAAAATCGGCGGGTAATAAATTGTTATAAACATATAAAGACCAGTTTCGCCCTTCTCACATTTGCTGATTACACATTTTACAGTGGTTACCACACAAAAGTGATAGCTTTTTGGCTTAAACAGCTCAATTGGTTAATTTCAAAAGATTTCCATAAAAATTTAAGCATCACTTGCGTTGCCATTAATATATACATTTTCGATTTTTTTCTGAACCATCAGGGGCCGTCATTTTGAATTTTTATTGAAAACGGCTGTTAAAAATATTAAGCTGTAAATTTTCGAATTTTTTATTTGTCATCCGATTTGTATAACTAAATTAAGTTAGCTTGCCTTAATAACTTATAATTTCAAGTTTTATCGGAATCTGTTGAGAAACTTGGCTGCTAGAGAGCTACAGAAATAAAAAAATTGTCCGTGTCACCCCCCTGTATTGGGAGACCCCCTTAAACACTTCAAAATATTTTCTTACACTGCAAATTTCAAGAGGCACCACTTTTGACCTACGTAGAAAATTTCCTCATTCTAGCTCATGTGGTTTGCGACAAAACTTGTTGCGACGCACGAACAAACGGACGAACAGACAGACAAGTCGCGATTTTATAATTTTTAAGGGTATTGTTAAAAATATTTTACAATATTTAAAAAATAATCTGATTGATAAATACTTTCAAGCTAATTCATTTAGAACGTTTCCATGAAAAATACTCATTATTTCAGTTGCTACTAAAAAGCGAATTGCGCTTGCCTTCTGACCTTTGGGGGCCGCCATTTTGAATGCATGCATTTGATTTTGGACTGTTTGAAATCCTTGTGAGCTAGAACCTCATCAATCAATATGCCAAATCTCGTTCAAATCGGAGTTTCACTCTAGACAGGGCAAAATAATTCGAATATTAGTGAAAATGGCAGCTAAAAATATTATGTTTTAAATTTTCGACTATTTTATTTTTGATTCAATTTCAATAATTTTCTGCATAATACAAGAACAAAGCACAGAGATCCATAATCTCAAGTTGTACAATATTTAAATCTGATGGAAAATGTGACCGCTAGAGGGCCACAAAAACCTGAAAAAATGCATATTTAAACTGCCGCCATTTTGAGATCTGCGCATGAATGATCACCAAAATGACGAAGTCAATAGATCTAAGCAATGTCTATCTTGAAACCAAGTTGCAGTTGAATCAAAATTGCGGCTTTTAGAAGATTTTGAATTTATGAATTTCAACTGCCCGCCATTTTGTTTTTTGCGATCTGACCTCCAGTTTTTTTACGTAATTCTTTAGATACTTATAATTTCTATCTAACAGCCGAATTTCATGAACATCTTGCGAAAGCTTTGACCACTATTACAACAAAAAGTTTTGCACGTTTTTCGAACTTTGAGCGGCGGCCATTTTATTTCTGCCGTACCAACTTTAGATTTTTTATTGTGAGATTCATCACATACATCAGTGAACCTTTGTACCAAATTGCATCCAAATCAGAGCTATACTTTGGCCAGAACAGAAATCACGATTTATCGTCTAATGGGCCACCATTTTGTTTTTGCCCGGCCGATATAGCTGGCTCACTGAGATATTTACCCAATACACCTTTCATGAAAATTTGGTGAAAATCAGAGCAAAATTGCAACCTCTAGCGTGGTCACAAATTTCGTTATATCCCATATATATATATATATATATATATATATATATATATATATATATATATATATATATATATATATATATATATATATATATATATATATATATATATATATATATATATATATATATATATATATATATATATATATATATATATATATATATATATATATATATATATATATATATATATATATATATATATATCTATATATATATACACTTGCCAGAAAAAGTATCCGTACACGCAAGATAACAAAGTTATATTTGTATTAAAAGGCAAATGTCCATTTAAATTGGATGTTTTCTTTTATATATCATATAATCTACACTTTTGCGTGATTGCCAGTAGGTTTCATAATAATTACTATTTTAAAATACTTGCAACTCAAACAAAATCAATTTATGGCAACATAATAGACCAGAAAAAGTATCCGTACAGAACAGATCGGGGGATTCCCCGTGTTACGCGATGACATATGCAGATGCATATTAATGTTTTTAGGTCCGATAATAGTTCTACTTTCAGTTGTGAGAGGTTTAAATGTGAGCGCCTTTTTTTAAACGATTTGCAGGCAGTTCAAAAGAATTCTCGAGTAACTGCTTCCCAAATTGTTGCAAATATAAAAGACTCTTTTGGCTAGGTTCTCCACGAACATAACATACGAAAAATACTAAAGAGAGATAGATATCGCTCACGCATAGCACGTAAGAAACCATACATTTCGGAAGTGAACAGGAAGAAACTTTTGGGTTTCGCAAAAAATTATAAAACAAGCCACCAGAGTTTTGGAAACAGGTCCTATCCTCTGACGAATGCAAATTTTGCATATTTGGCATTAAAGGAAGAAAGTTAGTGTTGGGGAAGAGCGGTAATGCTCTCGAAAATGAAAATCTCTTACCGACTGTGAAACATGGTGTAGGTGGTGTGATGGTCTAGGGGTGTAAGGTGGCAGAAGGAGTTGGCCAACTTGTGTTTATTTAATCAACTATGGATCAGTACGACTACCTTAATATTTTGAAGGCGGATTTGAAGCAAAGCGTTCAGCAGTTGAGGTTTGGTGACGATTTATGGTTCCAGTAATAATGATCCCAAGCTCATAGCTCACAATGTGAAGCTCCGGTTGCTCTGCAACACAAAACATCAACTGTGTACGCCATCGCAATCCCCATACCTTAATCCCATTGAGCATTTGTGGGACTTGTTGGAGCGCAGGATCCGTCAGCACAGCATAACCTCGAAGGAAATGCTGAAAAACGTCATCGTCGATGAATGGAGCAAAATTACCATTCAAGACAGCCAAATTGGGTCACTCCATGCCAAATCGACTTAAGGAGGTCCTTAAGAGGAAAGGTTATCCCAACATGTTATTAAGCCCTGATGTGTAATAAAATATTTGAATATTTCAAACTAATATTGTCATGTACGGATACTTTTTCTGATTCGTTTAAGTGAGGTTTTTTTGTTTTTATTTCGTAAAATCTAGTTTTTAATGGAATACCAAAGGGAAATTTTTGGAAAAGATAGTTTCATTAATGAACAAATTTTTTTACTTAAATATTTAAATGTAGCAGCCTTCTTTAGCATAAATTCTCTAATATATACTTTTTTTTTCCGCAATAGGTAAATTTCTCTTGAGAAATTTACCTAAAAAAACCGAATCTTTGCATAAAAGATATATATTTATACACAACAAATAACATATGTATATGTATATGTGTGTTAAAAATTAATTTTCTAATCTAATTAAATAAAAGGGTGTTCAAGCATAAGAAACGAGTAATGAATTTGTTCTGATTAGCAAAAGAAATATAGCAGTATCTCATTCTTGTTTTTGGAAAGTAGTTGTAAGATAATGCAAAATTATAAACCGCAAATAGAGATGTAAGGTGATAGAAGTATCATTGTTAAAAATGCCAGAGAATTAGAGATGAAACATGATTGTAATGAGAGTAAATTGTTTTTAAAGAGGAATTGTCTTTTGATTTCTTTAACTCTAAAGTAACTGAAACTGGATTAGGAAGCGAAACCGACCCAGTCGTTGTGTTTTCATGAGAAACATTTAACACGCTTGTAATTGGTTTCTGACAAGTAAACAAACAACGGAGAGTTGAATGGTTTGTAAACACCCGCCCATCGTGAAGAAGGGGCGAATTTTAATCATTGTGGTCAAATGACATAATTATTTATGATTTCCGTTTTAATTTAGAGTTTTCATTGTACAGTAAGATACTTAGAGTATTATCGGTAATTAATACTTTTATTAAAAGTAGAGTAATAGATACTCTGTGTATTTTCCCATGTTTAGCACTTCCAGACTATCCTGTGTTTTCATGTTTTAACAATTAAACGCTATTATTTTGTTTTTTCGACAAATATATATTCCGGGAGTAAGTTGCTCCCTTCTTCAGTGTCAATTATTATAATTGACACTGAAGAAGGGAGCAACTTACTCCCGAAATATACATGTGTCGTGAAAACAAAATAATAGCGTTTAATTGGAAAACATGAAAACATAGGATAGAGTAATGGAATTAAATTCTTACTCTCTAGCAGACTTGAGCAATTAGCTTAAAATTAATAACCGGTTATATAGTAGTTAGAAAACATGAAAAGCAAATTTTAAGAGAGTAATGTTTTCATGTTAATTAAGAATGCTAATAGTATATAAGGGACAGGAGGTATCGGAGTTAACAGTTGCCGTAAATAAGACGTATACTTCAAACATTTATATAATCCGCAAAGGCTACACTATCCAATTGCTCTCCCAGGAACTAATTGTTCGGAATTCAATTGTTCGGAATTCAATAACAATTAATCACGACCCCATGCCTCGCTTACGACACATTACGACAGCAATCATTACCATATGTGAGTACTAATTGCTTGGAATTCAATAATAGTTAATCACGCCCCCATGTCTCGCTTACGATACGTTACGACAACAATCGTTAGCATATGCGAGTACTAATTGCTCGGAATTCCGTAACAGTTGATCATGCCCCCATGCCTCGCCTACGACACGTTACGACAACAATCATTAGCATATGCGAATACTAATTGCTCGGAAATCTATAACAGTTGATCACGCTCCCAATGCCTCGTTCGTCGTACGTAGCGCTCTTCTGCGAGCCAACAAGCAATGTATGCTTCACCATCCATACTAAGGGAATGGCGACACCCTATACAGAATACATAGTCGCAATTTATTGTATATAAGAACCTTATATCTTACGCTTCATTAGCCAAGTCACTAAATTGGCTCTCTGGCGAATTCCACACGTAGACATGGTAGTCCATATAATTACCATATTGAGAGTATATGGAAAACATGTACACAATTGAATGAGTGTACAATGTGCAATCCGCTCAACTGAGTATCAATTCGCCGCAACAAGCAACTCAGAAATCATATGAGGTGACATCGTCGAATATTCAGATATATGAATACTGAAGACGGAAAGAGCAAAAGCATAAGATTGGAGCTGGCGTTCCTTTTCATGAAACAAGATTATTGCCGAGTAACAAGAGAGGAATGAATTCGTAAAGCATGTTAAGAGAACTAGCACACTAACAAACTCAGCGTTTTGCGGTTAACTGGATCGAAGGTCTACAACCCCCACTAGCAATGCAAACAATTTGTTTGTATTAAAGCTACTGGCGAATTCAACTAGGAAGCGAATGACGTCCACAATCGGCTCCGGCAGTCTCTCCTCGAGGCTTGTGTTAATACTACAAGCCTCGAGGAGAGACTGTGGACGTCATTTACTAAGAAGTTCGCTGTAAAGAGGAGATATTTTCACCATCAACAAAACGTAAGTATAACGAGAAACAAGTTGGGTAAACAGACCTACGCTCATGTCAGAAGGGTTTTGTACCCAACTTCTCAGAAATTCAATCACGAGCAATGAATAACCTCATGAAATATGTCAAAGAGGTGCCCGTTTATAAGAAAATCCGAGGTTTACCATTTTCATTGGTCGCTATTTTGTTGCAAATCAACAAAAATCACTCAAATCATGAATTCTCAAAAATATTAATGTTATTGATCTTATTGGAAAATTTCAAGAAGATCAAACGGAAACTGCAGTGACTGATTGGATGGAAAGTCCATAAAATACCAAAATCATGTGTTATTGTTGTTGTAATTGGAGAAATTTCAAACGGCTATAACTTCCGTGTATATCATTCGATTTTCATCAAAGTTTAAGAACCCTTAGCAGGCCTACGTAAATATTCAATTTCGTTCAATTTAAGGGTTCCGACGTGATTTTATTGGGGAAAATGTTAAATTCGAATATCACACTATTATTAACAAAGTTGAGCGAGTTTCGACTTCTAAGGTATTTGTTGTTGTTGTACTCATAAACATGTACCACGATAATTTTTTTCAGATTTTTGGGATCACAGGTGTCCAATCGCGAGGGGGGGGGGGGGGGGGTGAACACAAAGTTTTCGTGTATTTCCCCTCCCTGTGCACTCCTCGAAGCAAGAAGTGTCAAACTAAGATCTGTTTTGAAAAATTCTCATCAAGACCTTTCATTTGATACCCATATCGGCTACCTTTGATAAAAAAAATTTTTGGGGGCCACTCCCCTATATGGGGAGACCCCTCTTAAATACCTTATAAAAAATTTTTGTAGTTGAACTTTAAAGAGAGCACTACTTTACATCTGTATACAAAATTTCATGTTTCTAGCTTAAGTAGTTTGCGAGAAAAAGTACTGTGACACACGGACGGACGGACGGACAGACGGACAGATAGGTCACGAAACTAGTAGGGTTTTGTACAATTATTTTACAAAACCCTCAAAACAGAGTTTCTTTAGGCGTGAGCCGGTGAAACTCTAGTTTTAGCAAATTTATGGGTAAATTATTTCTATCAGTGTTCAAAAATAAACTTTAACGCATGACCTTGTTGGCAACTTCCATGATTGCTCCAGTCGGATTCAGAGTTTCTTTAGGCCCAAGTCGGTGAAAATCTGGTTCTAGCCTTTATCCACGTACACTATTGAATACAAATCATGGTGCGAGGGTCGCCATTAACAGTAATCGCCATCAACAGTACTCGCCATCAACAGTACATCAACATAAATACTTTTCAAGTGGAATTTGCTTTGAATTAATTTCTTTAGAATGTATCTGTTTTAATAATGGAAACTAGGAGCTCCGTGAATGACACCTTTGTGACAAAGAATGTGTAATCCAACAATAACCAAAGCATATGTGTTAGCAAATTGCCGGATTGTCAAACGAAAATAAAGGATTGTTGTATTTAAATGAAAGAAAAAAGGTTCTTCTTATTTCTAAAGGACAGCCCCTTCCCCCTGTAGGTATCAAGGATTGTAGTAGAGTGTGGTGAGGTGCGATCATTACGCCAACATAGGCAGGGGGGTGGCATATTCGTAACAAGGTCAATGACATGAATATTTTTGGGAATTCATGATTTGAGTGATTTTTGTTGGCTTTCAATAAAATGGTGACCGTTGAAAATAGAAAAACAATGAATTTTCTTTTAAACGTGTATATCTCTTTGACATGTTTCTCGAATTTATTCGTTGCTGGTGACTGCATTGCTGAGAAGTTGGGTACAAAACCCTTCTGACATGAGCGTAGGTCTGTCCACCCAACTTGTTTACATCTAATAGCTTGAATTGTTTCACAACTATATCCTGCGTAATAACTATGGACGAAATATCTGCTAGGGCATAATTATCTTCATGAGCTGCAGAGAAATTCACCTCAGTATCTGACTGCGTTACGCATTCCTCCGTATTAAGGTTGGACATAATTTCCTATTAATTGACGTTTAACATAGTAAATGGATTTAAATTACTCTCTAAAGTCTTGCATATACAAGGTGTTACAATTAAGTAATGAGACCGGTTTTGTTGCCGCGCTTATGGTAAACTTGCGATCTTGTAATTCCCTTCACTTTCTATAGCATCTTTCTCCTCTATTCATATATTTACCATTGCTTAAGCTTGTTTAGTTCACCTGCTATGTTATGTTGAGTAGACGTGTGTTGGTGGTGCTCATCATGAAAATGGAGGTACGAAATCAAGAGCAACGCGTCGCGATAAAATTTTGTGCCAGATTGGGCGAAACAGCTTCAAAAACGTACGCTAAAGTTGTAAAAGTACATGGTAATAGTGCTCTTAGTCATGTTCAGGTGTTTCGATGGCATAAAGAGTTTAAAGGGGGGCGTGAAAGCGTGGGAGACGAGGCGCGGAGCGGGAGGCCAGTCGAGGTGCGGACTGACGCAAATGCGAAGCGTTTGTTCACCCTAGTCTGTGAAGATCGGCGTTTAACAGTTCGAATGTTGGTCTCGGAACTGGGTATGAACCGTGAAACAGTCAGACAAATTTTACCCGATGATTTTGGGATGAAAAAGTTGTGCGCGAAAATGGTTCCAAAGAACCTTTTTGACGAGCAAAAGCAGCATCACATGACCTTCGCAGAAGACTGTTTGGAACAAGTGGAAAACGATCACATGCTGCTTGATCGGGTTATTACAGGCAACCAGAGCTGGTTTTTCCAATACAACCCGAAAACCAAACCCATTTTACGATTACGGACATCCTGGCGGCCGTGACGAGGGTACTCGGGGACATCCCAGTTGAAACGTTCCTGAGATGCTACGAAGCATGGAAAATGGAATCGTTGTATAGCTGTCCAAGGAAACTCACTTTGAAGGGAATGGCAGAGTTGTAGAATAACTTTTAAATATACGGGTTTCATGGAATCAGTCTTATTACTTAATTGTCACAACTCGTACTCATTACAATCTAAATTAAGGATGATATCTAGTGCCTTATGATGCTGATCTTCTTTCGTTAATAGTATTGTGGAACTAGATACAGTGTACGTATTATTGCAAAGAACGAGATCAAGTATTCGCCAATTCAAGGTGGTGCAAGTGTTGAATTACTTTAATTTTGCCAAGTCCATGAAGTTATGTAAATCAGCCGCAACATGGTCATCGTTGGTGTATAGATCTAACGATTGATCGGTGTTTTTTGTATTTTGCCAGATTGCTTTGGATATATTAAAATCTCCAATGATTAAAAATCTATCACCCTGATTCATTTGAATGAAGTCAAATACTTTGTCATAGAAGGCTTGCATTGATTCTGAAGGGGTATTGCCATGGGAGAAATAGCAACAAACGAAGTGCAGTTTAGTGTGAGAGGCAGTAAGCCATCGGCAGAGGGGCTTATATGATGCGCTGCGTTTAATAGATAGTCACAGCTCTTCAGCCTCTTGGCCTGTATCCAAGCCTTTAAGGCGCCGTGCATGAAGCTCACGCCGCACTGCAATAAACATCCCTTCACCATGCATATCTTGTCCATCTGATTCTAATATTTTTCTCCTAAAAACATTAAAATTAGCGTGAAAGTATTCAGCATCTTAGAAATCAGGAGTCAGCCAAATTTCTATTAAGAACACTATGTCATAATTAGACAGTAAAACATTAGATAAGAATGATTCAGACTTTGTTCGTAACCCCCTCACGTTCTGATAATAAATTGATAAGCAACTAGACGAAATAATTTTGAACTTACGTGATAAAAAAGTTTGACAGCAACATACAGCATGCAGCCAAATATCGTTCTCGGGCTATTCATACAAAATGGGCAATAATATAGAAAATTAATGAAATTTAAGGGTGGTTTCCGTCAAAATAGGTTAACTTTAAAAATATTTTAAAAATAAAATTTTGATTTGATATATAAGAAATAAATATTAATTAAATGCAAAAAATTTAAAATGAAATCCAATGTTCACCGTAGAATGTATGAAAGAAACAAAATTTTAATGTTGAGAATTATGTCATATAATTTTCTCTAAATCGTTCTCAGAAGCGATCCGTATGATTTTAAATACTTCATTCTTGCCAACAAAAATTTTACACTCTTTCACCCATAGGAATGTATAATTTTTCTCGGCCCTGAGTTGGCGTGCCTACTTCAATAATATTAGGGGTACCGGTTAATTCATGCGGTTTTTTTTCGAAAATTGAAGCTTTATTGTGAAAAATTGCTTTTAGATGATCGGAAATAGTTTGTTGGGCGACGCCAAGTGATTGTGCAAGTTTGAGATGGATCTTGGTCGGTTTGTGACCTTCAAACTTTTTTGGCTGCCCGGGCCGTTCATCGTCCTCCAAGTCAAAATTGCCACTTTTACACCGTGCAAACCACTTCTGACCCGTACGCTCAGCTAGAGCATGCACACCATACCACCAAAATACGATGACTTTCGGGAGCCTATTTCTTCAATGAAGAAGTGCTCCCCGCAAAAACAAAACAAAAAACACAAAATTCGACATTTTCAGAGTGAAAAAAGCATTGTTGTTTACGCTTCAGCTAAATGACACATACTGATTCTGAAACTATATGACAGTAGCTTTCAAACGCATATTTGGAAAGGTGAATCACTGGAATAAAAATCAAGTTACGCCATCTGTTAGAAAACCGCATGAATTAACTGATACCCCTATAAGTTTGTTGGCGGGTGTGAGATGATCACCAACATAAACCCGGTAAACCGATATCAGCAGTGGTAAGTCCGCGCCGTACTTGCACTGCACCAATCGATTTATGTTTGCGTTGCCGCTGTGTAAAACGCCCAATAGTTAACGGCGGACGGGTCACTGGAGTATTGCTCGCTGCACTATTGGAATTTGGTGGATATAGGCGTACTCGATGTAATGTGTCTATATCAAAATCATTCAATTTGAACCCAGCAGTTGCACATAGATCGAACAATATAGTTGATAAGTTCTCTCCTTTTTTGCAGGTATGCCGGAAATTTCAATATTATTTTGTCTTGAGAACTGATCCTGGTTGTTGCTTTTAATTTTCAATTCTTGTATCGTTTTATTGGCTAGTGAGAGCTCTTTTGCAGGGTTGGCAGTATAGACAATTTTCCCTCTAGTAGAGCTAGTCTAGAATCAAAGTCAATGAACTTACTTTCTATGGTAGATATTTTGGCACCAAGTTCTTGAATGAAACGCTTTGCACTCTGAATTTCGGATTTGATGTTATCGAAGTCACCTTTCGTACAGCTAAAATTATCGCGAGAACCTTTGATCTCGTTAAAGATGTCAGCTAGCTCATTCAGCTGATTGGGGAGAACCACAAGAAATGCAACAAAGGTGGTTTTCTTTTCTCGCCCCATTTTCCTATAACTTGGCTCGGACAAACCAGCGCAGTCATAATGGTAGTTTCCCCCGCATTTACTGCACAGAACCACATTGGTAATAGAATCACTACACTTCTTGCAGTGCATTTTCACAAAATGTTATAAATATTTTTAAGCAAAGTCACAATACAAAAATATAAAATAGTTAAACCGAGAAGAGAGTCTTAAACTTTATTATCAAAGCAAATATAAAAATCGAAATTGAAGTAACACAATGTTCAAATAACGTCCGTTACTCACAAGTCAATATTGTGTTAACTGCGGTATACTTGATCATCGGTAACTGCGGTATATTTGGTCACCTGGCTGAAAGGGAACGGGTTTGCTGAAAAAGAGAGACGTGATTCATTTCAACGATTCATTTTTAACTTGCTGTAAGTCATTTTACAATTGACAATCTTTTGAACATATCTTACTACAATAATTTTCCAAGTAAACCTATAAAACAGATGATCTAGATTAGCCAGCTCCAAAATATATGCTTAATATACGAGTACAATCCAAACACTAGAAGCTGAATTTTCTTTAAAGCACATCATATACTTGTAGGTGGAGTACATTTTATACTAAATTATTATGTTCTCTAGTTTCAATTATCTCTATATCAGTACATGATTTATATTGATGTGCCTTTGAAACATTTTTTTTAAAGTAACAATTCATTACAAATTTGTTATGTTCATTGATTAATGGAAATCAATTTTCATCTACTGATATTTCATCTAAATTTTTAATCCAAGTAAACATTCATGATCATAATTAATTTAAAACTTGTTCAATGATGCCTAGCCTTACATTTAGTGTCTATATATATATATATATATATATATATATATATATATATATATATATATATATATATATATATATATATATATATATATATATACATATATATATATATATATATATATATATATATATATATATATATATATATATATATATATATATATATATATATATATATATATACATATATATATATATATATATATATATATATATAATATATATATATATATATATATCTATATATATATATATATATACGTATATATATATATATATATATATATATTATATATATATATATATATATATATATATCTATATATATATATATATATATATATATATATATATAATATATATATATATATATATATGTGTGTATATTTATATATATATATATATACTCGTATATATGTATGAATGTACAGGTAGTACAGGAAGCCCAGTATTCCTCTTCACGCATAATAGAAATTGTTTAGTATTAGTAAAACATGTTCCTAATATTCGTGCATTCAGCGCCGTAAGGAATAAAGTTAATATGCATAGGGGCAAAATTATTCAGATTTAAAATTGGCGTGAGGAATACTAAGGAGAAATCAATCTAAAATCAGATTTATTTGTTATATGTAAACAATATATATATATATATATATATATATATATATATATATATATATATATATATATATATATATATATATATACGAGTATATATATAGTCTGTTAAGTAAGAGCGTGTCCAACATAGCTCGCGATCGGTAAGTAAGTGGACTCACTATTAAACTGAAAGCATGTTACCTTAGAATGTATTTAATGCCTGTATAAGTCAAAAACTGTTGTTAAATAAACTTTTTCAAAATTATGCCGCACACGCTCTCACTTAACAGACTTTATATATATATATATATATATATATATATATATATATATATATATGTATATATATATATATATATATATATATATATATATATATATATATATATATATATATATATATATATATATACATAAATACTCGTGTATTTATACATGAAAAAATGTATATATATATATATATATATATATATATATATATATATATACATATATATATATATATATATATATATATATATATATATATATATATATATATATATTAATATACGAAGTGTGACAATTAAGTAATGACACTGACTCCATGAAAACTGTTTATTTAAAAATTATTCTACAACTCTGCCATCCCCTTCAAAGTAGTTCCCTTGGCAGCTTCACAACGATTACAGCGTGTTTTCCATTCTTCATAACATTTTTGGAACGCTTCGATTAGTAAATCCAAAATAATTAGTATGTACGCCAGTACCCTCATCACGGCCGCCTGGATGTCCCTAATCGACTCAAAATAGGTTCCTTTGACCACCGAAAAAAGTCTGGGCAAATAAGATGGCTATTGCAACACAGTGACCCCTTTAAAGGCCAACTACTGGGGCACGCTGAAGGCGATGTGACATGGTGCGTTGTCGTGATGAAGGATCCAGTTACGAGCGATGTTTGGGCGCACCCTGTTGACTCGTTTTCACAATTTTTCGAGTACTTGGCGATAGTAGACTTGATTTGAACTGTTAAACGCCGATCTTCATGGACTAGGGTACGCACACGCTGCGCATTTGCATCAGTCCGCACCTCGACTGGTCTCCCGTTTTGCGCCTCGTCTTCCACGCCATTCCTTAAACTCTTTATGCCATCGAAATACCTGGGCACGACTAAGAGCACATGCACTTTTACAATTTTAGCGTACGTTTCCGAAGCTGTTTCACCCAACCTGACGCAAAATTTTATCACGACGCTTTGTTCTTGATTTCGTTTCTCCATTTTCGTGGCGAGCACCACCAACACACGTCTACTCAACATGATACAGCAGGCGAACTAAACAAGCTAGAGCGAGTATAAGTATATCAAAGGAGAGAAAAAGGATGCCGGGGAGGGAAAACGGAATTTCAACGTCGCCGGTTTACCACAAGCGCAGTAATAAAATTAGTAACATTACTTAATTGTCACTGTGTATACATACATAAATCTTCTTCTTTGTAGCATTGCAGCCCCTCTTGGGCCTTCACTTCCTGCAAAAACATATATATATTAATATATGTTATATATATATATATATATATATATATATATATATATATATATATATATATATATATATATATATATATATATATATATATATATATATATATATATATAGATACGGGGCCATTCAAATATGATCGAGACAAATGCTTTGACAACTTTATTTACGATCGAAAAGATTTACAAAAATTTACAGTTATGCACTTTGCCCACCTTTGGGAACCTCTTTGATGCCAGTATCGAAGAATTCCTTGGGCAATTTGGACAGCCATGTGCGCACAAATTCCTCTACCGTATGTGGCAGTCGTAGGGTGATAGCTCTGGACTGTAATATTCCAGTACCTCCCACCTCAATTCCGATATTGTATCAAGCGTGAGACGCGCGGTATGAGGACGCACGTTTTTCTGGAATCACGCTTCATGCTGGAACGATCCTCCGTTTTGAGCGTTATTTTGCGATACTGAAGGTGTTTGTGGATTATAGACTCTACACTTCCAATACAGATATGGAGTTCAGCCAAAATGTCTCGAACATTCATCCTGCGGTCCTCCAAAATGAGTTGTTCTACGCGTCAAATATTGTCTAGTGTGATGCTGGTTCGCGATCGACGATCATGCGGCTTATTTTTGACGGTTTCACGACCATCCTTGAATGGTTTGACCCATTTTAACACAGCAGCCCCACTCAGGCTTTCACTACTGATCACTGATTATGCAAACGCAGAAAAATTTCCGTGTTTTTAACGCCTTCCCACAGTAAAACCGAATGACAATACGTTGCGCAAAGGTGGTCGGCACTTAAGGTTCACTCATGGTCATAACAAACGCGTGAAACATGCACTCCTGACGAAAACTATGCCAGACTGTTTGTAATGGACCCAGCTATCATATACTCACGCTACGACCTTCAAAACCTACATGCGCCCCATCTACAGCGTTTGTCTCCATCATATTTGAACCACCCTCGTATATATATATATATATATATATATATATATATATATATATATATATATATATATATATATATATATATATATATATATATATATATATATATATATATATATATATATATATATATAGAAATGTATATATGTACAGTCTTCCACAAAAGTCAAGGTACAGAGAATCGGTAACTGAAAATTGTATTACTGAATCAATATTTTTATTTGAAAACCAAAAGTTATGAAATGGTAATAATACGAGTTCTGTTGAATTTAAGTTTTCATAAATTTAAAGGGATTCGGCAATAATGATCATTGAAGACAATAATTTTTTGTTGGCAATGTCTCTTTTCTACTCCACAAAAGTCTTGGTACAGTTGCATAAAATGCCCTGTTATTTGTAAAAAGGGGAATCCCCCAAGTTCATATTATCAGAGTGAGTTAACAACCGTAGGCCGCTGTCTTTAATATCGCGTCCGTATTCGTGGTGTATCTTTTATTTAATAAATAAATATATATATATATATATATATATATATATATATATATATATATATATATATATATATATATATATATATATATATATATACATACTCAAAAAAGTCTGCGTACATCTCATTAGTACAAACTGAATTATGTTGGAATCGTATGAATCAATAATGTTATCTTGATTTAATCATTTCGATAAAAGAGCCTAAACTGCAAGAAATGTATTGAGGCAGGTTTGTTTAAAAAATTCCCAAAACTATCGAACATACGAGTATAGTAATTTCAATACTTGGAAGTCTGTGAGCAGCCCCAAAAAAGTCTGCGTACACATCACAAAATTTGGGGATTCCCCGAAATGTGCAATGTTGATGCTTTCATTTTTTCATTGTTCTGCTAAACAGTACTTCATTGGAAAATTGTCTGTGTGTTTTGCGTGAATAAAAGACTATTCTTTAATATGGAAGTAAAAAATAAGGAAATCAGTGTTAGTGAGCGTAAAGTCATAGTAAAATTGCGTGAAAACGGGAAAAGTTTTCTTGAAATCGCAAAACTGGTTGGGAAAACCCATTCCTCGGTCCAAAGGGTTGTTGCTAATTACAAAGAAAGCGGTTTGATTATTTCACGGCATCGGTCAGGACGTCCTCCCAAACTTACAGCACGTGAACGTAGGAGTATTACTAATGCTGTGAAACGAAATCCCCGATTAACCGCGTTCCAAATTGCGCAGGATGTAAGAAAAAAATACAATAAAACAATAAGCGATGAAACAGTGCGCATAATTCTCAGAAAAGGAAGTTACCATGGTCGAGTCGCACGTAAAAAGCCGTTCATATCGGAACGGAATCGCCAAAAGAGAGTGGAATTCGCCAAAAATTATGTAAATATTCGAAAAGAATTTTGGGAAAGCATTCTTTTTTCGGACGAAAGTAAGTTTTGTTTATTTGGGATAAAAGGACGCAAATTAGTATGGAGAAAACGCTCGACAGAATTCAATAAAGAAAATTTGATTCCCACTGTAAAGCATGGTGGCGGCGGTGTGATGGTTTGGGGGTGTATGGCAGCCAGTGGAGTGGGGCAACCGTTTTCATAGAATCTACAATGGATAAATACGGGTACCTTAATATTTTAAACAATAATATTAAGCAAAGTGCCGAGAAATTGCGGCTGGGGAATGCATTTTTCTTTCAGCACGATAATGACCCCAAACATACAGCTGAAATAAATAGGCTTTGGTTGGCCTACAACGTCCCAAAACTCTTAGGTACACCTCCTTAATCACCAGATTTAAACCCAATTGAGCATTTGTGGGATTTACTTGAAAGAAAAATTCGAAAGCATGACATAACTAGCAAAGAGTCATTAAAAAATGTTATTTTGAACGAGTGAAACAAAATAACGGCCGAAGAAACATCAAAACTTGTTCAATCCATGCAAAATAGGCTAAAGGAAGTCATTTATAGGAAAGGCTATGCTACTAGATATTAAGGTTCAAAATCTGAAAGCTAATATAGTGGTTTTCAAATAAAATGAATAAATATTTTCAGGTGTACGCAGACTTTTTTGGATGGATTTTCATGACTTTTTGGAAGAAACTTTTTTATTTTGGCTATTTTAAACAGCGAA
>OZ017738.1:252259823-252329823 GCA_963969285.1 Odontomyia ornata
AACGCTTTAAATGACTTATCTTGAACGTATTTATAAATCAGAATATTTTTTAAATATTGTAAAATATTTTTAACAATACCCTAAAAAATTATAAAATCGCGACTTGTCTGTCTGTCCGTCCGTCCGTTTGTTCGTGTGTCACAAGTTTTCTCGCAAACCACATGAGCTAGAATGAGGAAATATTCTACGTAGGTCAAAAGTGGTGCCTCTTGAAATTTGCAGTGTAAGAAAATATTTTGAAGTGTTTAAGGGGGTCTCCCCATACAGGGGGGTGACATAAACATTTTTTTTATTTCTGTAGCCCTCTAGTAGCCAAGTTTCTCAACAGATTCCGATAAAACTTGAAATTATAAGTTATTAAGGCAAGCTAACTTAATTTAATTATGCAAATCGGATGACAAATAAAAAATTCGAAAATTTACAGCTTAATAATTTTAGCAGCCGTTTTCAATAAAAATTCAAAATAACGGCCCCTGATGGTTCAGAAAAGAATCGAAAATATATATATTAATGGCAATGCAAGTGCTGATTAAACTTTTATGGAAATCTTTTGAAATTAACTATTTGAGTTATTTAAGCCAAAAAGTTATCACCTTTGTTTGACAACCACTGTCAAATGTATAAACAGCAAATGTGAGAAGGGCGAAACGAGTATAAATATGTTTATAACAATTTGTTACCCGCCGATTTTCAATATGTGATCCATACGTGTGCAACTCAATTTAATTAGCAAAATATTTGCGCCTCTATGAAGGGTCTCCAAATACAAACGGCGGCAGATCCTTTCTGTTAATAAATACCCATGTATTGCTACAAAAATTGCAATAAGAAGTCCAGTAGTAGATAAGCCAATTTCTTTTTCGAAACCTTACGCTACATACGAGAAATTTACCTTTCCGGCTGGTGCTGCCAACGGGGATTTTTTTTAAACAATTTTAACCATGGCGTCATACACATCAGCCAAACCTTTTATTATTGTTAAAACTTTTAACAAAAAATAATGAATCGCCAGTGCGAACATTTCGCGCTCCACGTGAATTTTTTGGTCCACCCATAAATTGGCCGGCGAGATCGTGTGATTTGACTTCATGTGACTTCTTCCTTTGGGAATTTCTGAAGGTTCATGTTTACGCTGATGCTCTCCAGACTACTGAAGCATTAAAAAACAATATTCGAGCCAACATACGCCTAATAACGCCGGAAATGTGCGAAAATGTCATCGAAAATTACAATCATCGTTTGAGCAGCACGAGGTGTACACATGCCCGAAGTAATGCTTCACATTTAATTGTAAGCGACCATGTTTCCATAATAAATAAACGTTACAGCTCAATCTTCACAAAATACTATGTTTATTTTCGACCAAAAAGTGTACAGTTGTTATGAATCATATATATAAACATATATATATACGAGTATATATATATTTATATATATATATATATATATATATATATATATATATATATATATATATATATGTGTGTGTGTGTGTGTGTGTGTGTGTGTGTGTGTGTGTGTGTACTCGTTTATGCATATGCATATATTTGATGTAAATTTAAAGCAACAAAACCGAGATTCCTTTAAAGTAAAAGGGTTATCTTGAAATATATTATTTATGTATCGGAAAGCTCAAATAAATAACAGTTTTTAAATTTTTGTCATAAAAAAAATTACAGAAGATAGTCAAAAAATTAATTAATATCCATACCTTCAACTGCCTCAATGTAATGATCTTTTATGCCGCCACTGATTTAGAGGGCCAAGATTTTATGTCACTCAATATTGTTTGACATTTAATTCTGTAGCGCAAACAAAAATTAGCAAAAGCAATTTGAAACAGTAACCATTTAGTGGCTTATTTAAATTAACACAATTCACGGCATGAGGCTTGTTAATTAGTTAATTTCATTATTATTATTATCTTAGTCCCTTTTTTAGGGTAATTTTCGCAAATTACCTAAGCTAGAAACATCAACTTTTGTATGCAGGTGTAAGGTGGTGCTCTCTTCAATGTTTAACTACAAAAAAATGTTATAAGGTACTTTAGGGGGTCTCCGCATACAGGGGACTGGCCCCCGAAAAAAATGTCATCAAAGGTAGCCAATATGGGTATCAAATGAAAGGTCTTGAAGAGACCCTTTCAAAACACTCTTTTTTTCAAGGGGTGCACAGGGAGGGGGAAATACACGAAAAATATAAGTCGTCCCCCTCGCGATTGGACACCTGTTATTCTATAAATCTGAAAAAAATTATGGAGGAAGGTGTTTATGAGTACAACAACAACAAATACCTTAGAAGTCTATATTCGCTCCACTTTGTTAATCTTCTTCTCCTTCTTCTTAACACAACCCCTTTCGGGCCTTCCCTTCCTGCAAATAGTGCCTCCAACTTACTCGGTCCATTGACCACATCCTCCTAGTCCGAAATCTAGGTAGCGATGAACTGTCTTCGTTGACCGAGTTAGACCGTTTCCTCGGTTTATCCACTGGCCTCTGGCCTTCAGTTTTCCCAACGAATACCTTCTCGGCTGAACAACGGATTGTTCGGCAGCATGACAATCGTTGAGACTTCCGGCTCGTCAAAAATGTTATGCAGCTCATAATTGTATTGAATTCGTCATTTGTCCCCATTTAACTTCGCTCCGATTATTCGCCTCAGGACCCGTCACTCAAAGGCGTTCAATATATTTGCGGATGCTTGGGTTTGGGTCCATGTTTCACACCCATAGCATAATACAGGTCTTATCACAGATTTGTGTACTTGGAGCTTTGTTTTCCTGTGTATGAAGCGGGTCTTCAAGATTGTCAATACTGAATAAAATATTTTATTTTCGAGCTGTATTATTTGGCGTATTTCGTCTCTTTCATTGCCCGTTTTCGTTATTTTGGTGCCCAAATACACAAATTTGCTAACATTTTCTATATTATATTTGCCAAGTGTAATATTTTGTGTATTTGAGGTAGTTTTTCTCGACGATGTCATAAGTTTTGTTTTATTTTCATTGATTTGTAGCCCTAATAGTTTGGCTTCGCTGTCGAGTTTCAGGAGAAATTCTTTGGCAGTTGTTAATAACCGTGACAAAATGTTGATGTCGTCTGCATAGGCTACTACTTGGCTCGACTTATATACTATTGTACCTCGCGTATCGACAGGTGGCTTCCATATGACGCACTCAATAAATTGAATAGCAATGAGACCAGCCCATCTCCCTGCTTCAGTCCGATATTTGTGTCAAACACATCGGTGAGTTGGTTACTGATGCGGACTTGGGAGGTCATCAACGTCATTGTCATTATGGTCTGACGGACTAATTTGGCCATTGACATTTTGTTAATGATAGTATGATATTCGAATTTCACATTTTCCCCAATAAAATCGTATATGTACCCTTGCACTGAACGAAATTTGATATTTAAGTGGTCCCAAAAAAGTTCCTTAAACTTTGTAAGTTTGATGTAAATCGAATGATATACAAAGAAATAGCCATTTGAAGTTTCTGCAAGTAAAACAACAATAAAACATTATTTTGGTATGTTATGCACTTTCTGTCCAATCAGTAACTGCAATTTTGATTTGATTTTCTTGAAATTTTCAAATAGGGTCAATGACATTAATATTTTTGGAAATTCATGATTTGAGTGATTTTTGTTGGTTTGCAACAAAATGGCGACCGTTGAAAATGGAAAAACAATGGATTTCCTTTTAAACGTGCACATCTCTTAGACATATTTGTTGACTTCAAGTCAAGTCAAAAGCGCTTTATTCAATACTTATCGGTATAAATTTTCAAAGAATATAAAGCAATTTCCAAACAATAGGAAAACAAACACTTAATGGCCCAAATGGCTCTCTAAATTTATACGTCATCATTAAACACATTTCATAAAAAAAAATATAGCAAATTCAATTAATTGAGATTATTACATATTTTAAAATTAAATTGGAAAAAGGAGAAAAAACCAACCAACACTATCCTAAAATTATATATAACTTAAACACAACAGTGAACTTTGAACGTACACCTAATATGTTTGAAGTTAATTCTAATAAAATTCAATCAAAAACTTTATCTTATACCAAACAATTCGATCACAATATTCCTAACCTATGCATTTAATCTTATCTCTTACCTAATTTAATAAACATAACATATACCTAATCTATCCCTAATATTTAACACAAATAAGCAACAATACTAAAGGCAGCAATAATGAGCTGAAACTCAAAAACTAAGTAACCAAAAACACAAAAACTGGAAATAAACATGAATAATTTAGACATTGTCATTCAGCCACCAATACCTAGATTGCCCCGTCTCAGCTCGATCAGCTCCAACGAATCAAGCAAATGAGTCCATTGAAATTGTTAGTCTCGTGAACTCAAACTCGGAGGATACTTTATCTTCTTATCGGTGGCCTGTCGATATATGTGATACATGACTGGGACGCCATTAGTATCAAAATTATATCAATTCATGTCCAAATACACAAATGCTTCTAGAAGAACGAAGGCAGTAGTGAGGCAAGTCGCAATATACCCGTCTGTAAGGTAGAACGGCTGTAAAATTCAAGGATTTTCACTCACAATCACAGATCTTGCGATATGATTCCGAAGAAGTTTCAATATGAAGATATCAACTCTCGTTTCTTTGGCAGTTTGATAAATTCATCTATTCGATACATAATGTTTGCAATTCGTCTCAGGCTTTCTGTGCAAACCAGTACATGCACGAAGACATTCCCTTTCGAAAACTCTTAATTTTTCCATAGGATTCTGGTTTGCCAGATCTGACATCCATATGTCAAAACTCGTCCAACCAGGGTCTTGTAGCAAATAATTTTGACCTTTTGATCAATGTTTTTGGAATGAAAGGGTCTTTTTAGGGCCATGACTACTTTTTTTGCCTTACTGAGCATGATTTTAACATGCTCAGTATAGTACAGATACTGATCGAGATGAACACCGAGGCATCGAATACAGGATTTATGTGGAACCCATTCTGAGCTACCCTCGCCAGCCATGATGTGGAAATCTTTCCGATTACGTTTCAGGTCTTGACTGACCCCCTGCAGAGTTGTTCGAAACAAGATTGTTTCACACTTCTGCGCATTGATTTTCATCCCCCAAATGTTAGTGTACAGCTGCACATCATTGAACATTTTTTGGAGATTGCTCTGAACTATTGTAGTTTATCAGTCTGCCGTATAGATGATCAGATCATCAGCAAACGCTATAAATAATCGCGTTGGCAAGAGGTTAAAATCAAAGCCGTTCAATAGCTTGCGAATGAAGATTGAGAAGAGCAGAGGCGCAGTAACTGTTCCCTGTAGTAGACCATTCAAGACCTTGAATTCGGGCATTGTTGTCAGATTTCCATCGGTTACAATAAACGATTTCCCGTATAACATATTAAACATCATGGCAACAAGGTGCCTGGGGAACTTGTCCTGAAGGAGTTTAAAAACTAGTCCATCTAACCACATCGTATCGAAGACTTTCTCCATATCAATGAGACATGCTCCAACACATTGTCTATCATTTAGTTTCCAACAGATGTCTGAGGTTACTTTCGTTCTTGCATGTGTGGTTGAGTGTCTGGCATGAAAACCCAATTCGCAATTCTATATCAACTCATATTCCTCAATGTGAGCGTTTAATGCTCTGTTGGGCATCACTTCAAACACCTTGCTGATGTTAGGCAGCAGATTGGGCGATAGCTTTTAGGGCATGAAGATTCTTTTTCTTTCTGCAAGATCGGAAATACCTTAGCCTTTTTCCACTCATTTGGGAAATATGAATTGCTCAAAATGTTGTTGAACAATATCCAATAATCCCTAATAGCATCCTCAGGCAAATGTCGGAGAGCTACGTTTGGAATACCATCAGTACCACATGATTTCTTGTTGTTTATCCTGCGAAATATGAAACAGAAGTCTTCATAGCTGTCAAATAATCAATAAGATTCAAGTGCGATATGAGGTCAGGTGTTAATGTTTCATTGAAATGAAGAATTGATTGGCCGTGAAGTCGGAAACTTTTGATCCAACGACCTCTGCAAATATTTCATTCCCTCTCAGGGGTTGGTAGATGAACCAATTCAAAATGTGTTCCAATCAGGGCAAATTTATGTAATCCCTCACAAATAATCCTGTTTTCATTTCTATCCGGAGTCATACTATCAATTTCGATTCCAGCCCTTTCGAGAAGATGTATCTCATCAATAGTGACTTCGAGATTCGATACCTTTACTCAAGACTTCTTGCGGAATATGCTTTTCACTTTCGCAAAAACGCCATCTGGGTCCTGTGGGCTAATACCCCTCAATTTTTCCGCCCATTGATTGCTGACCTCACTCCTGAAGTATGAACAGATTAAGTTCCGGACATTCTTCAGGTGTAATTTCAATAAAGCCAACGAGGGATGGTCGTTGTCCAAAAATCGTCGATAAATATTGTTGACGCGTCTAAGAAAAAGGCTTTTCAATGTTTTCAACCTTGAGATGGTTGGTTTTTGATATGTTTCCATATTGTTTCGATGTTTAATCTTGGGAACTACTTTCTCAATCGATTTCAACGTCAGCTTCTCTAACTTTGACAAATAGAGATCAATTTCATCGTTAGTTAGATTGGGCAAGAGTTTTCACCATCAGAAGGAGGACATTGCTTCTGGTACTCCCGATTAAATTTCTTTTGAAACATTGCCCAGTCTGTTTTTTTGAAATTCCACCGATGATTTTGATGTTGAACTGGAATGAGGAAGGAAGTTTCCGTTGAGGACTATTAAAGCTGAATTCAAGTCTTGCGTCAGCAATGCAGAGGTCCATATACGAATTTGTCCCAGGGTATGTGGAGAATTTCGACCCATATAGATGGCACCTGTATTCAATTTGGTTCTCTGTTATCCACGATTTCAGGTAAACACCTCTTGGATTATTAGTGGCGTTCAGCCAGAATGTATGCTTGGCGTTCAGGTCATCAGCAAAAATATAATAAGTATGCAGCTTGTTCAATTCAAGTATTTCAAACAAAGAATTGAGCTCCTCCTTGAGCTTGAGAAAAGTTCTATCAGTTGCATAGGAAGAGATAACGAAGAGGTTATCCCCACCTGGCAGTGAGATTTTGATAACGGACACTTCAAGAGATTCAAAGCTTTTGAATTTGACTTTTTCAATATTTTGGAAACAACAGGGTCTTCGAACCAATATCCCGCTGCCACCTCCCCCATCACACATCACCCTATCGTTTCTTACGAATTGAAAATCTTTGAATGTCATGGAGTGCCATGAATTGAGGTGAGTTTCGGTGAGACGCATGATGTCAGGCTTTTGCTTAACAATGAATCCAAGGAGATAATCGCGCCGTTGTATAGTAACAATGGAGTTGACTTTGATCGAGATGAGATGAATCCTATCCAGCAGAATATGACTGGATCACAAATTATTTTGAGGCATTTGAAACCCCTAAACGATGTAAAACAAGATTAATTTTCGTATCTTGTTCATCGATTCGATTCTCTATCGGAGAATATAATTGCTGTAAAATTTTGAGAAGTACCGCATTATTACCACTTACATTATTTACACTATTTACCGCATTTTCTGCTGGTCCTCTAGTAGCTTGTGCAAATAAAACTCCGGGCTTGGCGAAGTTTGGAGCTAAGATACTGCGGTGTAGTTGTGTTTGCTTTGGGACAATTTCAACTCTCGCATCCTGATATCAGAAGCATCCTCAATATGTTGCCGGGTGACCAAAAACACCTCAATTAACACAGTATAATTTCTCTTTTGGCTTTGTCTGAGCCAATTTGCACTCACCGGGAGCATGAAGGTCCTTGCATTTCATGCATCGGTGATGCATGGCGCAGTTAGAAGCCGAATGCCCAAATCGTTGACAGTGATAACGCTGATTGATTTCTCGTTTCTGGAAGCGTTCCCACCTCACCACTCGGAAATACAAGTATCTGATTTGTTGAAGAGCACTTGGCCTGCTCTTCTTTGATATCTGTACTAAATAAAGTGGTAAATTTTTTTTTCAACCGTCGACGTTCTTGTCGCGAATGTTTTTACGGAGATAAATTCGATTTCTGGTGCTGCTTCCTTGAGCACCTGAAGAAGATCAACGGTATCTTCTCCGCACTCCAAGTCCTTCAACAAGAAGGTCTGGTTCTTTTCGCTTCTCGGGGTATATGTGAAGTGTGGAACCTCCCCAGAATTTAAAGCATTTTTTGCTGATTTGAAATCAACCAGTGATTTTGTTGATTTCAACCAGTGATTTTGTTCTGATAATTAACTTTTCGGAATTGATTCGTTTAATCACGAAATTTATTAATTTGTTTTCGGCTGCCAATAGCCGAACCATGTCCTTTCCGCTTTGACCGAACGCATTAATTGGCGAAACTTTCTCTGTATTCTTGGCTACTTTTTGAGGAGGATCAGCAGAACTACGGACTGGTTTCTTCTCCTTATTTTTATTTTTTAAATAAAATATGAAATTATCATTATCTTCACTAACATTACCTTCTGTACATTCGTCACCGTCCATTTATTGTTGGAGTCCGTCCAACGCTGCATAGTAGTTCAGGCTGTTGTTAGCGCCTCCAGGACTTAGTACTTCTTCAGGGATGACTTGTTTGACAGCTTTCTTTTACTTAGTTTCCGTATTTATCTGTCGTATTGGGTCTGCATCTTGAACTTTCTTCGCTCTCTTGTAAAGATCTGCGAATTTTTTCAGCCGTAGTTCCAATTCCTATGAAACACAGCATGGACTACAAATGTCATGTTGGCTGTTTTATTGATAAGTGTCAGGTAACAAGTGCAAACAAATCGCGAAAACGAATCAAAACTTACGTTAATTTGGTGAATTTTGTTTCATCATCGCGTCGTGAATTTGGGAAACAATCGATAGTTACAATGCGTGGCGTTCGTTTAAAATCATCTTCAATTATTGGTGCTTTTAATTGGAAGTCAAAACAAATATACTGGAAAATAAAGTGGCTCGGGAAGAAGTGCAAAAAAATATTAATCGCGCGTTAGTGAAAATTCATATTTTAGAAATTAATTAATTCACAAGCTTCTTTTGTCATGCTGCGAATTTTTTGCTGGTACTGATTTTTGTTTAAGTTTCGGAATCAAATGTCAAACAATATTGAGTGACATAGAATCTTTGCCCTCTAAATCAGTGGCGGCATCAAAAAAATTATTATATTGAGGGAGTTGAAGGTATGGATATTAACTAATTTTGTGATTATCTTCTATAATTTTTTTATGAAAAAAATTTAAAACTGATTTTTATTTCAGCTTTCCGATACATAAATAATATACTTCAAGATAACCCTTTTACCTTAAAGGAATCTCTGTTTTCTTGCTTCGAATTCAAATTAAACATAAACATATATACGAGTATATATATATATATATATATATATATATATATATATATATATATATATATATATATATATATATATATATCTATATATATATATATATATATATATATATATTTATTTATATATATATATATATATATATATATATATTTATATATATATATATATACATATATATATATATATATATATATATATATATATGTATATATATATATATATATATATATATATATATATATATATATAAAATATAAATATACAGATATTATATATATATTATATCATTACGCTTCACCAAAATTATGTATTGCTACATTGAAATATTACAATTAAGCAAAATCAAGGAAAAAGATAAGCTGGGGGCCCCTTTTCCTTCGCGCGTTGCCTCCGCCAGAAGTATCAGCTCCACTTTTCAGTCTTTTTCAAACTCCGATGCGCAATCATTTATTGCAGCACACTCCTTCATTCCACTTAATAATTCCGGATGCTAATGATAACGTTGCAGCGGATATGTATACGCAAAATCGTCGTCGTACATTCGCGTTTACAAACCATCCAATTCTTGGGTTAATGAAAGACTTTCAACACGAACGATTCTTGCTTGTGTCTAGCGTACGAAGCTTCGTCACTAGAATGATTTTACTGATCGCTGCTCGGGTCTCCTCCTCCTTCCTCCTCGGATTCACGTTGATCACCAAAAAGAGAGCGCACCACCGACCAACCGTCCTTAAATAAATACTGCTTAACGTTGCACCGGTTTAAGCTCAAGGTCAACTGAACGGCGGTTAATGCACTTTTCAGGGAAAAGTTGTTCGTGGCGGAAAATATTCTTTGAAAATCACGGAAACTTATCTTTCTAGAGGCAATTCTACCTTATCATCGTTGAGAGCCTCCAAGATCTGCCATCTTTTGGCCATTGTCGTATTGCTGAAAAGTACGAAGTCCGAATGAAAGTTGGTTGTTTGGTTACTGGCTATTGCGTGTGGCTACTTTCAATGATGCTTTTTAAATTTTCAAATTAATTGGAATGGTAATACCTTTTCTTACCAGCGAAATTTTTTAATTGTTCTTTTGCCTCGTGCAATTGTTTAGTTAACTCCTTTACTTTACTGTCAATATAGTAACTGGTAGCAAATTGATTTTTCAAATCCATCAACTGCTTCTCCAGGTTTTCTTTGTAGTGAAGTTCCTCAGCATACCATTTTTTAATTCTCCTACCATCACCATATGTTTATTACTCTCCTTTTCTCTTTCATAGTGTTCAACTATAATTTTTCATCTCATTCCTTTGAGTTCCGATTAATGTTTTTACATTAGTTCATTCATTTCATCTTCTAATCTCTGCATCTTTTTGTGAAAAATCTGCGTGTAGTTGTATCTTGTCCAGTTGAAAGGATACATCCATGCGAGATTTTTCAGCAGAGAGCGTTGCAAGAGAGTTCATAAGAGTTGGCATTCGCGTTTGCGATCCATCACTAGATGTTTATGATTTTAATTTAGAACTATGTAATGATTTTCCGCCTAAATTGTGCGAACGAAGTCGGAACCGACCTCTCATCGGTTTCAGATGTGAAGTCTGAGTCGTGGTACCAACCGGTCAACCAGTCTGTGCACCCGTAATCCATTTCGCGGTGGCTGCTTGTCGGCCAGCTAGATCGGAGAGGATTTCAGTCGCAGGTCTTAAAATGGATTACGCTCAATTACGTATTTCAGCCACCATTAAATGCCCGTTTCAAACGCGTCGAAAACACAAACATACGGAAAAGAAACCTGCTTTACTTTATTCCGTATTCATTCATCATTTCAGTCAATTACAAAAATCTAATTTCAATTTCGCGTTCCCAAATTTTACCGACGTGGTACCGAAAAATACACTACGTTAACCCAATCCCGAAGAACTCTCCGCTAAGAAAAAAAAGCAAGACAAACTAAGGTATCGCGTACCGCACGCAACGCGAACCGGCCATGCGCGGATTTTTAAAACCCTACCCTCGCGACGGCATACTTACCATGCACTCTCCTACCCGCTGGAAAAAAAGAAGGGCAGGCTGGAAAGGAAAGTCTAGTTTAAAATTAGCAATTCATATTATTTATTCTCTGATTTAACTTTTAAGTTTTTTATAATAATTCTATTCAAGTTATAATATTTTCTTTCAGTTCATTATTTTTATAGTATTCACGGATAAAAGCCATAAAATTTAATGTGATTTAATAATAAAAATAATTGTTGAATATCATCAAGTAAATCTAAATAGTTAATTCTTGTTCTCTTTTCTTTTGTAATAATTATATTAAAAGCTTCTTATCCTTAAATTGCAGTTTTGGTTAACGTGTTCTTTTTGTTGTTTTTTGAAACAAAAGGAAGTTGATTTTTTTTACTTTATCAAAATTATCGGTTAACAATAAAGAAATATACAATTTTTGAAAAGCACGCCCTTGATTTTCTCACTGGTGGGGATATTCATGTTGATTTGAAATATTAAGTTAATTCCGAAATGAAAAAAAAATCATTCAAATGAGTGCATTCCGCTATTAAATTGACCCAACGTTAACTGATAGAGAGAGGAATCGAAAGATAATAGTTTCCAAAAGTATATTTATACAGCAGGAATGTTAGGGATTTTTTTTTTGAATGAAATGAAAGCCTCAATTAGCTCACTGAAGTTTTGGTATTAAAATTTTATCGAAAGAGATCTTTTCAAGATTAATTCCGCGCATTCAAACATGATGATATTACACTTGTGCAGGGCTAATACAGTTCTCATTCTAAGACGTGCAGTTCATAGTTTTTTTAACCTAGTTTATGAATAGGCAATACAAAATAATATTTACAAATTACCTAATACATGAACAGAATTTTGTGAAATATTCAAAGGTGCCGATTGGTAGAATACAACGCAGGTTGTATTCTAAAATATTTACGACTATCAAACCAGTGCATTTCTTATATTAAATAGTTTTTCAGTACGTATTTACATGACAATGAATTCTCTAGAATTTCCCTGTTAAAAACTTCAACTGGCACAAAAAAAAACTGTCACTAATTATTACACAATTAAATCTAAATTTCCTCGCCATTTGCAATTATATTAATAGAATATGCGATTTACATTCGGAGTTGCTTCACTTTTTACGTTTTAGCGGTGTGAAGTATTAGGGAGGCTACTTTTTCCTTTCAAAATTTACGTAATAGTTCTGATTCACCACAATTTTCTTTGCCCTAAGATTTCGTTATATTTATATTGACTGTACATTTCAATAGAAATTAACTATTTGTTTCATTGTTTATGTAGTATTCAAAATATTATTGCTCTTTAGTACAACTTAAGCCCTATTGTCCTCAATTTTTTCTAGTTTTCACTTTTTTTTGTTTTAACTTATCATTTATCAATTTATTAACCACATATTGTATTCTCAAGGAATATTGCTTCCATTTGCTTTCTAAATAATGAATAGACTATTATTTCAACCCTTAATAATTAAGTTCCAGCACCAAAACATGTAGAGGGATTAAATTATAACATGCATTTAATTAATCAGCTTTCTCCTTAGGTATATTGAAAAGTTATTAAAAAAAAGGTATTCCGATTTATGTATGCTGACAATGTCATAGTTGATTTCCGTCAGGAACCAATCGAATTCGGAGCGAGTCAATGGGCTAGTCAAGTTCAGATTAAAGATCGTTGAGTTTTACGATTTAAGAATACGGACTGTAGAAATCAACAAACTGCAAAATCTATACTTAATCCTTTTTAGCTCGGTTGAACGCCCCTTTTCCTCGATGGTTAGCGACTCCGTTTTGATTTCCTACTGACGTTACCTTTGATAATAATCTGTAGGATTTGGCTAGCTTCAAATGCTGTTCCAGGCAGCAGAACAACTGGAGTTGAAACATGTTCAGTTTCAACGCCTAACATATTTGGATATTCATCGTCTCCAAAATCTGCTATCTCTTGGGCTTGGTCTATCCAAGGATTCCGAATGACTGTGTCGAAGAAATTGTATTTTTGCAGCCTACTCTTTCGTCCAGAGACAACATCGCAATAGTATGTTCTTTTGGTGTATGCTGATATATTCTATCGGTCCATTCGCCTATTGTAACAACTTCACGACCTTCTTGGTAGGTAGCACCATCTCGAGTCTTACCAATAAATGTACAGCCGTGTAAACCTGTTATTTGGCATCGGCACACATCGGGAACCTTCGAGTAGGTATGTAGGAGTAAATTGAGTGAAAAGGTTAAGTCCTTACTAGGGTTGTAAACACCGATATGAAAGTGCAGTTCTTTTTCATGTAGTATTAATCGGTACGTTATTCGGAATGGATAATTCTACATTGATCTAGTAAATTCATAATCCATTAAGGAAAATAATGCTTCAACATCGCCATTGTGTAATCATTCTAATGTCGATCTGTTAATCCTTGCAAATCCATGTTGCAGCCTGTGCTCCTCGTTAATACATTAGCGCTAAACTGTGATACCTGTCTTGTCCGGCCGTATCCCGTATTTCCAATTTAACTGCCGTATCATCTATGCAAAGCGTTTGCGTAAAAAACTACACCTATCGTACTCTTTTGGTACTCGTGGAATTGTTCTTTGACGAAACGCAAAACTAACGATGACTTACCAATAGCCGATTCACCCAGCAGGACCAATTTGAATTGGCAAATCTTATTTTTCGATGCACCCCTAGGTCGTGGCTCAATCGCTCGCCTATTTCCTCATGCGAAAGTGGTTGTGTGGATAGCGCCGCATCTTTCCTCGAAGAAATCCTCTTTATTTTGCTGCGCGAGGTGAATTTCTTGCTCCAAATTCCGCTGCTCGGCAATTTGCATACATTCCAATTGCCGGTCGAGGGATGTCCCAGTTGGTTCGCTGTTTTCCAATGCTGAAAAAAGACTTGTCTGATGACATTCCCCTCTTAGCGAATTATGTTGGTGTTGTAGAAGGATTCCTTACCTTGTTGCGAGTCGTGCACTTAAATTGCAACGACCTTTTTTCCTTTTTGGTTACCTTCGGCTACCACGAGACGACACTACCCTGGCCTGTTTTGACAGTTTCGACCGACTCCAACTGCCATCAGCTTTGGGTGACTTTCCTCGACGCAAACTGACGTAGGATGGGAATGTCAACCAAAGCTGACGTTCGTTCGAAAGCCATATGGCAGCGATGCGTATGTGTGCGAGCCGGTAGTGGCGTAGGGTCGACTCATTACAGGGCAGTGTCCACGATGCCAACCAGGCATGGGAGACTGAAGGACACACTTTACTTGTATGACAGCCGAAGAGGTCGTGGGGCTTGTGGATGGCAAATCTTCCCGCGGCACGTTCTGGCCCGAAGAGGTCGCAGATATTTTGAGCCCCGAAGAAGGCGATCGATGCTATGCAGGAGATGCTAGGCAGCGGTGGACAACAGCGCAAAGGAAGAAACTCTTCGCTGGCACTTTTCACTGTCGTATGTCTTCGGCATGGTAGACTCCCAGCTCCTTGCCGAACATGTCCGTAATGAGATATCGCGTGGGACTTAAAACTTGTAGGACACGACACTTAACGAACTTCTTTTCTAGTTTGGCATTGTAGTGCCGGCTTGGTTCACTTTGTCTGAAATTCCGTCGGTAGATTTTGTCACCTGCCTTGAAGCCAGAAAGATGGGATCGCAGGTCATAACGCCTCTCCTCCGCCCGTTTACTATCTGCAATAATCTCTCGGATTCGTTCTCGTGGAATTTGGAGTTTCTCGTGTGGCTCCAGAACCACTATTGGGCCTTCCAAACCTTTCAACTGACGCAATAGCCGATATGAGTTTCCGTGGCAGATCATATACTGGCTGAACACAGCAACGTACGGGGAGATACCTGTGGTGGAGTGGTATGACGAACGCAGGCCACAGGTGATGGCGAAAATCCTGCGGTCCCAATCTTTCTGATCCGGTTTGACGTAGCCCCGAATGGCGGCTATGAGGGTACGGTTCAGCCTCTTGGGCGCATTGGCTTGCGGGGAATGAACGGCAGTCCGCTGATGAGTAATGCCATACTTGTCCATTAGATCCCGAAATTTAGACGAGGTGATCTGAACTCCGTTGTCGGAGACCAACTTCTCCGGTACTCCAAATATATGGAAAACGCGATTTTCCAGAAAGCTGACTATCGGGCCAGTATGCAGGTTTCGAATTGGTTCAAAAATTGGGAATTCGGATAATTGGTCCAGGACCAGGACAGCTCCCGTATATCCCGAAGTCGAGCGAGGGTACAAATCGATGAGATCTATATACAGGCGCTAAAACACTCGCTCCGGTAGCTCAAATTTTCCCATCGGGGGCTGAAGGACAGAATTGGGCACTTTAGTGCATTTGCACAGCTCACACGCAGCTGCGTACTCTTTTACTTGCTGCGCCATCTTAGGCCGAAAGAAGCACGTCTTCAGTCACCGAAGCGTATGACTATAAGCGCCGTGCGCACTCAATGGGTGGTAATGAGCCCTTTTAATCAACTCGAAGGTCAGTTCTTCGGGCATTCATAACTTACACTTTTCCTCTTCTCGGATGGAGTCTCCGGAGGCATGTCCCATCTGCTTGTATATAAATCGCTCCGTCAGCCGCAGTTCTGGCAGCAGTGGTAACTGGTTCCGAATCGTACTCATCAGCTGGGTGTAACGTATTGACTTGAAGGCGGCGTGGTTCAAGTCGGGCTGTCATCCTCCTGGGCCAACTCGGGCCCTTCAGGGGGCAAACATGCTTGATAATGTGTCTGGTACCACGTGCTGACTTCCCTCGCGGTGTCTTATCGTGAAGTCGAACGCTTGTAAATTCAAGGCCCATCTGGCCAAACACCGCATGGTCAGTGCCGATTTCAAAGGGATGTCCCTCTACATATACTCGAAGACGTTTCAACGCCAGCACAGCCGCCAAGCATTCCTGCTCCGAGACCGTGTAGTTCTGCTTGGCCGGCTTCAGCTTGTGAGACATAAAGGCTATAGGCCTCTCCTCGCCGTCTTGTGCAACCTGGACTAAGACTGCTCCCACCCCATGTTGACTCGTGTCACAATGGACTGAGAATGGTTTCCCAAAGTCCGGGCTGTGCAGTACGGGGGCTGTTGTCAGACTCTTCTTTAGCTCTTTGAAGGCTCACAAGCTGGGCCCTTCCCAGACAAACTTACGTCCCTTACGCAGCATGTCGGTCAAAGGTGTGGTAATGGTGGCATAGTCACGTACAAATCGTTGGTACCATCCGCATAAGCCTGGGAATCGGCGTAATTGCTTGGTGATCGTGGGAAGTAGAAGAGCGTCAATCGTTTGAGTCTTGTCCGGGTCGGTCTTGACGTGTCATGCCCAATGATGTGGCCCAAATACTTCACTTCCGTCATCACAAACTGACTCTTCTGTATGTTGATGGTTAATCCTGCCCTCCGGATGTGCAAAGCCACTTCTTGGAGCAGGTCAAGGTGTTCGTGTAAGGTCTCGGTTATAAGCAGCAGATCATCCAAGTATGCGAAAACTTGGTGCCGTAAATGCGGTGGTATCACCTTATCCATAGGTGCGTCATTGTCTGAGGGGCATTGCACAATCCGAATGGCATGGTCACAAATTGATACAGTGGGCAACCTGGGACTGTGAAGGCTGTTTCTTCCTTTGAGCCAGGGTCTAAAGGGATTTGCCAGAAAGCATCCTTGATGTCTAAACCCATGATGTGATGGGCTTTAGGCAATTGACTCAACGGTAGAGGGTATGCGTCCTTGCGTCCAGTGACGGCGGTCAAACGTCTGGCATCTAAGCATAGCCGGACCTTGTTCAGCTTGACAACTAAGGTGATCGGGGAGGCCCACGCGACTTATGTAAGGTTCTTTTATTCGAAATAAAAAAAAAAAACAACTTTTGAAAGCTATACTTAGAATTTTATTTCATCCCGTTCTGTGATCAATTAATAACTAACTTTCATACATTTGTTCACTTAATATTAAACTTAGTCTACCTCAACAATATGACCTACATTTCAAATATTGCTTACTAATATCGATCAGCACTTTTGCAATTGATTCTAGTATTAGCATTTACGTTATGAAATTGTACAATTGCAAGAATGCTGATTACAAGAATTCATTTTAATGATAATTGTTGATATTGGAAAAAATGCAATTCTACATTGTGAAATTTTATGGTTGCGAGATTGCTGATCATAATAATAGATTTTAAGTGTTACAATGAACTAGGTTAACCAAACTTTTTAATTGGATCATTTCACCCTTTTCACATCAACTTAATGTAAATCTATACGACAAATTTGCTCTACACTTGAAGCTTATCTAACGTCGCGCGGATATCGATCACTCTTTCGGATGGCTCCGATAGCTTTTTAAATTACTTTTTATGGAATTGTTTGCAGCTTCATATAAATGAGTTGCATATTTTGAATAATAATTTTTCTGAAAAATTATTAGAGAAGAAAAATGTTAGTAATTTAAAAAGCTATCGGAGCCATCCGAAAGAGTGATCGATATCCGCGCGACGTTAGATAAGCTTCAAATGTAGAGCAAATTTGTCGTATAGATTTACATTAAGTTGATGTGAAAAGGGTGAAATGATCCAATTAAAAAGTTTAGCTAATACAAGTACTTACAAGAGAAATTTACCCTGAATATAACTTGCAAATACAAAAACATATTGAGTTCGCATTAGTAGAAAAATTAAAAATTAACTCCCTCACCTCTGAGCATGGTGGTCGCCATCACCGGTGTGTATCTAAGAGTGATGGCCTGAGGAGAATTAGTGCACACGTCGAAACCACCTTCTTCTAACATTTTTCTTCTCTAATAATTTTTCAGAAAAATTATTATTCAAAATATGCAACTCATTTATATGTAGCTGCAAACAATTCCATAAAAAGTAATTTAAAAAGCTATCGGAGCCATTCGAAAGAGTGATCGATATCCGCGCGACGTTAGATAAGCTTCAAATGTAGAGCAAATTTGTCGTATAGATTTACATTAAGTTGATGTGAAAAGGGTGAAATGATCCAATTAAAAAGTTTAGCTAATACAAGTACTTACAAGAGAAATTTACCTTGAATATAACTTGCAGATACAAAAACATATTGAGTTTGCATTAGTAGAAAAATTAAAAATTAACTCCCTCACCTCTGAGCATGGTGGTCGCCATCACCGGTGTGTATCTAAGAGTGATGGCCTGAGGAGAATTAGTGCACACGTCGAAACCACCTTCTTCTAACATTTTTCTTCTCTAATAATTTTTCAGAAAAATTATTATTCAAAATATGCAACTCATTTATATGTAGCTGCAAACAATTCCATAAAAAGTAATTTAAATAGGTTAACCAGTTGACTGGAAGTTCATTTGCACTTGGGGTCAAATTGATATCAAATATTCATCACCAACGTCGTTGGAGGTATATGCATCAATGACGTCACCCCTCCCTCCTTTGATTGAGAATTCTCCTGAGTTTTCTGCTTAAGAGTAGATTTAAGTAAATCGTATTTTCCTTTCAAGGACAAGTACGCAATTATTAATAAAATGATAGTTAATGAAATTGATGCAAAAGTTGACACAGCAAAATATTCACTTTTTCTTATATGATATTTTAGTTTGTTTATTTGCTCAATATTTTCGATTTGTCGCAACACCAATACGTCAAAACTCAATTGATTTATACTTTCATTTAGTTTAAAACTTGATTGAATAACAAAATTTTGTTTGAAAGTCTTTAGATTATTAGAATATATTTGACCACCAATGTTCGCATACATTTATGAAAATTTACAATATAGTTTCCTTCTAAGTATAATGTTCTATCATCACAAGTACTATAGAAGTATGTTCTATTTGCGTTTTTTAACAATATTGATCCTGGTTCTATTTCTTTTACTTCCATCTGATAATTTTTGGTTTTCATACAGTTGTTTTGAAATATACATAGGTCACATTTTTTCAAACTGTTCTTATTAGCATTGGTTTCATAATTATAACATATATTATTTATTTTCAAAATTTCTTGAGTACGAAACGAAAGCTGTTGGTAATTCTTATTTACCATTGGCGTAATTAGTGATCGTTCAGCATTAACAGTATCTCTTGGAATTCTTATAGCAAACAATAGTTTATTTTTCTTATAACTAGCTGCACCTAATCTTATATTTTCCAGTTTATATAAGTCGATGTGGTATCGAACAATTTCTTCGCTAGTTAGAATGTTACTACTCATAATCCTCAATCTAGCGGATGCGATGTTATTTTGTATATGTTCAACATTATCACCCAAAATTTTGATTTTCAACATCATATCCAAGTAAATAAGTTGGTTGTAAATTTTTTCGTTTGTTGCTCTAACATCATTAAATCTTTCAAGGAATTTACTTCGATCTGATTCAATAATTTCTTTCAATTTGAAAAATGTTGCGTTAAAATGATTGTTAATTGCGATGTTTTTATTTTTCGTCCCAATTGTGTTGTGAGTGTTTTCGTCAATTGTCCTCAAATGTTCTTCAATCTCAGTCCTGTCGATATCGTCTATTGTCCCGTATAACCATTTAAGTCCTGTCCCTATAACGTTTATGAGTCCCCGTCTTTCCCTGTGTTGTAGAATTGTTAAAATTTTAGCTCTAATATTCGTTAGTTCATGTTGTAATAATTGCTGATTTTCCGTTGATTCCACTTGATTAAGATTTGATTCTAGTGAGTTAATAATGAAAAGGATTTCTCCCGGATCTATAAAATGTATTATCGTATAATAGTTTTCGACAATCGCAACATTCTCCCTTTTGATCTCTGCAAAACCATTGCTACTGTTCAATTGTTCTATGGTCAAAGTCCCGTCCGTTGGTGTCATCATTGTCAGTATTGCTAGCATCACTATAAACTTGACCTGCAAATTTTTTATCTCTTTTAATATTAGTCGGATGGATATTTTCTAGTTTGAGTTTCCTATATCTTGGTTCATTTTTATGCCTCAAGGCCTTGTAATTTTTAACATACCCTTCGTCTTTGCTTTGTTGGTAGTTTTCCCTAGTTTCATTTAATTTATTAATTCTCTTTTCCTTCGTTATACGCAATAATTTTTCTACTTCCTCAGGATTTACCTTTCCTTGTTCGACATCTAGTGGTTTTGTTTTGATCGTAGAATAGAAAGACTTATAATACCATTCAACGCATTTGAATACTCTCTCTTGAATTGACATTTCCGACTTCTCTACTTCTAAAACTCTAAGTTTTTCACCTAGTATGTTGTGAAAACTGTTTATATCTGCATTGCCTGTGTAGCTGTTAAGTTTTGTGAAGTGGTTTTCGACTTCTTCAGAATATAGAAACTCCTTCACGTTTACTGAATTGAATTCATTGTCCATTACTAGGCGATTTGGTTTGCCCTTTATAGAAAAATATAGCCTTATCGTTATCGTTATACTATTCCTATCTTCTAAATACAAAGCGATTACATATTTTGAAAATTTGTCAATAAAAGTTATGAAACTATGTTTTTATTGATGTAGATGTCCACATGTACTATTTGATTTACATTAGTCGGGGTTTCGGTAATTGCATATTTGGGTTTAAGGGGTTTTCGGTCGTATTTGGCCCTGTTGCAGGTATCGCAGTTGTTTATGAATTTTTGTATCAAAACCTTAAGGTTTTTGAAATAAATAAGTTTCCTTAGTCCTTCGTAATTCTCATTAATCCTTGCATGTCCTGTTTCTTTCTTGTGGTACCTGGCTATATGTTTAAATGTGTCCTTTTCCGTCTTCATATCCTTGGCATGATATGCACATCTATTTAATTTTATACTTTTGTTAAAAAGTTCGACCAGTTTTTGCTAGACAAAATTATATTCGTGGTCTGGAAGCTCGGAAAAAATTCCTACTTTGCCACCTGTAAGTAACCTTCGGAACACATCAGACATATCATGATTTTTAATATCATCCAGACTTATAAAAATTTTGCGCTTATTATTGATAGTTTCGATTTCTTTTGTTTTGCGATCCGTTAAAATGATCTGAGTATTGAAACGATTCACTACTGTGTCTAGAATAGGAAAATGGTCATTGAGTTCGTCTTGTTGTGAATGAATGGTCGCATTAGTGCTCATATTATCGTCTTCCTCTCTGTTCTTGCTCAATTTATTGATTTCTCCTGTTTCCGCGTTAATTCTACTCATAAAATCGGCCGCTTTGTTCTCTTTTCCTTTGATATAGTTTATATTTATATCATATTCTCTGAGTCTTAGCAACCACCTTTGAAGCCTTGGGTTAATATCCTTACCCTTATTTTTAGTTTGCAACCACTTGAGAGGTTGATGGTCCGTCATCAAGTCGAAAGGTCTTCCGTATAAATAGGGTCTGAAATAAGTACAAGCCCAAACGATCGCCAAAAGCTCCTTCTCTGTAGTACAATACTTTCTAACTTATTGGATGTTCATCTTGTGTAAGAACAGCTCCTATTGCAAAATCGCTCGCATCCGTAACTAACTTAAACTTTCTATTGAAATCAGGGCACCTTAGAATTGGGGCCTCAGTTAACATTCGTTTCAACTTTTGGAATGCGTCAATATATTGAGGATCGTTTTTGTTAATTTTGCAGTTTTTTTTGAGGTATTTTGTCATTCCTTGGGCAACTTTTGCATAATCTTTTACAAATTTCCTATAATAACCAGTCATCCCTTAAAACGATTTGATTTGTTTTGGTGTTTCGGGGAGTCTTAATTTTTGGATATTTTCAATTTTGTCCCTATTTGGTTTTAGCCCTTCTGTTGTAAGAATATGTCCCAAATATTCAGTAGTTCTCGCAAAAAATCAACATTTATCAATTTGGATTTCAGATTATGTGATCTTAATCTGTTGAATACTTGTTGGATACTCGACCTGTGTTCCTCGATGGAAGTACTAAATATCAAAATATCATCTAAGTACACTACGCAAATCTGATTTATATAATCTCTTAGAACAGAATTAATAAGTCGTTGAAATGTTGTCGGAGCATTCTTCAATCCAAACGGCATCCTCACAAATTCATAATGCCCTAAAGGCGTCGAAAATGCTGTTTTCTTTCTATCCTCTTCTTTTATCAACACCTGATGAAAACCCTTGGCGAGATCCAGTGTTGTGAAGTACTGAGCCCTGCCCAGTTTTTCCAATATAGTCTCAATATTAGGGATGGGGAACTTATCGCTTATAGTCTCCTCGTTGAGATTCCTATAATCAATAACGATTCTCCACTTATTCTTGCCAGAATTATCTATTTTCTTAGGAACTATCCACAAGGGTGAATTATATGGTGAATTGCTTTCCTTGATGATACCCTGCTCCAACATTTCCTTCATTTGTTTATTTATTTCCTACTCGTGAACCTGGGGGTACCTATAGATTCTTGAGTAAATGGGTCTATTGGTTTTTGTGACAATTTCATGCTGAATTTCGTGAGTGTGGGTTAACTTCTGTCCCTCCTGAAAAAATAAATCTTTGGTTTTCCCAATCAAGGTAATTAGAGTGTCTTTCTCTTCAGAGTTCATATCTTCCCTCAAAAGTTTATCGAGAATATTTTGGTCATCGGTGAATTCTCCTAACACATTTACATCCTCATAAGTGTAAGGACAAGAGTACAAAAATTTTGTTCGTACATTATGAATTTCAATATAACCCTCTTCTAAATTTATGGTTGCCTGCATTGGTTTCAGTAAATTCTGACCAATGAGACCATCAAAATTCTTATATTTGAGAGTTGTGAGTTTCCAACTCATGAGATTATTCTCATTAAATTCTTCTGGAAGCTCCGTAATAATTTCCTGCGTAACTTCAGTTGCACCATTAAGTGTATTAAAGCGGATAACGTCCTGTAAATTTTCGCGTTTATATTTAGGTAATTTATTTTTGTCTAACAGGGTTGTGGTCGAACTAGTGTCGATAAGGCATTTGATTCTTTCACCACCAACAGTCAGTTCTACTATCGGTAGATCCTGCTGCGAGGCGGTAATTGAAAATTTACTTCCCCATTCAAATGATCGACTTCCATTGGTTCAATGCGTCTAGATTGTCTGGAGTTTGTGCCATTAAATTGATTTCGAAACTGCCCTGAACTTGATTGACCGAAATTGTTGTTTCTTCGGAACTGTCCCGAATCAGAGTAATTTACATTTCCTCTAAATGTACCATTATTTTCATTTCTCCCGAATTCCTTTCTATAATTTTGTTGGAATCCGTTATCTCTATCAAAGTGGTAATTGCGTCTCTGTCTGTCGTTGAACTGTCTAAGGAGTCCAGTCTCATCTAATAAATAATAGGCTTCTCTCAATGTTTTAATGTCCCTACTATAAATTACACTAGCCAGATGTTGGTCGATACCGTCCAAAAATATCTTTAAAATTATCGACTCATTAGAGGCAGGTGAAAATTCCACTGGCTTACTGTTGTCAAACTCATACTTAGTGTTAAGCTTATCTAAAATATTTCTTAGTATACGGTAAAATTCACTTACATTATGATTCTTCATGTTGATAGCCTGATGATGCAAATTGTGGTACGATTCCCTGATTCCGAAGTTTTTTATTAGTTCCACCTTCACTTTTTCCCAGCTTGGATGGGCTCCCAAAGTTCGAATCGCTTGGAATGCTGCTCCCTGGATCTTATTTAGGATGTATCTGTTGTAGACGTACTCCTGTAGGGCAGCATTATCCCGAAACATGGGAAGTATAAGTTCTACTTCCCGGATAAATGATGAAAGATCGTAGTTCCTGTTGCCATAAAATTCCTTGATTGCCGCTGCCTCCTTAAGCAACTCTGTAGCAGAGATGCTGAACTGCTGATGTGATGGATATGCCATTCTATTTTATAATGTTTTTTGTTTTCTTCTTTTATTTTCTTTTCACTGTTTTGGTTTTCGGTACCAAGGGACCTTTGTTAGCTACCTCTTTCTTTTTTAAAAGGGTAGGAGCGAATTCTCGGAAAATTCAGCTCAAGGCAATGCTAGCCTTCCGTTATAAGTCTTTTTGATTTTTTTTTTTTTGCACTGTTTTGGTTTATGGTACCAAGGGACCTTTGTTAGCTACCTCTTTTTTTTTTTAAAAAAAGGGTAGGAGCGGATTCTTGGAAAATTCAGCTCAAGGCGATGCAAAGCCTTATGAGTTATTACCGGGATATTTTCACTTTTTTTTTTTTTTTAAAACGAATATTTTCACTAAGTCAATCTTTGGATTGACTGCTTACCGACTGCGCCACTTATGTAAGGTTCTTTTATTCGAAATAAAAAAAAAAACAACTTTTGAGAGCTATACTTAGAATTTTATTTCATCCCGTTCTGTGATCAATTAATAACTAACTTTCATACATTTGTTCACTTAATATTACACTTAGTCTACCTCAACAATATGACCTACATTTCAAATATTACTTATTAATATCGATCAGCACTTTTGCAATTGATTCTAGTATTAGCATTTACGTTATGAAATTGTACAATTGCAAGAATGCTGATTACAAGAATTCATTTTAATGATAATTGTTGATATTGGAAAAAATGCAATTTTACATTGTGAAATTTTATGGTTGCAAGATTGCTGATCATAATAATAGATTTTAAGTGTTACAATGAACTAGGTTAACCAGTTGACTGGAAGTTCATTTGCACTTGGGGTCAAATTGATATCAAATGTTCTATGTGGTGATGACGTCGTTGATGAAGCAATTGGAGTGTCACTTATTGGAGGTATATGCATCAATGACGTCACCCGCGCTCTGCGATTCTTCGATCACGCTTGGTGCTAGCATTCGATCAACTTCGGCATATAGCGACTTTTCCTTCGCTGGAGATATAGCAAAATGTCTCTGCTTTATGGGTTTAGCCTCCCCCACATCTATTGGGTGAAACACCAGGGCCGTCCGGCTTAAACTTTCCTTCTGATGCAATGGAAAAGCCGAAATTAACGAGTCAAGTCGCAGTTGTTGATTCACATCCAGTGCATGTCGTAATGAGTTTGAGGTTGGAGTTTCGTCAGGAACAGTGGCGACGGAATCCAGTGTCATGCCAGAAAACAGTGCTGGGACCAAGTTAAATTTTCGAACGAAATCCACCCCTAGGTAAAGATTTTGGGTTAATTGGGGAATAATATAAAATTCCAGAGGTTTAGTTACGCCTTTAAATGTCACATCCGTCGTAATTTTCCCCGCCACAGAGTGACGAGTTCCGTCCGCCGTGCCCAATCAGGCGGTGAAATGATGGATTTGGTCCGCGTGAGTTGCCAGCACCTCCCCTGCAAAATCGGCTGATATGCAAATCACACTGGCTCCCGTATGGACTAAGCCTGACAATCGCTTTTGCAGGAGGTGAACTGACACATATGGTCAAACGTCATCCCTCATTAATTCGTCTAAATGCATTTCCCGTAATGCCTTCCTCGATTGCCTGACCCTTCTCCAGAAGCTTCGCATCCGACACCTGGCTCGCTTCCTTCGCGGTGGGGGAGTTGGAACCATCTCCTCACTGGAGATGCACTAGCGAGTAGCCAAATAATCCCACAGTCTGACGTGGAAGGGCTTAACATGGCAAGGGACCTTCGTCTCGCTACCATTCCCCTGCGCGCCTACCTCGACAACGTGTGACGTCAGCTGCGGAACTTTAGAAGAACTGTGTTTGGCGGTGCGAATCAGTAAAGTTGGGGTCGTGTCTGGGGCTTGGTCGCAACTAGTGATAGGGTCGGTATTGGTTGGTACGGGTTCTAGGAGCGCCGTCGGGTAGTCGCGGCACTCGCTAGCAAGTTTTTTTGTAACTTGCAATCTGCGCAATCTGGCGCATAAGGGTTTGCCCTTTCGCATCGGTAACAGAAGATCGTCGGTTCCGCTGGACATGCATAGAACCGATGCCCCGGTTGTCGACAGTTCCAACAGACCGTCGGGCTTGTAACTACTTCAACTAATGGTCGGCCAATCATTGGTTCGAACTCGTGCTCCAGGGGTGCCTCGCTCCTCGGTATGGATATCGGGTCGTCAATTATTTGATCCGCTGCCACTAACTCCGCGGTATTATTATTTCGTGGGTTAGGTCCCGTCATGTGAGGTTGTAGACGGAAGGTTCCTTGCCGCTTATCTAGCTGTTCTTGCCTACGGTTATGGAGGCGTAATCCTTGTACGGTATGTGTGGGCACATGAAAAAGACTGTTCTGAAGCTCCCACCACATACTCTCCCTGATAATTTCCGCCAGTTCGTCCTCGAGCATGGGTGTTCGTAAACGAGTGCTTAAGCGCAATATATATTGTCAGTTTTGCCCAGGAGAGGATGACAATGCCTGTCACACATTTTTTGCGGGTACAAAATGGGTCAGGCTGTGAAGGGAATTCTACAGGGAGACGGGAGAGCTCACCTAGGATAATATAGTAGTGGTGATGCTCGAATCGGTTGAAAAATGGAACCAGGTGGCACATTATGCTCGGGCAGTCCTAAAATATAAAAGGGACTCACAGCAGCCGGGGGTGCTGGGGCTGGGGGATCGCTCTTCTGGCATTTCCTCTTCCCCTCTCCCCTCCCGCTAGGAAAGGGACTCCCCAGCTTGAAGGCGCTCCACGGCGTAACAAAATGAGACCTGGCCCGAAGTTATGTGTCAAACGGTTCCAGGCTGGGTTCTCAGGTTGACAGGAGAGGTGTTTAGTGTGTAGTCCAGTCACGCATGGGAGTCCCACACCCTGTGCATAAATAGTATTCACCTCCCTACCACAAAAAAAAGCGCAATATACTGGTGTAATACTGGTTGAATGGTTCATGGGCGCCGTACTTGCGTTTCTTCAGTTGTTTCCGTAGCTCTCTTTCAGTGAAGCCGTCGCCAAAGCGGTTGCGGAGGGCTCCACAGAAAGAATTCCAATCGGGCGTGGCATCGATTCTATGAAACTCCAGTACCACTCGGCAGCATCTCCGCTGAACAGGAGGTGTGCGTGCTGGAGGAAAGCGAAGAAGTCGCCTCCTGGTATGTTGGTGACTAGTGCCTGAATTCTAAACAGGAACCGGTTCACCGGTGTCGTCGAATTGAAACCGTTGAAGCTAAGGAGCCAACTCTCCATGATACGAGGTGTAGGGTCTCGGACGGATGTCAATACGTTCCCGGGGTGAATCGCATCCTCGATGGGCCTGCTGTAAGGGACCGAATCGGGGACTGTGGGTGTCAACGGAGGTGTGGTGCTGTATTGCGGTCGATACTCGGGAGCCCTGCGATCCATTCCTGCGTTCCTTGGAGGGAGGGTCCAATTATCAGCCGGTCTAGAGTGGGGCATAGCCACACTGGGATTGGGCTCCCAGCCAGACGGAGTTCTTACGCAGCTGGGGTTAGCTAATTTGGAGGTTCTGAAGTCCCCTTTCCAAGTGTCCGATCCTCTTGGATATTCCTTGCATTAGAGCCAGGGTTGTGTGGACAGAGTTGGTGGAAGGCGCTGTTGGAACCTCGGCCGGGACAACGGCAACAGGAACTTCTCCGCCCACAGCTCCTGGGATGTCCAACAGTGGTTGAGGCGGTTCAACATTTTGCGGTTCTTTTGCCACTGCTCCGCACGTCGGGACGTGCTTACCGAGGGAGGCATCTACGGCTGTTCGATCTGTAGGGCGGCGGCATATATGACAGAGCTCAGACGTCAGTAGGAGCTGTTGGACAGAGGCGTGATGAAACAAATGTCCACATTCCAACCGCACACTTGATGCGCCCTTGACGACGTCTTCGAAACAAATCCCCTAGTTAGCGGGTTGGACCCTTTTGGAACGAGTCCAACGCCTTTCTGGGGTCCGCTCTGTCGCCGTGGTTTGGTTTCGTTGATGGTGTTGGTTTTAAAAAAAACTGCTGTTAACTACAAACAAACTTTAGGTATATATATAAAAAGGAACTTATTAATGATTTAGTGGCAAGCCATTGCTATATAAATTAAAAAAATAAATTAATTTGTAAACACTTTCCCTTCAAGCAGCGCCGACTAATCCAAAAGTAAATGAGAGTGAAAGAGTGCCAAAAAGGGTGCTTCCGGCCGATTTGCAAGAATTGTTCCCCAAACCCACATAAATTTCAAAAACCGTCTCTAAACTATGTTAATTGACTCCACGAGGCTAGTGGCAGAGCTACCGCAACAGCTTTATATGCAGTCAAAAGTCCCGACACGGTGAAGAATTCCAGGCCCCGCAAATCTAGCATACGCCACCGAACGTTGAACCGAAACCACTCGTCTATCACGCATAAAAAATTAGTAGAATCTTTCCGCAACATGAAGGCAAGGTAACCTTCTACTTTCTTGAGAGTCCAGGCTGATAGGAGAAACCCATCTGGCTGACAGTTCAAGAAAATAGAAGGTCCTTACAGGTGTCAACCTGGGACAACACACCGGAAGGGTTCGGCTTCGAAAAAAAAATCAAACAAAGGAGAGCGGAAGCTACAACTCACGTGAAGCGACTGCAAGTGTGGATAACACAACTCCAATGCTCCTGTCTGTGGAGCTCGAGTACCAAGGTACCTTACATCCTCCGCAAAGGACCAACTCGTCAGAAGACGCAAATCATTTATCCCCTTAGGATGTTTTTGCCCCACGTTGGGCGCCCGTCTAAATTGTGCGAACGAAGTCGGAACCGACCTCTCATCGGTTTCAGACGTGAAGTCTGAGTCATGGCAACGAATGGTACCAACCGGTCAACCAGTCCGTGCACCCGTAATCCATTCCGCGGTGGCTGCTTGTCGGCCAGCTGGATCGGAGAGGATTTCGGTCGCAGGTCTTAAAATGGATTACGCTCAATAACGTATTTCAGCCACCATATGCTCGTTTCAAACGCGTCGAAAACACAAACATACGGAAACGAAACCTACTTTACTTTATTTCGTATTCATTCATCATTTCAGTCAATTACAAAAATCTAATTTCAATTTCGCGTTCCCAAATTTCACCGACGCGATACCGAAAAATACACTACGTTAGCCCAATCCCGAAGAACTCTCCGCTAAGAAAAAAAGGCAAGATATACTAAGGTACCGCGTACCGCACGCAACGCGAACCAGCCATGCGTGGATTTTTAAAACCCTACCCTCGCGACGGCATACTTACCATGCACTCTCCTACCCGCTGGAAAAAAAAGAAGGGCAGGCTGGAAAGGAAAGTCTAGTTTAAAATTAGCAATTCATATTATTTATTCTCTGATTTAACTTTTAAGTTTTTTATAATAATTCTATTCAAGTAATAATATTTTCTCTCAGTTCATTATTTTCATTGTATTCATGGATAAAAGCCATAAAATTTAATGTGATTTAATAATAAAAATAATTGTTGAATATCATCAAGTAAATCTAAATAGTTAATTCTTGTTCTCTTTTCTTTTGTAATAATTATATTGAAAGCTTCTTATTCTTAAATTTCAGTTTTGGTTAACGTGTTCTTTTTGGTGTGTTTTTGAAACAAAAGGAAGTTGTTTTTTTTTACTTTATCAAAATTATCGGTTAACAATAAAGAAATATACAATTTTTGAAAAGCACGCCCTTGATTTTATCACTGGTGGGGATATTCATGTTGATTTGAAATATTAAGTTAATTCTGAAATGAAAAAAAAATCATTCAAGTGAGTGCATTCCGCTATTAAATTGACCCAACGTTAACTGATAGAGAGAGGAATCGAAAGATAATAGTTTCCAAAAGTATATTTATACAGCAGGAATGTTAGGGATTTTTTTTTTTGAATGAAATGAAAGCCTCAATTAGCTCACTGAAGTTTTGGTATTAAAATTTTATCGAAAGGGATCATTTCAAGATTAATTTCGCGCATTCAAACATTATGATATTACACTTGTGCAGGGCTAATACAGTTCTCATTCTAAGACGTGCAGTTCATAGTTTTTTTAACCTACTTTATGAATAGGCAATACAAAATAATATTTACAAATTACCTAATACATGAACAGAATTTTGTGAAATATTCAAAGGTGCCGATTGGTAGAATACAACGCAGGTTGTATTCTAAAACATTTACGACTATCAAACCAGTGCATTTCTTATATTAAATAGTTTTTCAGTACGTATTTACATGACAATGAATTCTCTAGAATTTCCCTGTTAAAAACTTCAACTGGCACAAAAAAAAACTGTCACTAATTATTACACAATTAAATCTAAATTTCCTTGCCATTTGCAATTATATCAATAGAATATGCGATTTACATTCGGAGTTGCTTTATTTTTTTACGTTCTAACGGTATGTAGTATTAGGGAGGCTACTTTTTCCTTTCAAAATTTACGTAATAGTTCTGATTCACCACAATTTTCTTTGTCCTAAGATTTCGTTATATTTATATTGACTGTACAGTTCAATAGAAATTAACTATTTGTTTCATTGTTTATGTAGTATTCAAAATATTATTGCTCTTTAGTACAACTTAAACCCTATTGTCCTCAATTTTTTCTAGTTTTCACTTTTTTTTGTTTTAACTTATCATTTATCAATTTATTAACCACATATTGTATTCTCAAGGAATATTGCTTCCATTTGCTTTCTAAATAATGAATAGACTATTATTTCAACTCTTGATAATTAAGTTCCAGCACCAAAACATGTAGAGGGATTAAATTATAACATGCATTTAATTAATCAGCTTTCTCCTTAGGTATATTCAAAAGTTATTAAAAAAAAGGTATTCTGATTTATGTATGCTGACAATGTCATAGTTGATTTCCGTCAGGAACCAACCGAATTCGGAGCGAGTCAATGGGCTAGTCAAGTTCAGATTAAAGATCGTTGAGTTTTACGATTTAAGAATACGGACTGTAGAAATCAACAAACTGCAAAATCTATACTTAATCCTTTTTAGCTCGGTTGAACGCCCCTTTTCCTCGATGGTTAGCGACTCCGTTTTGATTTCCTACTGACGTTACCTTTGATAATAATCTGTAGGATTTGGCTAGCTTCAAATGCTGTTCCAGGCAGCAGAACAACTGGAGTTGAAACATGTTCAGATTCAACGCCTAACATATTTGGATATTCATCGTCTCCAAAATCTGCTATCTCTTGGGCTTGGTCTATCCAAGGATTCCGAATGACTGTGTCGAAGAAATTGTATTTTTGCAGCCTCCTCTTTCGTCCGGAGACAACATCGCAATAGTATGTTCTTGTGGTGTATGCTGATATATTCTATCGGTCCATTCGCCTATTGTAATAACTTAACGACCTTCTTGGTAGGTAGCACCATCTCGAGTCTTACCAATAAATGTACAGCCATGTAAACCTGTTATTTGGCATCGGCACACATCGGGAACCTTCGGGTAGGTATGTAGGAGTAAATTGAGTGAAAAGGTTAAGTCCTTACTAGGGTTGTAAACACCGATATGAAAGTGCAGTTCTTTTTCATGTAGTATCAATCGGTACGTTATTCGGAATGGATAATTCTACATTGATCTAGGAAATTCATAATCCATTAAGGAAAATAATGCTTCAACATAGCCATTGTGTAATCATTCTAATGTCGATCTGTTAATCCTTGCAAATCCATGTTGCAGCCTGTGCTCCTCGTTAATACATTAGCGCTAAACTGTGATACCTGTCTTGTCCGGCCGTATCCCATATTTCCAATTTAACTGCCGTATCATCTATGCAAAGCGTTTGCGTAAAAAACTACACCTATCGTACTCTTTTGGTACTCGTGAAATTGTCCTTTGACAAAACGCAAAACTAACGATGACTTACCAATAGCCGATTCACCCAGCAGGACCAATTTAAATTGAAAAATCTTATTTTTCGATGCACCTTTGGTCGTGGCTCACTCACTCGCCTATTTCCTCATGCAAAAGTGGTTGTGTGGATAGCGCCGCATCTTTCCTCGAAGAAATCTTCTTTATTTTGCTGCGCGAGGTGGATTTCTTGCTCCGAATTCTGCTGCTCGGCAATTCGCATAAACTCCAATTGGGGTTATATCCACTGGCCGGTCGAGGGATGTCCCAGTTGGTTCGCTGTTTTCCAATGCTGAAAAAAGATTTACCTGATGACATTTCCCTCTTAGCGAATTATGTTGGTGTTGTAGAAGGATTCCTTACCTTGTTGCAAGTCGTGCACTTAACTTGCAACGACCTTTTTTCCTTTTTGGTTACCTTCGGCTACCACGAGACGACACTACCCTGGCCTGTTTTGACAGTTTTGACCAACTCCAACTGCCATCAGCTTTGGGTGACTTTCCTCGACGCAAACTGACGTAGGATGGGAATGTCAACCAAAGCTGACGTTCGCTCGAAAGCCATATGGCAGCGATGCGCATGTGTGCGAGCCGGTAGTGACGTAGGGTCGACTCATTACAACTACCATTAAAAGTTACATGCGGATGCTTCTTTGTGAGGCTCTACAGCGGAAAGCGTAGTAAGGGAATTCATAAGAGTTGCCATTTGCAGCTGCGATCCATCACTAGATGTTTTCGGTTTCGATTTGGTTTGACCATTATTACGCGTTTGATTGAGATGTTTGCATGCGAGCTTTTTCAGCAGAGAGCGTTGGAAGGGAATTCATGAGAGTTGCTTTTTCCATCTGCAATCCATCACTAGATGTTTTCGGTTTTAATTTGGAACTACCACTATTAGACGGCTTCAAAACAGCCTTCATCATCCGCAAATATACACCATGCAAGCATTACGCCTCCATGGCCTCAGGTAAGATCGCGAGTTCAAGCGAAAAACTGACCCAGCATTTGTGGAGACAGTCACAGCTGTATTGGATGAACGTATGGTTTATGTATATCATGCAATAATGCAATTTCACCCGATGCACTTTCTAATAAATTGTTCTCCGTCAAGCATAATGTTTTGCTTTGGCATCCCAGCCAAATTAATGACGTTAGCCTCCCCAGTCTGCATCAATAACTAACTCACCGATGACTTTGACACAAATATCGGACTAAAGTAGCAGGGAGATGGGCTGGCCCCATGGCTATTCAATTTTACTCTGGAGTACGTCATAAAGAAGCTAGCTGTCGATATACGAGGTACATTACTATACAAGTCGAGCTAAGTAGTAGCCTATGCAGACGACATCAACATTTTGTCTCGGTCATTAGCAACTGCCAAAGAACTCTTCCTGAAACTTGCTAGTGAACTAAAACTACAAATCAATGAGCATAAAACAACACTCATGACGCAGTCAAAGAGAAATCCCTCAAGCACACAAAATACCACACTTCCCAGATACAGTATCGCAAATGTGAGTGAATTTGTGTATTGAGGCACCAAAATAACAAGAACCAGTAATGAAAGAGACAAAATACGTCGAAGAATACTTATTACTTTATCACTATTAGTTCCAATAAAGTTTTATATTTATATATATATATATATATATATATATATATATATATATATATATATATATATATATATATATATATAATATATATATATATATATATATATATATATATATATATATATATATATATATATATATATATATGCATACATATACTTATATACAGATAAATGTATATGTATATATATGTATATGTATATATATGCATATATATATATATATATATATATATATATATATATATATATATATATATATATATATATATATATATGTATATATATATCTATATATATATATATAAGACAATTTAGACGCAGGTTGATTCAGCGAACAAAATTTGTTTCTATAAATAATGATTTTATTATATTTACAATAGTTACAACAGTTATTTACAACCTTACCTATAAATAATGAAACGACAATTAATGTTCGATGTTATCACTACGCTTCTTTATTAATATTTCTTTAATATTCAATATTAATTCTTTTCTAATATATTCACGAATTTAATATTTCTCTACTTTAAATTGGCTATTTACGATTTTTACGTTTTGACATATATATATTTTTATTAATATTAGATTAGGTTAGAATAACAGGTGAGTGGCGCATGAGAAGCGCGGCAAATTCGAATTTAAAGAAAGAAACTTTCTTTACATCTCCCCCCCTAGGTGAAGATTTTCAGTATTCAACTCCTTCTTCTGATGCTGGAAATAATTTTGTTACATGAAATAGTCCAGTTTCTTGTTTTAGTTTTCCTGTTTTTATTTTGTATAGTGAATCTGAAATTTTTTGTATTATTTTAAAAGGACCAATTCTAAGTTCATCCAGTTTCTTTCTGTTTAGCCTGCTGCCATTTTCAATATACACTAGCTCTCCTGTGTTAAACGAATATTTCTTTCTATTTTTGTCGAAGATCGTTTTGTTATATTCGTGTGATCTTTTTGTTCTTTCTAGAGCCTAGTCTTGATCTCTTATCCAATTTTCTTTATTGTTTTTGGTTTTTAATTCTTGAGGTAAAATGCTGGTATCTAAGCCATCTAATAAATACTTAGGCGTAAAGCCAGTTACTGTATGTTCTGTTGTATTGTACTTATCGATACATTCTCTGGCAATCGTTGTCCAAGCTCTTTTTCCTTGCTTTTCATTTATCTTGCATCTTATCTTGTTGACTGGAAATTGATTCAAGCGTTCGTTCAGACCATTAGAGAAAGGTGCATTAACAGCCGTAAAAATTAGTCTAACGCCATTTTCTACCAGGGCTTCTTTAAACTCTTTTGAATTTTATACGTTTCTAGCACTTTATTCACTAACTTGATGAAGTCCCTTGCAATCTGCGTTTTCAATGTTAAAATGAAAGCATATCTTGTAAAATGGTCCACAAGCAGGTGTAGGTACCTTTTTGTTGATCTTTGTCCTCCGAAGCCTCCAATTGTATCAATTGACATTATTTCGAATGGTTTTGTTGCTGGTCCCAATTGTGACATCAGTCCATATTTTATTTGTCCTCTGGGTTTGTTCTTGATACATATTACGCAGTTTCTACACACTTTAATTATATTTGCAGTTATATTTTTAGCTGTATAATAAGGACATATCCTATTCATCATTTGTTTAATCCCTATATGGCACCATTCGAAGTGTATTTCCTTAATTAATTCAAAGCTTAACTTTTCAAATAATATAATTTTTTCTTTATTTTTAATTTTTTTATAGAATACTCCATCCTTTTCTATTAATTTCGTTTTAATTTTCTGCAATTTTCCATTTTTTTTTGGTCTGTTTTTATTTCTTTTATTGCTATTAGATTAACTATTTTTAGCATTTCTTCGGTGTTTGCGAGGGGTTCTAGTACTGGATTTCTACTTAAACTATCAGCTTCGGTGTTATCTTTTCCCGGAATATATTTAATTTCAAAATCATATTGTGACAAATAATAAGTTAAATCACCAAGTTCTTCATCGGTTCTTGCTTTTATATTCATATGCTCTAATGGTTTATGGTCTGAAAATACAGTGAACCTTCTTCCAATAAGCCAGTGTTGCCAATACTTTGTCGCTTCCTTGATTGCCAGGCATTCTAAATAAATCGCTTTTTTTCGTTTTTGCAAATCATTCAATTTTTTTGAAAAATATGCTACTGGCTTTTCTTTACCATTATTTTGCACTTGTTTAAATACCGCACCAATACCTTTTAGAGACGCATCCGTGTAAATTCTTATTGGTAAATCCTTATCAAATATTTCCAACACCGGTTGAGAACATAATAACTTTTTAATATCTTTAAATGATTTTTCACACTGTTCAGACCATATAAATTTATCGTGTTTTCGTAATAGTTTGTGTAAAGGATCTAACAATATTGAGCTTTTCGGTATATACTCGTGATAGAAGTTGATTTTTCCAAGAAACTGTCGAATATTCTTTTGAGTTTTTGGAGTGGGAAAATTTTGTATTGAGATTAAGTTATCTTTCAGTGGTCTTAGCGTATTGTGTTCTATTATATGTCCAAGGTATTTTACTGATTCTGCTGCAAACGTACATTTTTTAAATTTTAATCTGAAACCTTCATTTACTTTTGCTTTTATCACTTTTTCTATATGTTCTACATGGTCCTTGAACGATTCCGAAAAGATTAAAATGTCGTCGATATAATTTTCTGAAAAATCTTTTAAAGTATGTTTTCTTAAGATATTGGATAAAATTCTTTGGAAAATAGCTGGTGATGTTTTTAATCCAAATGGTAAACACGTCCATTGGTAGTGCCCCTCTTGTGTGACGAATCCTGTTTTTTGTCTATCTTCAATGCGTAGTGGTATTGACCAAAAAGCGGAATTTATATCTAATGTGGTGAAATATTTGCAGTTTCTTGTTTTTATTATTAAATCAATTATTAATGGGAATGGTTGAGCTTGTGGTATGATTATTTTGTTTAGATCTCGAAAGTCTATGCATAATCTTGACCGTTTGTTTTCATCTTTTTTGAACGCCAAAGTCACTGGTGCTGCAAAAGGGCTATAAGATTCTTCAATTAATTTACTTTTTAGTAACTCTGCCACTTGATTTTCTATTTCTTTCTTATCTTCTATAGTGCATTTGTACGGCCTTTTACTACAATATTTATCAACTAGTAAGTCTATCCGAGCTTCGTAATTCGTAACGGTGCCTACATCATATTTAGTTTTTGCAAAAACCGCATTATACTTTTCTATTAGTTTGTTAATTTTAATTTTTTTTTGTATCGTCTAAGTGATCTAAATTCATACTGAATTCGTCTTCATTCACATGTTCATTAAAATTCACTTTAACATCTTTTTTTTTTCTATTTCATCTAATGACTTCATTTTTCTCTGTTTCTTGTTTTTTTATCTGTATTTCTTTCTTTTGAGATATTTCTAAATTTTCATCCTGAATTAGATTAAATTTCTTTATTGTATCCAAGCCAATAAGAAAATCTACAAAATCATCTCTTTCTATAATGAATGCATCAATGTATTCCTCCTGCTCAAAAATTTTTGCTTTTATGGTTACTAACCCTTTAGTTTGTGTCACACCATTGACTGTTTTTAATGATATTTTATTTAAATCTTCTGTTTTATTCTTTATCTTAACTAATCTTGAATTTATTAGAGATACTTGTGAACCTGGATCGTATGTTCCATTAACTTCTAACTTTTCTTCCAATAATATTTTTACTTGAATCAATGGTGTGATTATTCGTTTTTTTGTTCTGTATTTAACTCTACTTCTATCACTGAGTTACTTCCAATTATTCTTGTTTCGTTTTCGTTTTTCTTTTTAAACCAGCATGAATTCTCTGGGTGGTACCGAATACCCTTGTTCAATTTTTCACAATTTTTACATGGCTTCTTCTCATCGAATTTCTTTTTATCGTCTTGTCTTCCTACTTTTTTTGTAAAACTATTTTTCCGCACTAGATTTTCACATTTCTTTATTTCATGCAGTAGTTTGGTTGAATTTTCACACGTTTCTTTATCTATTTTATTTCTGACGAATTCGGGCAATCCTGCTGCTATAAGCATCATAAGGGTTATTGTACTCATACCATTGTCCATATCAAGCAATAGTTTTTCTTTCCTGAGAGCATATTCCATTAATAAACCTTCTCTATATTTGTAGGATATAGCATACACTCCTGTACTCCATCCTTTATCTGCAAATGACTCCAAAAATTTCTTTTTCCAATCGGACCATTCAGCTTCCATTGTTGAAGTTATTAGTGTTGCTGAGTGCCAATCTAAACATGACTTGTCCAAAAATAATCTTAATGTCTCGATTTTTGTGTAGTCTTCACTGATTTCAAATCGTCTGCACTCCTTCTCAAATGTCTCTAGCCATTGTTTTGCATTTGAGTGTTTACATGAAAATCTTTCAATCATGAATTTCTCTGCTATGTGCTTCAAATTTAGTTGATTTTCTTTCTTCCGCGTGGATTCTGCAAAATCTGCTTGTGTTATCTCCTCTAGATAGAGATCATTAAATATTAGATTGCCATCTTGATCGAAGTAAATCTCTTCCATTTCTTTAGTACATGTGATCCATATTACTCTTTCTTGGCCTCTTTGATTTAAACTTTTTTTCACTCTTTTAAAATTATCTGTTTTAGTCAATTCAGTATGGTTACTTACAAGTATTTTAGCTTCTGGCAACTTGTACTTTTTATTGTCCTCTGTTGTGATTGAGGTTATGGCAACTAGGCTTGTTTTACTGTCGCTCGGCGAGGCAACATATTTAAATGCGAATTGCAGTTTTCTTGCCATCATAAACGAAAATTGTCGTTTTATAAGACAATTTAGACGCAGGTTGATTCAGCGAACAAAATTTGTTTCTATAAATAATGATTTTATTATATTTACAATAGTTACAACAGTTATTTACAACCTTACCTATAAATAATGAAACGACAATTAATGTTCGATGTTATCACTGCGCTTCTTTATTAATATTTCTTTAATATTCAATATTAATTCTTCTCTAATATATTCACGAATTTAATATTTCTCTACCTTAAATTGGCTATTTACGATTTTTTTTTATTAATATTAGATTAGGTTAGAATAACAGGTGAGCGGCGCATGAGAATTCGAATTTAAAGAAAGAAACTTTCTTTACATATATATATATATATATATATATATATATATATATATATATATATATATATATATATATATATATATATATATATATATATATATATATATATATATATATATATGTATGTATATATACGAAGTGTGACAATTAAGTAATGACACTGATTCCATAAAAACCGTATATTTAAAAATTATTCTACAACTCTGCCATCCCCTTCAAAGAAGTTCCCTTGGGCAGCTATACAACGATTCCAGCGCGTTTTCCATGCTTCGTAACATTTCTGGAACGCTTTGAACAGGATGTCCGCGATTACTCTCGCCACGGCCGCCTGGATGTCCGTGATTGACTTAAAATGGGATCCTTTGACCTACAATTTTGTTCTAGGTGTTCTGTCAGGGCTCTTTTGTCCTGGCAGTTTATTATTTCCTTTGATAAAATTCCGTTCCTTAATATCTCAGAGACCCTTTTTAGGTCTTTGTAAAAAATTTTTTTACAAAGACCTACTAGTTTCGCGACCTGTCTGTCCGTCCGTCTGTCTGTCCGTCCGTCCGTCTGTCCGTCTGTCCGTCTGTCCGTCTGTCCGTCTGTCCGTCTGTCCGTCTGCCCGTCTGTCCGTCGGTCCGTCTGTCCGTGCGTCACAGCTGATTTCCTCAGAAACTATAGAAGCTAGAATGCTCAAACTTTGTGAAAAGGTCAAAAGTAATGGTCTCTCAAAAGTTAAGGCCTTAACAAAAATTTAAAAATTTTTTAAGGGGGGTCCCCCCTAATAACGAATTGGCCGTTAAAAATTTTTTTTGATCAAAGGTAGTCGAGTGGGGTATCAAATGAAAGGTCTTGATTAGAACTTTTAGAATCTGAAATAAAAAAATCATTTTATGAATTACGGGGTCCAGGGGAAGGCAAAATGTACCCAAAATTTGTGTCCCCCCCCCCCCTCGCGATTGGACACCTTTCAGCCGAAAAATCTGAAAATTATCACGAACGTGGATCTTTATGAGTACAAGGGCAACAAATACCTTAGAAATCGAAATTCACTCAACTTTGTTAATAATAGTATGATTTGTAGATTTTAAATTTTTTCCCATAAAATCAAAACGGACTGATATGAGATATATATGTTTACAAAATTTAATTGAGATCGAATCATAATCAAGTGAGTTATAGCCATTTCAATTGTATGGAATTACAACAACAATAACACGTGTTTATGTTGGATACAGGGTTTTCCAATAAGAGGTGTTATTTAAAAGGAAAATGCCATTTTTTAATACAAATGATCGGATTTTTATTTCATTATTAAGAAGAAGATATGCCGTTAATAGCAATAACTAACATTGGGCAAATAACCACTACGACACGCTTAAAGGACCATATCCTCTTCATGAAATTTTCCATAACCAAATCGCAAAGTGGCTGCCCTATGTCCTCGATAGCCTCACGAATTTTATCTTTGAGATCTTGAATCGACGCTGGGCTATTGGCATAGGCCTTCTCTATCACGTGGCTCCAAAGGAAGAAGTCGCAAGGTGTCAAATCAGAAGATCTATTCAAAATAACACCTCTTATTGGAAAGCCCTATACGTATTTAAAATTTACTTAGGCACTTTTATTTTCTTTCAATTTTCATGAAAATTTAAGGAATAGTGTTTAACTTGAACATGTTCAATCAGCAGAGCATTCAGAAAAATCATTTAAGCTAGATTAAAATGGCAGCAGCACTGTGCTTATGAAAGAAACTGTGCATCAATTGTATAAATTTGAACGATTTCGTATCTAAGTATTGGATGAATAATTAATATAATATCGATTCACGCCATTAGAAAACTTGCTTCTAACCCTAGGATGTTTACAAAGACCTTCTGGTAGGAACACTCTCCTGCTTACTCAACTTGTTTATAATTAAGGGAAAATCTAATTTTATTCATGTTCGGAAAATTCAACTACACCTTGGTTGTTACAATACAAAACTGAAACCAATTCAACTACACCTTGGTTGTTACAATTTAAAACTGAAACGCTGGAGAAAGAACGCTGAGTTTGCGTCTCTTGGCCGGCATGCTTGCCTTTGGTCATCAAATGTAACCCAATCTCTTCGATTATGGATCCACTTTACGGGCAAATGCACTGGCTGCATGTGCATGGCCAGCAATTTGGCTGTGAAATGAAAATAGCAATTCGAATTACAGTGTATGGCAAAATTTAGGATTCATGAATATTGAATTGAATTAAAGTATTTGAATTGGATAATATTATTGAATTTGGGTGAAATGCTGGCGAAAGGCAAATTCAATTGTTCTTAAAGGGGATTGTGAATGATTGATCAATCGATCGATGAAATGAGTTACAATGATTGAACAATTGATAAATCAATCGAATTGATTACAAATGAGCTTACTACTACGGCGAATTAACGTAAATAACTAAGGGTTGATGTTTTTTTTGTGTTAGGGAAGTGAATGCCATTTATGCACAGAGTGTGGGACTCCCATGTTCGCAAGAAGGCTATTGGACTACCCACTAAACACCTTTCCTGTCAACCTGAGAACCCAGCCTGGAACCGTTTGACACATTACTTCGGGCCAGGTCTCGTTTGGTTACGTCGTGAGGCCCCTTCAAGGTGGAGGATCCCTTTCCCAGCGGGAGGGGAGAGGGGAAGAGGAAGTGCCAGACAGGCGATGCCCCAGCGCCAGCGCCCCCGGCTGCTGTGAGTCCCTTTTATCTTTAAGGACTGCCCGAGTATCATGTGCCACCCGGTTCTATTTGTCAACCGAGTTGAGCATCACCGCAACTATATTATCCGGGGTGAGCTCTCCTGTCTCCCTGTAGAGTTCTCTTCGCAGCCTGACCCATTTTGTACCCGCAAAAAATGTGTGACAGGCATTTTCCTCCTCTCCTGGACAAAACCGACAATCGGGGGACTGTGACTTACCAATCTTGTGCAGGTAAGACTGAAATCACCCATGCCTGCTCAAAAGCTGGATCAGATAGAAGTCAATCTCACCATGCCTTATATTTAGCCACGGTCTTACATCCGGGATGAGGCGCGCAGTCCACCTTTTCTTCGTGCAATTGGCCCAAGACTGCTGCCAGTCGTTGAGCGAGCGCTGTCTCTCCTCGCGGACAACCATCTCCCTCGCATCCTCGTTTCAGCGCAGGTAAATAGCGTGGCGCTCCCTAGCAAGAAGGGCGGCAGGTATAACGCCTCCAATAACTCTCACCACCGGATCAGAGACTGTTGGATACGGGGATGCAATTCTCAGTGCTCCTCTTCTCTGTACCTGTGCCAAACGTTTTCCGTATACCTCCTTGCTAAGAGCGTCGTCCCATAACTCTGCTCCGTACAGTAGCACTGACCCTACAGCACTCATCAAAAGGCGTCTTCTTGATGGGCTGGGTCGCCCTACGTTGGCTATAAGTCGACTCAGAGCCGATATTCCCGAAGCAGCCTTCTCAGCCGTTGCCCTGGTTTGCTCAGAGAAACTCATCTTCGAGTCGACCAGTAGCCCCAGGTTCTTCACCGCTGGCTTTGATGCGATTTTTATGTCTCCAATACTGCTCATCCTTACTCGAGGGATTCTGTTTTTTTGTCAAGATGACCACTTCGGTTTTTTCAGTGCTAAACTGAGCCCACCAGCAGTCATCCAGTCCCTCACTCAGCGCATTAGCATACCTTGCCTAAGTTGCGCCTGTTCAACGGTGCGTCCAGCGACCAGAGTCGCAACATCATCCGCATAGCCGACCAAGCGCGACTCATCTGGCATCTCAAGTTTCAGTAGCCCGTCGTAAGACCCGTTCCACAGGTCCGGACCAAGGAAAGATCTCTGGGCAACACCCGATGTAATTTCCATCCTTCGTGGGCCCTGTGTCGTGTCGTAGAGCAGGCTTTGGTCCTTTAGGTAGTTCTTCAAAAGCATCATTAGATATTCTGGAACTTGAAAGGAGTTTTCCAGCTTATCCAGAATATCCACCCATCTAGCGGAGTTGAAGGCACTCCTGACGTCGAGTGTCACCAACAGGACGATCCGTCGCTTAGTGCGACTGTATGCCTCTGCTTTTTGGACCGCGTTCACCACCTCTGCAATCGCATCAATGGTAGAACGTCCTGCTCTAAAGCCGTACTGCCGAGGAGATAGGTCCCCAGCAGCACGAATCACGTCAGTGAGTCTTTCCTTGATGAATTTCTCTAGCACTTTCCCAGCCGTGTCTAGCATGCATAACGGGCGGTATGCAGATGGCGATTCGGGATTTTCCATCCCCTTGCTGATCAGCACGAGCCTCGCCACCTTCCATCGTACCGGGAAAACCCCGCCCCGTAGGTAAGCGTTGACTGTGCTGAGTGGCAAGTCAGAGCAATGGTGATAGGCAAGCTGCAACCCCTCAGCCGGAACACCATCTGGACCTGGAGCCTTCCTCGCTTTCAAGAAAGGTCTGCCTCCTCCAGTTCCGGCTGTGTGAAGAGTGCACACGCGACTGCTGTTTCACCATGGACAGCGTCAATACGGACGGGATGGGTGGGGAAGGGTGCCCGCACAATCTCGGCCATCTTTTTCGCGTGATGGATACAAGGCTTCCGTAGAGCACCAAGCTTTTGCATAACTTGCTTGTAGCCAAGGCCCTACGGATACTTGTTCACATTAACCAATAGGTCTTGCCAACAACGAGCCTTGCGTTGATGTTTTTTTTTGTGGTAGGGAAGTGATTGCCATTTATGCGCAGACTGTGCGACTCCCATGCGTTGATGTTGCCAGATCATTCCGTGATGGGCGCTCAGGGGTGTCAGGAACTCAACATCCGCCCCCCGTTGAACGGTCCGTTCAACCTCCTCCAAGATGTGCGGTAGGCTGTATCGTCTGGATAACGGCACGGGTGGTTGGACCTGCAGGCTGGATTGTTGTTTGCAGGAACGCCAGCGGAGGTAGATCACCAGTACGACTAACCTGAGAATGCCTCGGTAGCCGATTGTGTACTGGTGGATATCGTGGTCGGTCAATTGATCGGTCCATGAAAGATCTTGCACTTGTAGTTCTTGTCGCAGTTTCTCGATTTCAGATGCAGGCTCAGTTAAATGAGAGGGTTCGTTGTTAGAGTTCACAAAGTTCAGCCCACCGCCAGTAGAAATGTGTTGAAGGACCTTGTGCACGGTTATGGCTTGGCCCTCGTGCATGTAGTGCCCCTGGGTGCTTGCCACAACGGTTTTGAGAGTGCAGTCCGCCCCTAGCTGAAGGATACCGGAGCCCTGCAACGACAGTGTGGAAGTGTTGCTGCCACACACTAGGTGAGCGATGGTTTAGTTGACAAAAGCGTAGATCCATTCGTTCGATTGAGGGATGTTGGACTAGACAGATAAGGTGTGTAATTCCACCGAAGTGCATTTGGGCGCGGGTGTAATTCCCTTCAACAAGTTGACTTCGCATCGACTCACGTTGGATTCCCTGCTTTTATAATGGAAGAGTCTGTCGGAAAATGTGAATGTTTGACTCGTTTTGGATGCAGGATGAATACTTCGCCTCCGAGAGTGGGTAGTACTACTGTGTCCAAGAAATAAGGTGACATTTGAATTTAACCTGCGCCCGTTGAAGGATTTGGAGAATTATTTTTTTTTAGATTGGTAGTACTCTTTGTGACTTTTATTTCAAATTTACATGTCAAAATATTCATTAGTATTTGAGATACGGGTCGTTTTGTGAGCTGCTGAAAGTCAGTTTTTCGTTTTTTGCGATGTCGAAATTTGTTTTATTGCTATTGCTATTAGATTAACTATTTTTAGCATTTCTTCGGTGTTTGCGAGGGGTTCTAGTACTGGATTTCTACTTAAACTATCAGCTTCGGTGTTATCTTTTCCCGGAATATATTTAATTTCAAAATCATATTGTGACAAATAATAAGTTAAATCACCAAGTTCTTCATCGGTTCTTGCTTTTATGTTCATATGCTCTAATGGTTTATGGTCCGAAAATACAGTGAACCTTCTTCCAATAAGCCAGTGTTGCCAATACTTTGTCGCTTCCTTGATTGCCAGGCATTCTAAATAAATCGCTTTTTTTCGTTTTTGCAAATCATTCAATTTTTTTGAAAAATATGCTACTGGCTTTTCTTTACCATTATTTTGCACTTGTTTAAATACCGCACCAATACCTTTTAGAGACGCATCCGTGTAAATTCTTATTGGTATGAGAACATAATAACTTTTTAATATCTTTAAATGATTTTTCACACTGTTCAGACCATATAAACTTTTCGTGTTTTCGTAATAGTTTGTGTAAAGGATCTAACAATATTGAGCTTTTCGGTATATACTCGTGATAGAAGTTGATTTTTCCAAGAAACTGTCGAATATTCTTTTGAGTTTTTGGAGTGGGAAAATTTTGTATTGAGATTAAGTTATCTTTCAGTGGTCTTAGCGTATTGTGTTCTATTATATGTCCAAGGTATTTTACTGATTCTGCTGCAAACGTACATTTTTTAAATTTTAATCTGAAACCTTCATTTACTTTTGCTTTTATCACTTTTTCTATATGTTCTACATGGTCCTTGAACGATTCCGAAAAGATTAAAATGTCGTCGATATAATTTTCTGAAAAATCTTTTAAAGTATGTTTTCTTAAGATATTGGATAAAATTCTTTGGAAAATAGCTGGTGATGTTTTTAATCCAAATGGTAAACACGTCCATTGGTAGTGCCCCTCTTGTGTGACGAATCCTGTTTTTTGTCTATCTTCAATGCGTAGTGGTATTGACCAAAAAGCGGAATTTATATCTAATGTGGTGAAATATTTGCAGTTTCTTGTTTTTATTATTAAATCAATTATTAATGGGAATGGTTGAGCTTGTGGTATGATTATTTTGTTTAGATCTCGAAAGTCTATGCATAATCTTGACCGTTTGTTTTCATCTTTTTTGAACGCCAAAGTCACTGGTGCTGCAAAAGGGCTATAAGATTCTTCAATTAATTTACTTTTTAGTAACTCTGCCACTTGATTTTCTATTTCTTTCTTATCTTCTATAGTGCATTTGTACGGCCTTTTACTACAATATTTATCAACTAGTAAGTCTATCCGAGCTTCGTAATTCGTAACGGTGCCTACATCATATTTAGTTTTTGCAAAAACCGCATTATACTTTTCTATTAGTTTGTTAATTTTAATTTTTTTTTGTATCGTCTAAGTGATCTAAATTCATACTGAATTCGTCTTCATTCACATGTTCATTAAAATTCACTTTAACATCTTTTTTTTTTCTATTTCATCTAATGACTTCATTTTTCTCTGTGTTTCTTGTTTTTTATCTGTATTTCTTTCTTTTGAGATATTTCTAAATTTTCATCCTGAATTAGATTAAATTTCTTTATTGTATCCAAGCCAATAAGAAAATCTTCAAAATCATCTCTTTCTATAATGAATGCATCAATGTATTCCTCCTGCTCAAAAATTTTTGCTTTTATGGTTACTAACCCTTTAGTTTGTGTCACACCATTGACTGTTTTTAATGATATTTTATTTAAATCTTCTGTTTTATTCTTTATCTTAACTAATCTTGAATTTATTAGAGATACTTGTGAACCTGGATCGTATGTTCCATTAACTTCTAACTTTTCTTCCAATAATATTTTTACTTGAATCAATGGTGTGATTATTCGTTTTTTTGTTCTGTATTTAACTCTACTTCTATCACTGAGTTACTTCCAATTATTCTTGTTTCGTTTTCGTTTTTCTTTTTAAACCAGCATGAATTCTCTGGGTGGTACCGAATACCCTTGTTCAATTTTTCACAATTTTTACATGGCTTCTTCTCATCGAATTTCTTTTTATCGTCTTGTCTTCCTACTTTTTTTGTAAAACTATTTTTCCGCACTAGATTTTCACATTTCTTTATTTCATGCAGTAGTTTGGTTGAATTTTCACACGTTTCTTTATCTATTTTATTTCTGACGAATTCGGGCAATCCTGCTGCTATAAGCATCATAAGGGTTATTGTACTCATACCATTGTCCATATCAAGCAATAGCTTTTCTTTCCTGAGAGCATATTCCATTAATAAACCTTCTCTATATTTGTAGGATATAGCATACACTCCTGTACTCCATCCTTTATCTGCAAATGACTCCAAAAATTTCTTTTTCCAATCGGACCATTCAGCTTCCATTGTTGAAGTTATTAGTGTTGCTGAGTGCCAATCTAAACATGACTTGTCCAAAAATAATCTTAATGTCTCGATTTTTGTGTAGTCTTCACTGATTTCAAATCGTCTGCACTCCTTCTCAAATGTCTCTAGCCATTGTTTTGCATTTGAGTGTTTACATGAAAATCTTTCAATCATGAATTTCTCTGCTATGTGCTTCAAATTTAGTTGATTTTCTTTCTTCCGCGTGGATTCTGCAAAATCTGCTTGTGTTATCTCCTCTAGATAGAGATCATTAAATATTAGATTGCCATCTTGATCGAAGTAAATCTCTTCCATTTCTTTAGTACATGTGATCCATATTACTCTTTCTTGGCCTCTTTGATTTAAACTTTTTTTCACTCTTTTAAAATTATCTGTTTTAGTCAATTCAGTATGGTTACTTACAAGTATTTTAGCTTCTGGCAACTTGTACTTTTTATTGTCCTCTGTTGTGATTGAGGTTATGGCAACTAGGCTTGTTTTACTGTCGCTCGGCGAGGCAACATATTTAAATGCGAATTGCAGTTTTCTTGCCATCATAAACGAAAATTGTCGTTTTATAAGACAATTTAGACGCAGGTTGATTCAGCGAACAAAATTTGTTTCTATAAATAATGATTTTATTATATTTACAATAGTTACAACAGTTATTTACAACCTTACCTATAAATAATGAAACGACAATTAATGTTCGATGTTATCACTGCGCTTCTTTATTAATATTTCTTTAATATTCAATATTAATTCTTCTCTAATATATTCACGAATTTAATATTTCTCTACTTTAAATTGGCTATTTACGATTTTTTTTTATTAATATTAGATTAGGTTAGAATAACAGGTGAGCGGCGCATGAGAATTCGAATTTAAAGAAAGAAACTTTCTTTACATATATATATATATATATATATATATATATATATATATATATATATATATATATATATATATATATATATGTATATATATATATATATGTATATATATATATATATAATATATATATATATATATATATATATATATATATATATATATATATATATATATATATATATATATATATGTATGTATATATACGAAGTGTGACAATTAAGTAATGACACTGATTCCATAAAAACCGTATATTTAAAAATTATTCTACAACTCTGCCATCCCCTTCAAAGAAGTTCCCTTGGGCAGCTATACAACGATTCCAGCGCGTTTTCCATGCTTCGTAACATTTCTGGAACGCTTTGAACAGGATGTCCGCGATTACTCTCGCCACGGCCGCCTGGATGTCCGTGATTGACTTAAAATGGGATCCTTTGACCTACAATTTTGTTCTAGGTGTTCTGTCAGGGCTCTTTTGTCCTGGCAGTTTATTATTTCCTTTGATAAAATTCCGTTCCTTAATATCTCAGAGACCCTTTTTAGGTCTTTGTAAAAAATTTTTTTACAAAGACCTACTAGTTTCGCGACCTGTCTGTCCGTCCGTCCGTCTGTCCGTCTGTCCGTCTGTCCGTCTGTCCGTCTGTCCGTCTGTCCGTCTGTCCGTCTGTCCGTCTGTCCGTCTGTCCGTCTGCCCGTCTGTCCGTCGGTCCGTCTGTCCGTGCGTCACAGCTGATTTCCTCAGAAACTATAGAAGCTAGAATGCTCAAACTTTGTGAAAAGGTCAAAAGTAATGGTCTCTCAAAAGTTAAGGCCTTAACAAAAATTTAAAAATTTTTTAAGGGGGGTCCCCCCTAATAACGAATTGGCCGTTAAAAATTTTTTTTGATCAAAGGTAGTCGAGTGGGGTATCAAATGAAAGGTCTTGATTAGAACTTTTAGAATCTGAAATAAAAAAATCATTTTATGAATTACGGGGTCCAGGGGAAGGCAAAATGTACCCAAAATTTGTGTCCCCCCCCCCCCTCGCGATTGGACACCTTTCAGCCGAAAAATCTGAAAATTATCACGAACGTGGATCTTTATGAGTACAAGGGCAACAAATACCTTAGAAATCGAAATTCACTCAACTTTGTTAATAATAGTATGATTTGTAGATTTTAAATTTTTTCCCATAAAATCAAAACGGACTGATATGAGATATATATGTTTACAAAATTTAATTGAGATCGAATCATAATCAAGTGAGTTATAGCCATTTCAATTGTATGGAATTACAACAACAATAACACGTGTTTATGTTGGATACAGGGTTTTCCAATAAGAGGTGTTATTTAAAAGGAAAATGCCATTTTTTAATACAAATGATCGGATTTTTATTTCATTATTAAGAAGAAGATATGCCGTTAATAGCAATAACTAACATTGGGCAAATAACCACTACGACACGCTTAAAGGACCATATCCTCTTCATGAAATTTTCCATAACCAAATCGCAAAGTGGCTGCCCTATGTCCTCGATAGCCTCACGAATTTTATCTTTGAGATCTTGAATCGACGCTGGGCTATTGGCATAGGCCTTCTCTATCACGTGGCTCCAAAGGAAGAAGTCGCAAGGTGTCAAATCAGAAGATCTATTCAAAATAACACCTCTTATTGGAAAGCCCTATACGTATTTAAAATTTACTTAGGCACTTTTATTTTCTTTCAATTTTCATGAAAATTTAAGGAATAGTGTTTAACTTGAACATGTTCAATCAGCAGAGCATTCAGAAAAATCATTTAAGCTAGATTAAAATGGCAGCAGCACTGTACTTATGAAAGAAACTGTGCATCAATTGTATAAATTTGAACGATTTCGTATCTAAGTATTGGATGAATAATTAATATAATATCGATTCACGCCATTAGAAAACTTGCTTCTAACCCTAGGATGTTTACAAAGACCTTCTGGTAGAAACACTCTCCTGCTTACTCAACTTGTTTATAATTAAGGGAAAATCTAATTTTATTCATGTTCGGAAAATTCAACTACACCTTGGTTGTTACAATACAAAACTGAAACCAATTCAACTACACCTTGGTTGTTACAATTTAAAACTGAAACGCTGGAGAAAGAACGCTGAGTTTGCGTCTCTTGGCCGGCATGCTTGCCTTTGGTCATCAAATGTAACCCAATCTCTTCGATTATGGATCCACTTTACGGGCAAATGCACTGGCTGCATGTGCATGGCCAGCAATTTGGCTGTGAAATGAAAATAGCAATTCGAATTACAGTGTATGGCAAAATTTAGGATTCATGAATATTGAATTGAATTAAAGTATTTGAATTGGATAATATTATTGAATTTGGGTGAAATGCTGGCGAAAGGCAAATTCAATTGTTCTTAAAGGGGATTATGAATGATTGATCAATCGATCGATGAAATGAGTTACAATGATTGAACAATTGATAAATCAATCGAATTGATTACAAATGAGCTTACTACTACGGCGAATTAACTTAAATAACTAAGGGTTGATGTTTTTTTTTGTGTTAGGTAAGTGAATGCCATTTATGCACAGAGTGTGGGACTCCCATGTTCGCAAGAAGGCTATTGGACTACCCACTAAACACCTTTCCTGTCAACCTGAGAACCCAGCCTGGAACCGTTTGACACATTACTTCGGGCCAGGTCTCGTTTGGTTACGTCGTGAGGCCCCTTCAAGGTGGAGGATCCCTTTCCCAGCGGGAGGGGAGAGGGTAAGAGGAAGTGCCAGACAGGCGATGCCCCAGCCCCAGCGCCCCCGGCTGCTGTGAGTCCCTTTTATCTTTAAGGACTGCCCGAGTATCATGTGCCACCCGGTTCTATTTGTCAACCGAGTTGAGCATCACCGCAACTATATTATCCGGGGTGAGCTCTCCTGTCTCCCTGTAGAGTTCTCTTCGCAGCCTGACCCATTTTGTACCCGCAAAAAATGTGTGACAGGCATTTTCCTCCTCTCCTGGACAAAACCGACAATCGGGGGACTGTGACTTACCAATCTTGTGCAGGTAAGACTGAAATCACCCATGCCTGCTCAAAAGCTGGATCAGATAGAAGTCAATCTCACCATGCCTTATATTTAGCCACGGTCTTACATCCGGGATGAGGCGCGCAGTCCACCTTTTCTTCGTGCAATTGGCCCAAGACTGCTGCCAGTCGTTGAGCGAGCGCTGTCTCTCCTCGCGGACAACCATCTCCCTCGCATCCTCGTTTCAGCACAGGTAAATAGCGTGGCGCTCCCTAGCAAGAAGGGCGGCAGGTATAACGCCTCCAATAACTCTCACCACCGGATCAGAGACTGTTGGATACGGGGATGCAATTCTCAGTGCTCCTCTTCTCTGTACCTGTGCCAAACGTTTTCCGTATACCTCCTTGCTAAGAGCGTCGTCCCATAACTCTGCTCCGTACAGTAGCACTGACCCTACAGCACTCATCAAAAGGCGTCTTCTTGATGGGCTGGGTCCCCCTACGTTGGCTATAAGTCGACTCAGAGCCGATATTCCCGAAGCAGCCTTCTCAGCTGTTGCCCTGGTTTGCTCAGAGAAACTCATCTTCGAGTCGACCAGTAGCCCCAGGTTCTTCACCGCTGGCTTTGATGCGATTTTTATGTCTCCAATACTGCTCATCCTTACTCGAGGGATTCTGTTTTTTTGTCAAGATGACCACTTCGGTTTTTTCAGTGCTAAACTGAGCCCACCAGCAGTCATCCAGTCCCTCACTCAGCGCATACGCATACCTTGCCTAAGTTGCGCCTGTTCAACGGAGCGTCCAGCGACCAGAGTCACAACATCATCCGCATAGCCGACCAAGCGCGACTCATCTGGCATCTCAAGTCTCAGTAGCCCGTCGTAAGACCCGTTCCACAGGTCCGGACTAAGGAAAGATCTCTGGGCAACACCCGATGTAATTTCCATCCTTCGTGGGCCCTGTGTCGTGTCGTAGAGCAGGCTTTGGTCCTTTAGGTAGTTCTTCAAAAGCATCATTAGATATTCTGGAACTTGAAAGGAGTTTTCCAGCTTATCCAGAATATCCACCCATCTAGCGGAGTTGAAGGCACTCCTGACGTCGAGTGTCACCAACAGGACGATCCGTCGCTTGGTGCGACTGTATGCCTCTGCTTTTTGGACCGCGTTCACCACCTCTGCAATCGCATCAATGGTAGAACGTCCTGCTCTAAAGCCGTACTGCCGAGGAGATAGGTCCCCAGCAGCACGAATCACGTCAGTGAGTCTTTCCTTGATGAATTTCTCTAGCACTTTCCCAGCCGTGTCTAGCATGCATAACGGGCGGTATGCAGATGGCGATTCGGGATTTTCCATCCCCTTGCTGATCAGCACGAGCCTCGCCACCTTCCATCGTACCGGGAAAACCCCGCCCCGTAGGTAAGCGTTGACTGTGCTGAGTGGCAAGTCAGAGCAATGGTGATAGGCAAGCTGCAACCCCTCAGCCGGAACACCATCTGGACCTGGAGCCTTCCTCGCTTTCAAGAAAGGTCTGCCTCCTCCAGTTCCGGCTGTGTGAAGAGTGCACACGCGACTGCTGTTTCACCATGGACAGCGTCAATACGGACGGGATGGGTGGGGAAGGGTGCCCGCACAATCTCGGCCATCTTTTTCGCGTCATGGATACAAGGCTTCCGTAGAGCACCAAGCTTTTGCATAACTTGCTTGTAGCCAAGGCCCTACGGATACTTGTTCACATTAACCAATAGGTCTTGCCAACAACGAGCCTTGCGTTGATGTTTTTTTTTGTGGTAGGGAAGTGATTGCCATTTATGCGCAGACTGTGCGACTCCCATGCGTTGATGTTGCCAGATCATTCCGTGATGGGCGCTCAGGGGTGTCAGGAACTCAACATCCGCCCCCCGTTGAACGGTCCGTTCAACCTCCTCCAAGATGTGCGGTAGGCTGTATCGTCTGGGTAACGGCACGGGTGGTTGGACCTGCAGGCTGGATTGTTGTTTGCAGGAACGCCAGCGGAGGTAGATCACCAGTACGACTAACCTGAGAATGCCTCGGTAGCCGATTGTGTACTGGTGGATATCGTGGTCGGTCAATTGATCGGTCCATGAAAGATCTTGCACTTGTAGTTCTTGTCGCAGTTTCTCGATTTCAGATGCAGGCTCAGTTAAATGAGAGGGTTCGTTGTTAGAGTTCACAAAGTTCAGCCCACCGCCAGTAGAAATGTGTTGAAGGACCTTGTGCACGGTTATGGCTTGGCCCTCGTGCATGTAGTGCCCCTGGGTGCTTGCCACAACGGTTTTGAGAGTGCAGTCCGCCCCTAGCTGAAGGATACCGGAGCCCTGCAACGACAGTGTGGAAGTGTTGCTGCCACACACTAGGTGAGCGATGGTTTAGTTGACAAAAGCGTAGATCCATTCGTTCGATTGAGGGATGTTGGACTAGACAGATAAGGTGTGTAATTCCACCGAAGTGCATTTGGGCGCGGGTGTAATTCCCTTCAACAAGTTGACTTCGCATCGACTCACGTTGGATTCCCTGCTTTTATAATGGAAGAGTCTGTCGGCAAATGTGAATGTTTGACTCGTTTTGGATGCAGGATGAATACTTCGCCTCCGAGAGTGGGTAGTACTACTGTGTCCAAGAAATAAGGTGACATTTGAATTTAACCTGCGCCCGTTGAAGGATTTGGAGAATTATTTTTTTTTAGATTGGTAGTACTCTTTGTGACTTTTATTTCAAATTTACATGTCAAAATATTCATTAGTATTTGAGATACGGGTCGTTTTGTGAGCTGCTGAAAGTCAGTTTTTCGTTTTTTGCGATGTCGAAATTTGTTGAATTTGCATCAAATTTTGTTTGCGGAATCAAATTTCTGCTGCGGATACGTTGAAGATGATGCAAAAACCCTTTAGTGATGAGGCTTTGTCTAAAAAAATGTTTACAAGCGGTATAGTGAGTTCCAAGCCGGCCGTGAACGTGTCAAAGACGAAGAGCGTCCTGGGCAACCATCAACCTCTTCTCTTCTTCGATTATCGTGGTGTTGTGTATTATGAATTCCTTCCGCTGTGCCAAACAGTCAACAAGGAATATTATTTGAACGTTGTGCGTCATTTGCGTAACGCTGTCCGCCTAAAAAGGCCGAAATTGTCTTTCCACTCGTAATTTGTGATAATTTCGCCAAAAACTTAACCCATATCATTCCGCAACCACCGTATTCACCTGATCTGGCGCCGTGCAACTTCTGGCTGTTCAGCAAGCTCAAAAGACCGCTCCGAAAATTTCGTTTTGATACGATAGAGGAGATTCAAACTGCAGCGATGATGCAACTGAAGACCATCCCGGAAACGACGCGTATCTCAAACACTAATGAATATTTTGACATGTAAATTTGACATAGATGTCACTGACAGTACTACTAACCTATAAAAAACAAATAATTATCCAAATCCTTCGACGCGCGCAGTTTAAATTCAAATGTCACCTCATTTTTTGCTCACAGTAGTAAATGTCAGGGTGCGGCGTGATTATCAAATACTGTGAAGATGGTTGTATGGCCACTAATTTGTTGGACCTTACCCTAGGTATTGCGAGAAGTCTAAAGAGCTCGAAGGTCGTTGCGGCTACCAGTGGAATCTTTAGTTCAAAGATGGCGAAATTGGTGGTCACTTTGGCGTTGATTGACGTTATTTGAAAGAGTTGTAGGACATTCTCGTGGTGTATAAGATGCCGCTGGTTCTTGGGTAGATGCTCTCTGATCTTTGTCACCTCTGTGCCCAATTGTCGCTGTGACAGTAACAAGGAATTGAACTGCCCGTGTTGAGTATCCATGACTCAGCTGGTAAGGGACGATTGCATTCTCTGCAAGTTGACGGTGATGAGTGTCATTTGCAAGGAGAGTGTGGTGAACAAGTCGAGCATCGGGATTTGACTTCTCTCTGAAAGAGTTGTAGGACATTCTCTTGGTGTATAAGAAGCCGCTGGTTCTCGGGTGGATGCTCTCTGATATTTGTCACCTCTGTGCCCAATTGTTTCTGTGACAGTAACAAAGAATTGAACTGCTCGTGTTGAGTATCCGTGACTAAGCTGGCGAGGGACGATTGCATTCTCTGCAAGTTGACGGTGATGAGTGTCATTTGCAAGGAGAGCGTGGTGATCAAGTCGAGCATCGGGGTTTGCCTTTCCTCAGGATGAGGAGCCTTGATGAAATTGGTCAGTCTGGTTAAATCCTGCTTTATTGCTGTGAAACGTTTTTGGGAAATTTGTTCGGTTTTCCCAAGGATGTTCAGCGTTGAGTCGATGATGGAAGTTTGGTTGGTTAGCAGTGAGTGCAGCTTGTCTTTTCCTCCTTGCATGGCTTTGATGGTTCGGGCGATTTTATTGGCATAGTCGTCACAAAGAAGGCCAAACAATGATTGTGCGAGGCCACCCACTAAATTGATAGCACCTCTCTAGAACCCGATTCTCAAGATTTGATTGATGCTTGAATTCCCTTTCAAAGTACCGGAAATGATCTATAACATGTAGGCAGTTGGTCTGCACGGACGCACAGCTGCTGCAAGAGGTTCGTCCTGTTCTGTAGAATAGCCAATTCCCACCAATATGGTCCCAAATCGTAATAAATGAGCAAAATCCACTCGTTGGAAGATAAGTAGACTCGACCTAATGGTTGAAAATACATACCCGTATGGAGTCTGGTTGTTGAGGCTTCTGTTGGAAAGGCGTGTGCTATGGGAGCTAGAAGACATATCAAGAGGAGCGCCACAATTGACTTACCGGTTCGCATCGATTGCCGCCTTGTCCCCGGGCTGTCGTCGCCGCTAATCTGCGACCCTTCCTTCGTCAAGTAGGGGGAACTTGCTTGAGATGGTTCTTCGTTAGACGGTGCGTCGTCGAGTACTGGTACAGGGGCCAGTTTGTGTATTGGCCTTTTTAAGGTTCCAGAGGTAGTTTTGACATCCGCAATGCGTACGGAACCATCGGCGCCTTCGTACGTTTCGATAATTCGCCCCAGTGACCACTTCATCGATGGGGTGTTATCTTCGCTTATGATGACCATAGTTCTCGGTATCGCATCGGGGTGTAATTGTCTCCACTTGACACTATGCTGCAAATGCGCTAAGTACTCGTGCAAACATTGTCTCCACAATTTGAGTTTGAAGTGATTGATTAGCTTCCATCAGGCATGCAGACCTCCGGTGACTGGCCCTGTTTGACTATCTACCATGGCTGTGAGGGGTTCTCGGATGAGGAAGTGTGCTGGAGTTAAGGCTGCCGAATAATTGGGATCATTTGACATCGGAGTCAGTGGTCTAGAATTGAAAATAGTCTCCACCCCAACCACCAAGGTATGCAGCTCCTCGTAGGTGGGAGCCGCTGACGACACGCCTCGACGGATCAAAGTTTTAGCTGATTTGACCGCCTCCTCCCACAAGTCGCCAAAATGAGACGCGCAAGGAGAGATGAAATGGAAATCGATTCCCCGGCTGTTGCACGCTGTTGTTACTTCTTGACGCGCTTTTTTGGAATATAATAAGGACGACAATTCTGATAGCTGGCTGTGAGCTCCCACAAAATTGGTCGCTTTGTCACAAAAAAGTGTTTTGACAGTGTCCTCTTCGTCCAATGAAACGTTTGAGAGCACAGAGGATCGCTTACTTGTTCCAGATGGACTGGCTCCATTGGACGGATGACTAGCTCCAGATGGACGGCCTTTGTAGCGATACGGCTAAATATGGCTAGGTACCCCTTTTGTGGTCAGGTACCTCTACCTTTGTAAAAGGTCATCATAGGCCCACAGAAACCCACGTCGGAGTTGACGAAAGGACGGGTCGGCTGAATACGTGCACTCAGCAGGTTTCCCATGACTTGTGAAAACAGCTTAGGCTTGACTCGAGTGCACCACATGCACCGTTGAACGATCGATCTCGCATATTGTTTTCCTCGAATTTGCCAGAACCGCTGTCTACCAGTAGCGAGCAGTGATTGCGCACCTAGATGGCAGTGGTCGCAATGGATGTCCATCATCAGCCGTCTAGTGAACGGATGTTTGGACGGTAGTACAATGGAATGTTTGGCGTTGAACATGATTTTTGCAGCCTTCAGCCTCCCACCGACACGGATTATGCCCTCTGCATCCAGGAATGGTGCCAGTCCCACCAACGGACTGTGTTTGGAGACTTGCTTCCCCGACCTGATGTCGAAAAGTTTGCAGTTAAAAGTTAGTGATCGTACATACCTCACGATGACTCCCAAGGCTGTGAGTGACTCGTGCACACTTGATTTGTCAGTTGAGATTGCCTGACTGCTGGCTTGAGACCACAGATAAATCGCATCATGTAGGCTACAGTGCGCTGCAGCCTCTTGAAGGAGTTGCCGTGTTGGATCTGCTGAATGAAGTGTTTTTTAGGAGCCTCTGCCGCTACCATAGCGGTCTTGGTCCGTTTGGTCTCCAAGCCGTAAGGGCCCCCATCCCGAGACTTGGAAGGCCAAACTGATACTGCTTTTGATGAAAATGGTGGTCCTTGCCACTGCATAGTACAGCGGCTCAATTCAGCCGGTGCCATCCCACGTGACAGGATGTCGGCTTGGTTGTCTTCAGAAGCCACGTGTCGCCATCGGTGCGACCTTGAGAGGGTTTGTGTGGCCGAGACCCTGTTTGCTACAAAAGTATGGTACGATGATGCAGTAGAATTGATCCACGCCAAGACAATCTCGGCATCGGTCCAGAATACCTGGGAAACCTCCTGCAGATTGAGCGCTGTCTTAACTCGTCTTATGAGCTCAGTGCCTAGTTTTGCTGCACACAGCTCCAGGCACGGAACAGAAAGTGTCTTGATCGAGGCCACTCTTGACTTGGTGCACAGCAACCTGACGACGACTTGACCGCTCCTCAGTGTAGACCGCACGTATATCGCGGCGTCATATGCCTTCTCGGAGGCATTACAAAAGGTGTGCAACTGTACTTGCACGGGTTTCTCGCCTGTGCTGATGTGACGAAAAAATCGGGTCTGCTGCAATGATGGCACACCACTTCGGAAATCAGACTACTGCTTATGGATCTCTGCTTGCAATGTTGTATCCCAGTCCAATTCCAATCGCCATAATTCCTGCAGAAATAGCTTGGCCGCCACTAACACAAGAACCAGAATGCCCAATGTATCGAACATTCTAGCTATATTAGATGCCATCATCCTCTTGGAGAACTTCACCTTGGTAGGATCAAGGCTGATTTGGACTTGGAACTCGTCAGTCTTTGGACGCCAGATGACTCCTAACGTCTTAATATAGTCCTCGTGTAAACTACTGAAGTCCAGCTGCACTTTTTGTTCTTCAAGTTTAATCTGCTTTAGCAAGAGAGGATGGCTGGCACACCATCTGCGGAAATGCATACTTGCTCCACCTGTTTATGAAGTGCCTCCTCTGTTTGCCCCGGTCATGAAGTCGTCGATATAGCAATTCTTCTCCAACGCGCTGCTGCCCAAGGGACTCTTCTGCTGGTTCTCCTGTGCTAGAGCCTGTAAACATTTTGTAGCTAGATACGGGGCATATGTTTTGGCGTAGGTTACTGTTTTCGACAGATATTATCGCACTGGTTACGTTGAACTATTTCTCCAAATCAAGCCATGGTACCAACAGTCTTCAGGATGGAGCATTATCTGCCGATACATCTTTTCGATGTCAGCGGTGAATACGAAACAAGGCACTCTAATACGCAGGAAAATCGAAAAAGGTCATCCTGGACAGTAGACCCCATATGAAGGACATCATTCAGGGAAAAATTTGTGGTCGTCCTACTGAACGCATCGAAAACCACCCGCAGCTTGGTTGTACTGCTGTCAGGCTTCAGGACGCAACGATGTCGAAGGAAGTATCGTAATTTCTCTCGCTACTATGACATCACCTCCTCCATATGTCCAAGCCAAATATACTCCTCCATGAACTCCTCATATGGAAGTCTTAGATCAAGGTTCCTCTCCAGTCGACGCTCGCTTGGGAATCACCCAACGTCTCAGGATCCTTCCTGAATGGGAGTTTAACCAAGAATTGTCTGGCGGAAATGTTCTTCGTAAGCTCTTTCAGTTAACGTAAGCTTGTGCTGCGGATTCTGTACTTCCTCAACCTCCCAAAATTGCTTAATGAGCTGATTAAGCTGGTTATCTTGAGATAAGATCACTCTTCCGGCTACAATCCACCCTAGGAGCGTGTTCTGGAGTACTGGGAGCTGTGGGCTCAGCTTTATTTGTCCAATGGCTAGGACCCCGTAGAAATGTTCGGCACTCAGCAACATGTCGATGCGCTCCATTCGATGGAAGTCTGGATCTGCCAGCCTTATGTTTTTTGGAATGTTCCATCCCGAGGTGTGCAAATTCTGAGACGGTCGCAGTGATATAGTTTTGTCCATGATATAGGCTTCCAACTGCGCGGCATATCCTGATAATTTGGATCTTAGGCCGAGGTTCACCTTATGGTATGCCTTCTCCGTACTACCGCCTAACCGCTCAATGAGGGCAGGGTGTGGTGTTGATGATAAACCAAATTTTTTGATGATTCTTTTGGTGACTAGGTTTATTTGAGAGCCCGGATCCAGCACAGCTCGGCAATCCGTCGTCTTCCCATTGTTGGTGACCAGCTTGAAGACGGCTGTGCCCAGAAGTACCTTTCTTTGGGGACGGAGTTCCATCAGAGTCGTAAAAGCGAGTAACGGTGGTTCTGTATTTGTTTGCGGTTTCGAATCTTGTTTTGGCGTTGTCGTGCTCGAGGATATCGTCTTGGTCTGTTTGGACTTGTTGTCTCCAAACAAATGTAACAGAGTGTTGTGATTCTTGGAACACTGCTTGCAACTTCTGACCGCGCAGCTGACGCCTGATGTCCTTCTCGAAGGCAATACACGCACAGCTTCTTAGCGCGTACGAAACTTAGTCTCTTTGCAGCAGTGATCCTGAGGAAATCCGGGCAGTAGTAAAGCGGGTGATCCTGTTCAAACATTAACCACCAAGAAGCTGGCCTGGCAGCCACAGCCAAATTGGTGGCTTTCCTACGATTGATCTCCGGTTCCTTTGTTTTATGGCCGAGTGTCTTGAGAGCCTGAAAACGCATTTCCAAGAAGCCCAACAAACTCTTCAAGAGTGCTAGCTCTTGCGGGTTGGATAAAGGTTGTTCGTATAATGCGTGAGTCACTGGACTCAATTTTCGGATTAATACGTGTAACAGGAACGGATCCCATTCCCTCGTGGACACTTGCAGGTTCTCCAGGCCTCTGAGACACTCTTGTGTGGTGTCATGTAGAGCCTTTATTGCTACCACTGTTGGCCTTTCATTAGCATGAGATGGCTGACATCAATTTGTTGACGAGCGTCGCTGCCAATAATCGCCGGTTGGTGTACCTTTCTTTCAAGGTTTTCCAAGCCGCCTCGTAGTTGTCATCCGACAATGTAAAATATCGAATCAAATGCTCCGTTTCTCCGGTGAGACCAGCTTTGAGGTACCATAGCTTCTGACACTTGGGCATCGATTGGCTATGTACCATTTGCAGGAACAAGTCATGGAATTGTTGCCAATGTAAATAGGTCCCATCGAAAGAGGGGAGCTTTATTTCTGGCGGAGGCATGGTAAGAGGAGCCATAAGCAGAGTCGTTGAGGTAGGTGTGGCCCTAAGTTTATCCATTTTCAATTCCAGACGTATGACCCAATCTTGGGTAAGCTCTTCCAAATGAAAAAAAAACCATACGCTTCAGGATCATCATGGACCTCAACAATCTGCTGGTGATATTCATCCAGCTGTTGCCGACCTCGTTGGAGAGTAATGAGTTCACCCTTACACCAGATCCGACTGACCTCCTTCTGGTCCAAACGGCCGATGATCCTCCTCAACGAGCCTGCCATGACTTCATTGCGACGCAGCATCATGACCATACTTGCATCTCTTGGTGCTGAGCCTTCTGCAGTGTAGTCTTTGTCCTCGCTATGGTTTGTCCACGTGTATTTTGGCTCGCATTTGATCGCGGAAATGCTGCTGGCAACAGAGATAGTTGCCTTTGGTAGTGCCGTATATATGTTGAGTGAAGTAATCGTGCAACGGCGCGACCTCCAGTAGGGATCGGGTATGACTATCGCCTTGCTCGAAATCCTCCCATGCAGTTTGCAGTCGCTGCAGTCATTCCACATAATACCCGGCTTCCTACTTCCTTGAGGGCGAACCCTTCTTGTCATTTAAGATGACACCTTCAATGATTCGAGCCAATCCTTTTAGGTCCTCGATCAGGCGATCTACATTCGCCATCGCGTAGAAAGTCGGAAAACTGCCGGAAACAGAAAGCGCGGACATACCACAACACTATACAAAACACCACACAGCACTTCGCAACCTGTTCACCGGGGAAGAAACAATTAATTAGAGATATGTACTGCTGGGGCCTCCAGAATGTCGTTGTCAGGGCTCTCTTATCCTGGCAGTTTATTATTTCCTTTGATAAAGTTCCGTTTCCAAATATCTCAAAGACGCTTCTTTATAATTATGAAAGAATGGAATCAATCTGTTTTTATTGATGTTCGGCAAATTCAACTACACCTTGGTTTTTACAATACAAAACTGAAACCTTTACAAATTGTGATACAGATTACGTTTTACAAATATGCTACTTAACGCGTTCAACAAAATTATTCGACTACATGATCAATTCGCCGAGCATTCACCCACGTTCAAACTGCCAACGTGATTTGCTGACCAGACAAAAACACGCCGGAGAAAGAACACTGAGTTTGCGTCTCTTCGCCGGCATGCCTGCCTTTAGCCATGAAATGGAACCCAATCTCTTCGTTTACGGATCCACTTCACGGACAAATGCACTGGCTAAATGTGCATTAGTCAGCAATTTGGCTGGAAAATGAAAATATTACAGTGTATGGCAAAATTTAGGATTTATGAATATTGAATTGATTTAAAATATTCGAATTGAATAAAATTATTGAATTTGGGTGAAATGCCAGCAAAAGGCAAATTCAATTGTTCTTAAAGGGAACTGTGAATAGTTGGTCAATCGATCGGTGAATTGAGTTACAATGAACGATCAATTGATAAATCAGTCGAATTGATTACAAATGAGCTAATGACTACGGTGAATTAACTTAAATAACTAAGCGTTGATATTGCCGGATCAGGCCGTGATGGGCGCTCAGGGGTGTCAGGAACTCAACACTAGGGAACAAAACAAAGCCACAAGGTGACATATCGGGTGAATAAGGTAGCTGTTGCAGCACGGTGATCGCTTTAGAGGCCAAATACTGGGACACACTGAGGACTCCTCAGAAAGGTTCTTTGGAACCATCTTCGCGCACAACTTTTTCATCCCAAAATTGTCGGTTAAAATTTGTCTGACTGTTTCATGGTTCATAACCAGTTTCAAGGCCAACATTCTACTTGCTAAACGCCGATCTTTATGGATTAGGACGCGCATTCGACTGGTATCCCGCTCCGCGCCTCGTCTTCCACGCTTTCACGCCCCTCCTTAAACTCTTTATGCCATCAAAATACCTGGGCAAGACTAAGAGCACTATCACCATGCACTTTTACAATTTTAGCGTACGTTTCCGAAGCTGTTTCGCCCAATCTGGCGCAAAGTTTTATAGCGACGCGTTGCTCTTGATTTCGTTTCTCCATTTTCGTGATGAGCACCATCAATAGACGTTTACCTTATATATATATATATATATATATATATATATATATATATATATATATATATATATATATATATATATATATATATGTATATGTATGTATATGTATATGTATACATATATATATATATATATATATATATATATATATATATATATATATATATATATATATATATATATATATATATATATATATATATATAAAGGGTGATTCATAACAAGTGTACACATGTGAATGCGCCTTAACTCTTATTTATCACCAACATCAGGTCCATATATTGACAGATTATGACAGTTTGGTTTTTTACAATTTTAACCATAGTGTCATACACATCAACCTAACGTTTTATTATTGTTAAAACTTTTTACAAAAAAATTGAATCGCCAGTGCAAACATTTCGCGCTCTACGTGAATTTTTTGGTCCACCCATAAATTGGCCGGCGAGATCGTGTGGTCTGACTTCTTGTGACTTCTTTCTTTGGGGATTTCTGAAAGATCGTGTTCACGCTGGTGCTCCTCAGACTACTGAAGCATTAAAAAACATTATTCGAGCCAACATACGCCTAATAACGCCGGAAATGTGCGAAAATGTCATTGAAAATTACAATCATCGTTTGAGCAGCACGAAGTGCACACATGCCCAAAGTAATGTTTCATGTTTAATTGGAAGGGACCATATTTTTATAATAAATAAACGTTACAGCTCAATCTTTACAAAAGCTATGTTTTTTTTCGACAAAAATGAATGCACTTGTTATGAATCACCCTTTATATATAGGGTGCGTACGTTATTTGAGGACATGAATAAATGTGACTATAACTTCACGAATTTTTTTTATTATTTCTTTCCATTTCATACAAAAAATGGCTGACTACAATATCATACAAGAAATGAAGAGAAATGCTGTCATCGTCGCTATATGTGCGAACCATACATTTTCTTAATTGCGCCCGTTCATTCATGCATAAGGCTCGACGTGAATCGGAAGCATCAGGAGGCGATACAGAATTGGTTGCGAAGCACAAAAAGCACGAACAACGTTCTGACACTGTCCGATTTGCAGAATTTTTCGAGCAAGTGCAAGCGATCGTAGACGAAGACCCTTTAAAATAAATGAGGGTCCTTGCGAGTGAGCTTCATGTTTCTGAGCGCCTTATTCGTAGAGTTGTCCACGAAGACCTTCGATATAAGTCTCATGTGATGCGCAAAGGATAGTTCATGTCGGAACAAACAAGGCAACAGAGAGTTCTCCGATCAAAACGTCTTTTAAATAAAATCAAACAACCCGAGGCGCCCAAAATGTTCTGGTTTTTTTCCGACGAAAAAATTTTTGGCCAAGATCAAAAGACCAATCACAGAAATTACAGATGGCTATGTTCAAATCCTACAGAGGTTCCTGCTGTTATCCACACAAAAATTCCTGCCTCTGTTATGGTTTCAGGTGTTGTCAGCAATGAAAGACATGTTATGCCACCACACTTTTTTACTCAAGGACTTCGAGTGAACTCTACTGCATACGTCGAGGTTTTGGAGACGGTAGTGAAACCCTGGATAGACAATGTAAGCGGAGGCAGACCATACATTTTTCAACAAGACTCTGCTCCTTCACATAAAGTGATGGCGACACAAGATTGGATGGCCAAAAATTTTCATGACAATATAACACCAAACCTATGGCCACCTAGCTCCCAAGACCTAAATCCTTTGGATTTTTACGTATGGGGCGTAGTTGAGCGTGAGACCAATAAGCGTCCTCATAATACCACTTCTTCGCTGAAGACTGCTATAAATGCTGTTATGGTCAATATGAACAAGCATTTGATTCGGGCATGTAATCGACCCGAAGAGGTTATTGCTGCTAATGGCGATTTTATTGAATAATGTTATATTCATTTAACGTTGCATAAAAAATTCCTGACACTTCATGAAATTTTGTTAAAAATACAAGCTAATTAATTTTACTCTCAAGTTGTCCTCAAATACCGTACGCACCCTGTATATATATATATATATATATATATATATATATATATATATATATATATATATATATGCATATATATATATATATATATATATATATATACACATATATATATATATATATATATATATATATATATATATATATATATACATATATATACATATATATATATATATATATACATATATATATAAATATATATATATATATATATATATATATATATATATATATATATATATATATATATATATATATATATATACATATATCTTTATATACATATATATATATATATATATATATATATATATATATATATATATATATATATATATATATATATATATATATATATATATATATATATATTAAGATTCAATAAGATTCAATGAACGAAAGGATGTTTCTTTAAAAAAAAATTGAGTTTAAAGGGCGTTTGAAAATTGGTGCTCACACCAAATTCTAGTAAATCAGCCCTACGCCACTAACAACGATCCTCTTACACTGAACCGCGTTTTGACAGCTGGGAGGAAGATGAAAGTTGTGGTGGAATGGGAATGCTGAAGACTCCAGACAAAATGGCTGCACTGCCATGAGGATTTTCAGATGTCATCCGGCTTTGGATATTTAAAAAAAAATATACGCGACCGATAACAAAATTCGGCAAGTACAAAAGTTTTTAACGCAATCGTCATAACTGTGAAATAAACTCAGAAAAGTTGTGATTTTTTTAGCAGTAACCGAATGAAAATTGTGCAAATGGTCGAGCACAGAAACAGAAGATGCGAGAAAAATTTTCTGACCGAGTTTGGTAAGTTCCGACGTCGTGAATTAGGAAAAAGTTTCTATTTGCTACCAGAAAAAGCATTTTGTTTTTTTTTGTGGTAGGATGGTGAATGCCATTTATGCACAGAGTGTGGGACTCCCATGTTCGCAAGAAGGCGATTGGACTACCCCCTAAACACCTCCCCTGTCAACCTGAGAACCCAGCCTGGAACCATTTGACACATTAGTTTGGGCCAGGTCTCGTTTTGTTACGCCGTGAGGCGCCTTCGCCAGAAGAGCAATCCCCAGCCCCAGTGCCTCCGGGTGCTGTGAGTCCCTTTTATATTTTAGGACTGCCCGAGCATCATGTGCCACCTGGTTCCATTTGTCAACCGATTCAAGCATCATCGTGACTATATTATCTGTGATGAGCTCTCCCGTCTCCCCGAAGAGTTCTCTTCGCAGCCTGACCCATTTTGTGCTCTTGGGCAAAACCGACAATCGGGAGACCGTGACTTGCCGATCTTGTGCAGGTAAGACTGAAAACACCCTTGCCCGCTTAAAAGCTGGGTCAGAGAGAAGTCAGCCTCACCATGCCTTCGATTCAGCCACGGTCTCATATCCGCAGCCCACCTTCCCTTCGTGCAATCACACAAGACTGCTGCCAATCGTTGAGCGAGCGCTGTCTCTCCTCGCGGAAAACCATCTCCCTCGCATCCTCGTTTCGGCGCAGGTAAATAGCGCGGTGCTCTTTAGCAAGGAGGGCGACAGGTATGACGCCTGCAATAAGTCTCACCACCGGATCAGAGACTGTTGGATACGAGGATGCGATTCTCAGTGCTCCTCTTCTCTCTTCCTGTGCCAAACGTTTTCCGTATACCTCCTTGCTGAAAGCGTCGCCCCATACCTCTGCTCCATACAGTAGCACTGACCCTACAGCACTCATCAAGAGGCGTCTTCTTGATGGGCTGGGTCCCCCTACTTTGCCCATAAGTCGACTCAGAGCCAATATTCCCGAAGCAGCCTACTCAGCCGTTGCCCTGATTTGCTCAGAGAAGCTCATCTTCGAGTCGATCAGTAGCTCCAGGTACTTCACCGCTGGTTTCGATTCGATTTGTTTGTCTCCAATACTGATCGTCCTTACTCTATGGATTCTTTTTTTAGTCAAGATGACCACTTCGGTTTTCTCCAGTGCTAAACTGAGCCCGCGAGCAGTCATCCAGTCGCTGGCTTGGCGCATTAGCATACCAAGCCTAAGTTGCGCCTGTTCAACGATGCGTCCAGCGACCCGAGCCGCAAAGTCATCCCACGTCAAAAAGCATTGCGAATGCAAAGAATGCAACATTGTATTAGTGCAGCCTGTGGTATATAAATATACATCTTTAGATAATTCACGTGCTCACCAGTCATTTTATCGTCCTAAAAGAATTGCCTTACAGTTCTCCTCGATAAGCACGGTAAAAACAAGTAAGCATTAGTATTCTTACGCCGGGGAGTATTCGTCGTCTGAATACCATCCAGTCGAAGTCGATTCGAAAACTCAGCAAGTGGGAGGATGCACCAAAGAAAATAAAGCCAGAGTGTGAAATATTGTCCAAGAAAATGTCATCGTCAAGGTTTTGCCAGTCCGTGCATAATTTGAACAACAATTTGTAAGTTTTTTCTTGTAATTTTCACATGTCTAGAATTCATGATCATTGCTTTGGCATTTGCATCTCTCACGATGCCGGGTGCGCCTGCGACTGTGCGTGTTGTAATGAAATCAGTACGGAATAGAAACTTTTGCTCGCTGTAAAATTGCATTTGAGTGGCAGATTGATTGATGTACCAAAGTGCAAACTGAATGGTCGGTATTGGAGGGAAACGTATTCATATCTCGATTGCACATTACAAAAATGGTTGTAATAGTTAGCAGCTCCTTGCCAAACAGATTCGGTTTAAGGAGCATAGCTTTTACCGATGCATCATGCAGTTAAGTGGAATACAAAATATTTGAATCAATCCGGTGATTCCATATTCCAACTTTTTTTCACCTTTCTCCAAACTTTTTATATTTTTTTGATGCATATTATTGAAATATGCATTTAGAAGTTAAGTTACGAAAATTTGTTAATCAACAAAAAATTTCCAGACTTAGTTTATACAATACTTAGAACAACTGAATGGGATTAAAGAGTATGTATTTTCTGCACCGTACAGATAAATTTATGACGCCGCAACGCCACTTTAAAACACATATCCTACGATATGAACTGTCATGAACATGTTAGGAACGCATAAAAAACCTAGGAATAGGTTAGTTATTTTGAGTAGGGGGCAAAATTATTTAGATGAATTTGCTATATATAAACAATATATATATATATATATATATATATATATATATATATATATATATATATATATATATATGTATGTGTATATATATATATATATATATATATATATATATATATATATATATATATATGTATGTGTATATATATATATATATATATATATATATATATATATATATATATATATATATATTTATATATATATATATATATATATATATATATATATATATATATATATATATATATATATATATTGTACATATATACATATATGTAAATATATAATATATATATATATATATATATATATATATATATATATATATATATATATATATATATATATATTTTTATTTATATATATATATATTTATATATATATATATATATATATCTATATATATATATATATATATATATATATATATATATATATATATTGTATATATATATACATATATGTAAATATATATATATATATATATATATATATATATATATATATATATATATAAAAACTATGTAGTAGAACTCCAATTATCCGGATCAATTGGAACCGGACCCCATTCGGATAAAAAAGGGTATATTTTAAAGAAAAAGAGCATGTTTTCGGTACTGTTGGATTATTATTAATTACTCTAGTGTACCTACACTTCAAACAACGTATAGAATATATTATGAGCGCTACAGTACACAAAATCTTAAATGATAAGTGTTACATACATACCTTAATATGTAATTCTCTTGAAAATATACTGTTGTCACAGGATTTTATTTTTTGAACATTTCGTGGTGAGTACGTTGCCTTGACGTAGTAGAACGTTTCCGAGCGGCGAGGTCCCGCAGGCGCTTGATGGCTTAAAGTGGTACTGTATCACATTCCGGTACCTGCTCCATCCACTTTAAGGCGTTTTCAAAATAAATAAACGCTTCTCCGTGCGTGGGAACATTTTCATCCTTAGTTTCTTCCGCGGTTTCATCGTTGTCATTGGTATCATCTTACCGTTCGTTAATGACACTCTCTGCAATTTCATCATCTATCATAATAAGAAATCCTGGGTCGTCTTTAATACATTGAAGCAACTCCCCCACATCATCAACATCGGATTCTTAATAGTCCGTCATTTCCTTGGCAATGTCAACAAATCCTACCATGGACAGAACGTGTTCCTGTTCATCAACGGCAGCTGTTGTTTGCTGTTGTTAGTGTTTACTTTGGTTTTCGGCTTCCAGTTGTTCCTTTATTGATGTGCCGTTTATTTTATTCCAAGCTCGTTTAAGTTTTCACCATATTTTTGTAAATGAATGCAAAACTATTTCTTCGTTGTTCTCTTCAGCAAATAACAATTTTTGGAGCAACTGGCGTCGGTAGTGTCATTTGGTGCACCCAATCATGCCCTGATCCATAGGCTGCAGTAGACTAGTAACATATGGTGGGAGGAATAGGCATTTAAACTCGCCATTCTCACTCTCAAGAAGCTCAACTGGCGGATGAATTGGCGCATTGTCGATGATGAGTAGAACCTTTCCCCTTTTGCTGGTTTCTTTACTGAATTATTTTACATCAGGAATAAAAGTTTTATTATACCATTCGAGAAATATACTCGAATCCATTAATGCACTTTTTTGGTTTGTATAGGTCACTGGCAAGTTGTTAACATTTTTAAAAGCTCTTGGCTTCCTTGCTTTGCCAATCATTAGCAAAGGTAGCTGATGGTTGCCTGTAGAGCTAGCACAAACGAGAATGTTGACGCATTCTTTACTGACCTTATGCCCTGCAGCTCTTACCTCTCTTTTAGATGCCAATGGTTTCCAAGGCAACGCCTTTTAATTTAAACCAGTTTCATCGGCGTTTTAAACAAGATCCGGATCGTAGTCTTTAGTTTGCTTTTCAAAAGTTTCCAGAAAGCTATTGGCAGCTTCACGATCGGCAGACAGTTTTTCTCCCGTTACATCTAACTCCCAAGTGCCATGCCTAGATTTAAAATTGTGGAGCCAACCTTTGCTTGCTTTAAACTCAACCATGCCCATTTTTCACTAAATATCAGTGCTCTTTCATATGAAATTTGACCTGAAATCGTTTGTCCAATTGAACGTTGCCGTAGAAACCACGTGAAAACCGCGATTTCAAGCTGTCCATTTTTACCTTTTTTCACCACTTTCCTAGATGAACATCCATCTTTACCATCTAATGCACTTACAAAACTTGAAATTTTAGCGCTGTTAGTGCCCGATATTGTAGCCGCTCCGATTCCAAATCTCTCTGCAAGTTATTTTCCAGGCACAGCTTTATTTAATTGATTGACAATTTCCACTTCTTTACTCAGTGAAAGCGCAACACGTTTACGTTTTGTACTCATTTCGGACACTAAATCCAGCAGTAGACGCTAAACGCAATGTCAACACGAACGACAGCAGAA